>JAKTSD010000013.1:0-243148 GCA_030580055.1 Starmera stellimalicola | reverse complement strand
TGATAATAATGATAATAATGATAATAATGATAATAATGATAATAATGATAATAATGATAATAATGATAATAATGATAATAATGATAATAATGATAATAATGATAATAATGATAATAAAATGACCTGGTAAACCAGATCGACATCAATTGTGAAACACCACTAATTTGAAAAACAACAATAGCTTGCTGTAAAAACAGAGAACTCCCTATCAAATAAGCAATAAATGAATAGATGAATAGTGTAATGAATAATGAGTAATATAATGAATAATGAATAAAATAATAACCAATCTGTAATAATCTCTTCCTCTATAATAACCTAATAACCCAATCTCTAATAAAATAAATCCAACTTCTGAGCCCTAATAATACCTCAACCTGTCTTCCAGCTCTTCAATAATAAATAACAAAACATGACGCAATGAGTGGAACACGATAGCTATGCTGTAAACTGTAACTGATAAACTTAAAACTGTAATTGTAACTTGTAAACCCAAACCGTTGTCCACCCATTGGTGCTTCGCTTGATAACTTCTTTAATTGAAGTCTTCCTTTATTTTATCTTTTTTAGTTTCTTTCTTTAATTCTTTCTTTATTTTATCTTTTTTTAGTTTCTTTCTTTAATTCTTGCTTTATGTTATCTCTTTTACTTTATTTCTTTCTTTAATCTTTCTTTACTTTCTTTCTTTCTTTCTTTCATTTTCCTTTACTTTCTTTTTTTAATTTAATGACACTTTAACTTTTTCCTTCTTCTTTCTCTATCATATCCCCCACCTCTTCATCAATAAGTGGACAACGGTCACTATGCCGTAAACTGTGGATTGTAAACTGTAGCTGTAACTTGTAAACCCAAACCGTTGTCCACCCTTATCTTCTTCTTCTATTTATACTCAGTCTTTCTTCACTTCTCTTTAATCTAACTCTCTTATAATATCTTCCGACTCTTCTAATGAATGGCAGCCACCATGCTGTGACTGTAACTGAGAAACTTTGTCCACCCATACCTTATATTTCCATTCATACCTGTTCCTCGTCTTTTAATTCAGCTCTTTCCTCACATCCAACTGTCCCTAATACTTCATACCGCTCCAATAATAACATCAATAACTCTCTTTAAACCAATAATCCACCTCAACTCAATATAACCTCATCCTAATAATTTTATTTTCTTCAACTTTTTGTGTCTTTTTTTTTGTAATTATAATGCAATGAATAGTAGCAAACATCAGTAGGAAATAAAAAGCAAATATCATTGTGTTCTTGTAGCAAATAGCAAATATACTTCTTATCAATCGAGAAATCCTCCTTTGGGGTGCCGGTTCCCATCAGAAATCTCAACTGTTTTCAATCAAATCTAGCAAATAAATGGCAAATATCACTCTTCTTATTCTTTCTGTTCTTGTAGCAAATAGCAAATATACTTTCTTATCAATCGAGAAATCCTTCTTTGGGGTGCCGGTTCCCATCAGAAATCTCAACTGTTTTCAATCAAATTTAGCAAATAAATAGCAAGAAAATAGTAAAAAGATGTCAATCATGAGTCAGAAATCAGTGTGTACTGCCGTCACGCAACGCACTCAGAAATCAATCATCAATCCTAACGGTAAAGTGAAATAGAAAATGTTGATAGCAAAAGTAGTTTGTAAAAGAAGAGAGGAAAGTGGGAATTGTGCTCTATTTATACTTTTTTGTAAAAACTTTGACACAAAACTGAAATAACGGTTTTTGTGTAACGTTAATTTGGCACAAAAAGGTGGTGAAGTAGGGTAGTGTAGATGTGTTAAAGGGGTTATCATGATAATGTGGAGCACGGTTTAGCTGTGTTTGACGGAGGGAAGAGTTTAATAAGTGTTCAGCTGACAGCTTCATTGGGTTTACAGCTTGAAATAGTAACATACATTATTGAGCTGCTGGTTAGTAGGGTAAGCTGCTAAAAACAAAACCAACACTTTGCAAAGCTCAAGTTGGAGTGTCATTAATATTGGTATAAGTTGTGGTGTGAGAAGCCTCCTGCGTGTCTACAAAGCACTACAGAAGCTAGATAGCCGAAGCACAGACAGTGGGGCGATACTTAAGATAAGATGCCAGCTGCAGTTTTGCTGCAACAGCTGAGAGTCAGTATCATGCAGTATTGAGCTTGACCGGCCACGCCCACAGCGTGCAAAGCGGATCTGTGCGATAGGAGGCTTCCCTATGATCCACAATAGGCTTAGTAGCAGACTGCTACAGGCTTTTGCAGTTTGTGATAGCTCAGAGGCTGGAAAGAACTAAACTCCTGAAATCAAGCAGCTGCTTGAAGCTGACTGTGGGTACTGAGAGATTTAGTTATTTGATCACCACACAACAAAACCAGCACTAATGGCTAGGCCCAGTGGTAAGTACCAGATCAGTTGCGCAGTTGGCCTTACAGGTAGCTCGTATTGCACTCCAACACCATTGCCACACCACCAGCTAGTGCGGCTGCTGAATGGCTCAAATGTGTCATTTTTTTTCTTTTTAGAATTCCATTTATTTTTCAGGAAAATTTGTTTTGAAATTAACAACAAAGCCAAAAAGTTATACGAGGCAAGATGGCGCTAAAGATCAGCAGCTTGATCAATTTGCAGGGTTTGAGGGAGGACCTGCACAGCAGAAACTTCAGGTGAGTGTGGGTGTGCAGCAGGAGGCGGGAATCAGCTAACAATTGCGCAGTGTCTACGGTCAATGGTGAGTATTTGCGAGGTTGCAACTTTTCAATTGCGAGGTTGCGAGTTTGAATTGCGAAAGCGCAACTTTCAATTGCGATGGGCGAAGGCAATTTGCGGGGCTAACAGCTGCCAGGAACGGACTGCTGTGCATCATCCTGTGCATTGCGCTGGGAATTGCGAATATTTTCCACTTTTCAGCGGTGATTGCGTTCTCGATTGTGTGCATGTGAGTATAATTGGTCTTTGCGAGGCGCACGGCCCACTAACAGCACCCACAGCGTCCAGGGATGCCTGCTGCTCTTTGTGGAGATTCCATTTCTGCTCAAGATCTGCCCAATGAGCGAGAATTTCAATGTGTTTGTGAAAAAGTTCAACCAGAACTGGCCAAGATCGATCTTCTACCTGCTCATGTCGCTGGTCCAGTGGCTGTCCATCATTGTGCAGGCCACGTCGCTGATTGTGCCAGCAATCTTTTTGCTGCTGAGCAGCGTGTTTTACGCGCTGGCTGCTCTCAAGCACCAGCAGTTCCAGAACAGCGCCAGCATCATCGACCCGTCTGCTGACGACTTTCCTACCCAGGCTGTCGTGAGAGAGATCTTGTGAGTGCTGGACACAGTGCGACACCAGCACCCTGGTACATAGTAAACTGTTTATTCACTTATTCTGTATCTGCATAACCTTCTAAGCTTGACTGAGGTGACAACCTACCCAGGAAGAAACATGAATGCTGCCCTGGCACATAGTAAACTGTCACTCACTTATTCTGTGCCTCCGCTGGAGTGTCGACAACCCTTCACAGCATGTCACTTACTGTTCATTATTGCGCTCCGCCCCACGCTTGACTGGGACAACCCTTTACATAGCAGCTCTTACATAGTAAACTGTGTATTCACATTCTGAGCCGGTCAGGACTTGTATCTTCGCTTTCTATACATTACGGTTGTGGAACTTTCTGAGGTGCGCCTTGAGGTTGTCGGCCCTGTTGAACTTCTTGCAGCAGCCAGCCTCGTCGCACTCGTACGGCTTGTCGCTGGAGTGCGATCTCATGTGCCGCTTCACGTGCTCAGGTCTCTGGAACGCCTTGTCGCAGATGGGGCACTTGTGGTTCTTCTTCACCTCTGAGTCGATGGAGTTGGTGGACTTGGACTTCTTGAACTTGCGCTCGCGCGGCTGCAGGATGTCGAACTTGGTGATGGAGTACGGGTCGTTCTTGTCCAGCAGCGTCAGCGCAGCCAGGTTGATGGAGCTCTGTGATTTGGTGAGCTTTTCGTTTATGATGTCGATGGTGGACTTTTCCGCGTGGCTGTGGTGGCTGTGGTGGTGGTGCTGGCTGTGGTGGTGGTGCTGCTGCTGCTCGGCGGACGCCAGCTGGTCGTGGCTCAGCAGCATCTGCGGCGAGATGCTCTCAAAGTTGTCAAAGTCGCCAAACCCGGCGGTGCTGCTGCCCAGCGAGGCCAGGTTCAGGCTGCTGAGCTGGCCCAGGTTGATGGAGCTGGACGGGGTCTTGAGGGGCGTCGTTGGCACGGGGGAGTTCGTTGACAGGAACGTTGGTGGGGTGTAGAACGGGTTGGTGCCGTTGTTGGACGGGGAGCTCACGCTCTTCTTGTGGGAGCCCAGCGTGACGATGGAGGCACACCCGTTGGCGTCCAGCGACAGCCTGGACCGGGTGCGTCTGTGTTTGGCGATCTTGCTGGACGCAGACGTCACCTTGGGAGACTTTTCCTGCATGATTGGGGCCAGGGGCTGCTGCTGGTTCTGCTGGTTGTGCTGCTGCAGGGGCGTCTGGTACAGGTTGGTGAGCGGCGTCAGCGACACCGACAGCCGTCTGTTTCTGGAGTTCCGTGGGGTCATCATGTTCTGGAACGAGATGGGCGACGCCGTTGTGGCTGCCGTCGTGCTCGTGGTGGTGGTGGTGATGGAGCTGTCGGAGACAGAGCTCGTGAGGTACGGCATCGAGTCGATTGTGGACGAGCTGATGGACTCGGGCAGCTGCTGGTGGGCAGCCACAGGCGTGAATTCCAGCGGCGGAAACAGGTTGGCCTGTGTGTCGTTGTTGTAGATGCTGCTGGAGCCCGGGGCGGCGCTCGGTGGGGCGCTCGCGCTGAACTGCGGCTGCTGGATGAGCTTGGGCGGGAACTTGAGCTGGCCCGTGGTGCTGGAGCTGGTGCTGAAATTGGCATTTTGCGACACCGGCACGATAAAGTCGTCGTCGTGGGCGCTGGCGGCCCCGCTACCGCCGGCCTGGCATTCCAGCGGGTTCAGCTCGTCCTGCCTGTCGTTGTAGATGAACTGCTGCGACAGGTCGTCGCTCTGGAAGTAGTAGCTGCCTGGTTTTAGTGGAGAATTCGACAGCAAATGCGGCAGGAACTGCTGGTTCTGCTGGTGGATTGGCGAGCTCATTTCCGCTTGGTGTGTGTGTGTGTGGTGGTTCTAGCTGCGCAAAACAACAAGCTGGCTTCAATGAAGTGAAATGAAATGGGAAAAGGTTAATTTTAAAGCTGTTTTTTTATGGTTTCAAAGATCAAATTTTTGGAGCGCGTTTTTTTTTTTTATGTCTGTTTTTATTTTTATACATGAAATTTCAATTTTATACAAATTGAGAAATACCACCCCAGCAGACCGAACGACGCCAATTTTAAGCAGCTGGGCGTCGGTTTGTGTCGTTGGCAGCTGGATGTTTTGTTTACAGTAGTTGTGTTTGGCGTTTGTCGCGTCTTTTGTCGCGTTTTCCGTGCTGGATTGTAGTTCGCTTCACCTCACTCCGGTGGCTCCATTTGAGCTTTTTCAGCGCAACCTTGCCATTTGCCATATGGAGATAATCGAGATCTGTACAAAGCTGCCCCGAGATGTACCAAAATGTCATGGAATAAACGCAGCAATGTGCAAATAAATAAATTAGACGCGTCAGTTAATTAGTTCCCAAAGAGGAATTACTGAAAACGGAATCAAGTTGGCACACGAACTAGTGAGGCACCGTGTTGAGATGAGACATCTGACAGATATGGGCGTGTAGCGGGTGCCGCGGGGTGTTGTGCTGTAGATGAGACATCTGACAGATATGGGCGTGTAGCGGGTGCCGTGGGGTGTTGTGCTGTAGATGAGACATCTGACAGATATGGGCGTGTAGCGGGTGCCGTGGGGTGTTGTGCTGTAGATGTAGTACTGTAGCGACAGACTGGCGACTCATGTCCACACAACACGGAGATACCCGACAAAACTAAGCCGTCGACAGCGAGATAGTGGGTGATGGGATGGCATACCAAGACAGTACCACACCAGCACCACACCAAAACAGTACCACCCCAAAACTAGCAATGCTGACATAGAGATGTAGCTAAAAGTTGGAGCCAAAGGAATAGGACACGCAAAATATAGGCCTGGCAGCGTAACCTCCGCATGCTACCTAGCAACCTCAAACAGTAGCCAAGCACTCTAAACACAGTAACATAACATGGTAACGCCTAACAACCTTCCCATAGTGCCAACATGGCAGCGCCTAGCAACCTTCTCATAGCAACACACAAATAAGAGACAAGCCGTAAATAAACACAAAACATACTTTGAACACCAATACAACGCTCCCAGCTAGAGATAAATAAATAAATATCTATAAATTCTATAAAAGAACTAAATTTATATAAAAGATTCACTATGCTTGATTGATTCCTATGTAGCTTTACCAATCAGCTTACCAATTATTTAACAAAGTCAACACCCTTTTTGATTGATTTTTGTAAACCTTCTTTGGCCTTTGCAATCAATTCTTCTTCGTAGTTGCTGATTTCACCTAATCCGTGAATCTTTTCAACACCGTTTGGTCCTAAAGTGACATTGGTGGAGAAGTGGGAGATACCTTCGGAAGCGTAGATTGGGTTTTCAATGTAAGTTGGTTCGATAACGTCTTTTTCACCGTCTAAACCTTTCAAGATTGAGTTGGCGAATCTGGCACCAGCTTGAGCCATGGATAAAGTTGCAGAACCTGCACCGTTCTTGGCTTGGACAACTTCGTCACCACCGAATTGGATTCTGTGCACCAACGCGTCTCTGACTTCTCCGGTCAATGGTTTACCGTGTGGGTTTTGGGATAACAATGGGATGATGGTTAAACCGGAATGTCCACCGACAACGGTAACTTTTTCGGTTGCTGGATCACTACCGACAACTTCAGACAAGAATCTGGAGGATCTGATGACATCCAAGGTGGTGACACCAAAGATCTTGTTCTTGTTGTAGACGTTTAATTTCTTGAAAACTTCGGCAACAATTGGGACTGTAGAGTTGACTGGGTTAGAGATAACCAAAACAGCAGCGTTTGGTGCAGTGGTTGCGACAGCGGTAGCCAAGTCTCTGACAATTCCAGCATTGATGTTGAATAAGTCGTCTCTGGTCATACCTGGTTTTCTTGGAACACCAGCTGGAATCAAAACAACGTCAGTACCAGCCAACGCCTTTGCTAATCCGTCCTCATCTTCTTTGCCGAATCCTTCAACTTTGGAGTTGGTTGGGATATGTGACAAGTCTGCGGCAACACCTTTGGCACCTTTCAAGTCAAACAAGGATAATTTGGTAACTTTCTTGTTCAATTTAAGTAAAAGTGATAATGGTTGTCCAATACCACCACCAGCTCCTAAAACTGTAACTTTGTAGTTTGGTCTGGTTGTTGAAGAAAATTGTCTTTTAGCAATTCTGGAGAACATTGTGTTGTAATTGATATTAATTGAATTTAATTGAATTGAATCAAAACAAAATGAAAATTAGCAGTAAAGGACTTTTTGCTATTTAAATTACTTTTTTGATGCGAAATAGCAGATGGAAAAAAAATGACCTTATTAAACAATGAATATTTGCAGAATAAAACGGAATGATTTTCGCAATTGCCAAAAAGCTCGCAAACTTGGTCTTTGTCAGCGGCGCGCGGGTGCTTATATCATCCGCCAAACTGCCGTCGTTGGCGGTGCCGAGGTGTCCGCCGCTGACTAAGCTTGCCTTTTTGGTTTTTTTTTTAAAAAAAAATTCGCAAAAATTCGCAATTTTATTATCGCAATTGTCGCAAAGTTAAATGTAACCAGTTTAGTTTCCTAACCAGCAGAATGGTGTGATTTAATTGACCCGATCTCCCTGTACCATTCTGTCCCTTTCTTGCTGATAGTTTACTGCCTACTCAAACCAGCTATGTCTGAAATTGTAACTATTTTAAACGACTCACTAAGGGCACCGGTCAGACTCAAATTAGTTTCCACCATTGATTTGACCGACAATTCAATGCGGCCACCACAAATAACGAGATTACTTTCTGATATCCTCACACCTACGCTAAGATTTCCATTATTCGTGATTTTTATATCATCTCAGCCCTGCTACTATACTATCAACTTACATATCTCGTATTCCGTTGCTCACAATGAGTACACTCGCCACCTTTTGCGCAAACCATCTTCATGTTCCCGCCTGTACTCAATCCCAGACTGCTTGCTCTCCATGGAGTCACTGTACCACACACCTCTTCCTAAAGCCAAAACTCTAATAACTATCAAGTCACCTAAAAAGACTTGTGACACAAATTCTTCTTCTGTCCAGCGATGTGGTCGCCTGACCTGTATGTGAGCACCTCAACAGCTATAGACGCCAGGAAGCACTTCGGACATTGACGCCACTGGTCCAAACTGTGTCCTCCTCGCCAAAAGTCCCATTTGGGAAACGCGCAATTATGTAATTCAATTTTCCGTCTCGTCAGCCACCTCCAGCACAAAACGGTTTTGTGTCAAATAAATTATCCGGAATTCAAAACATTAAATAACATTTTATTAAACTATTCAGGTCATCTCGTACTGCTCACCAAAGTTTGGAGCATTCAGTATAATACCATTTAGGATACCTGCAACAATACCCGCACATGGTAGAGTCAGGATCCAACCCATGTAAATGAACAAAACCATTCTCCAGTTGACACTCTTCAAGTCTTTGTTACAGAGGCCGACAAACACTGTTGCACCTACCGCTTCTTGTGTGGTTGAAACAGGAATGGCCAGCTGTGAAGCCATCACAGTAGTTATGGCTGCACCCAGCTCAATAGAGAACCCCCTGGCTGGCGACTGTAACGTAAGCCTGTTACCCAGATTTCTCATAATGTTGTAACCGTAAGTCCAAGCACCCAGCACCAGAGAGCCTGCAGTAAAACATAAGACCCAAATAGGCACATCCGCTTTCTTAGATGCTGCGTTGGTTGTCCAGACTGTGTAAACAGTGGACAGTGGGCCCGCAGCATTTGCGATATCGTTTGAACCGTGAGCAAAAGACATGGTACATGCAGTGACAGCCTGCAGCAAGGAAAAGCAGTACTCCAGTTCATTGTCATAATACTTAGCACGTGCATGCATGCCTCTCAAATCACCAGATAACATGGAGCCCTGCGTGTCGACTTGGGAAGTAATAACGTCTTGGGTAAAACCATGGATCAGTATCAACCATACAAGCTTTGGCCATTGGTTTGGGTGTTTCAGCATACTCAACCATAGCTCTTTAGTCGGTATTTTTTTAGCCAGCTCTGACTCATGCTTAGGGGCTGCTGATGACTCGCCTGTTACCTGCTTGACAACTGAATCGTCTTTATCCTCTATTTCAACAGCCACTTCCTCATCAGTGTTATTTGAATTACCATATTTATCATAATCTGAGTCTCTTTTGCCAGCATAATAGTCTGGGACCAAGTTGTGCCCTTCTGGGACTGGTGTTATGTCATCTGTTGGTTTGAAGTAATACATGAATCCAATAAATGCATGGTACCATCTTAAAGTCCAATCTTTGTGAACAAGACGACGTCTGAAATATGGGAATAAAAAGACAAAGTATAGCACCACACCAACACCTGCAACACCAAAAATGGAGCCAACAATAGCACCAGTGGATAGTTTGTCTAACTTCAAGTTAGGTGCACCTTTCCAAACAATTAACATAGTTAAAATGGCTAGAGTGATGAACACAAAGATCGGAGCAACATACAGCACATTTCTCACACCATTTTTTCTCTCCAGTATGGTGTATTTTGAGAATAAAAAGATGATTGCAGCAAAGCAGCCAGCAATGACTGGGGCAATAAACCAGGAAGCAACAATTGAAGCAAATCCACCCCATCCCCAGTGAATATTTTTGGCACCAACAGCTGCAATACCTGATCCAATGACTGCTCCAACAATAGAATGTGTGGTTGAACATGGTAACCCAAAGCTGGTGGCTGCAGATAACCACAGAGAAGATCCAACTAGGGCACAAGCCATAGTAATCATCAAGACTGCTGGCTCGTCTTTGAAAGTGTCAATATCGATAATCTTTGACTTGATTGTGTCACTGACTCTGGAACCCGCCAAAACAGCACCCAGAAATTCCATGATTGCAGCCAAAACCATTGCTTGCCAGTATTTGAGTGATCTGGACGAGATAGATGAAGCAAAGGAGTTTGCAACATCGTTGGCACCAATATTCCATGCGTCTAAGAACGCAAAAATAACTGAAATCGCAAAAATATAGTCAAATTGATGTAGCTTTGTGCCCATTTTTGCTTGGTATTCAGTAGCTAGCTGCTTGAGTGTTGTGTAGGGAGTACTCCAACTCAAGAAGGGTGTTTGCTTGCTTAAATACTAAAGCCAAATTGATTTCAGAAAAAATTTAAGGTATATTGGCCAAGTTCTCGGCAGCACAATGTCAATTTGCGAGGCAGAGACTTGAAAAGTCTTGTTAATCAAATATTGCAAAAGGCTTTATCTGGATAAACCACCTCTTTGTGTATTTTAGCTACAATTGTCGCTGTTTTCCTGCTCAACTCAGTTTCAGGCAAATACACTCATCGTCAACATTTAGACGGCTAAAACTAATTAAAAATAGGGTTCAAAAGACCCTTACTTTTCTATTGTACATATCACTGCCGACTAGGGTTTAGTGGTGTGCACGGTAGAGACCACACAGCACGTTTCCACCAAGAAAAGTGAGAATTAATTAAAAATGTGGTTTTATATGCCAACGTGGGCGAAAACGTGCAGTGGTAAGCAGTGAAAAAAGTGTCATTTTGCGAATTTTTCAGAGTGTGCAAAACGTTTTTGCGAAAATTCAGAGATTATTGGCCAGTTTAGGAAGGTGCAATAGCGTTTTGCGCTACAGCATGCAGATATGTAAGGTATTTCTATACAACCACTGTATGTGCAAATTGGTATTATGAACGGCTTATAGACCATGTGCTGGTTCTGCTGATTTCTTTGCATCATTTATGGCTGATTCATGCGGCTGCACAGTTGACTACCGTTCAAGAGAGCTTTGTGGTGTGTATACTGGTGATGCTTCCTGTTACTTGAAAAACTTGTCGGTTGAGGATCCAAGGTACAGCTGAAGCTGGGACTTTGTGGCCGGTAGAATGCGACACTTCACCATAGTTTCGGTTCCTGGTTTGGTTTTGCTTATTCTTTCGTAAGCCTGGAATCTGTGACACCCACCAAACGCAAAATATTTAGTTTCGCCATTCTCTCTAATAGCCAGGACATCCACTGGGGGCAGCTCGCCCTTCAGGTCCACTGCCTGCTGCAGGGTGCATGTAGCTGAAGCCATTGGCGTGCCTCTCAGTTGCGACTCCATGGCATTAATCTTGCTATAGTCTAGCACCGGTGGGATGGGCCTGATTATTGACGCTAGAGGCAGATACGTGGTTTTCAGATGTGATGATTGTAACGACATTGTGTTGTTGCTGGTGTGTAGTGGTAGTAACAGATCACGCCTCTCTATTTATATACGCAACCCACTTTTCACCCAATTTATAATACAAACTTCTAGCCACTGAATAATTTGAAATATCCAGCAACCCTAGAATGTCACAGCCGAGAATCGAACTGCCGCTCAGACCCCTAAAAACGCCATGTTGCGCCGGCGGAGTGTTTGCTGATTAATAGCTTGCTAATCACTGATAGTGACTAACACCCACAGCAAGTGCAACTCGCACCCTCACAACCTCCAGCAAGCACAGCTACAGTGACTAGAATGTGGTTCTATAGCATTTAATCGTTTATTTACATCATAATCATCATTTTGGGGGCGCTCCACGAGCATTTTTATATATCGTTAATTCCCATCGACACTCTGCCAATCTCTGCGTTCTGGACAATTTGTGCTATCAGACCTTCATTGAACACCAAGCCTCTGCTCATATTGCTTATACTGTTGCTGCTCTGTATTCTCGTAGGAGAGTTGAAGCCCTCACTGGCAGCAACGCTCTTGCAGACTGGTGTTGGAGTCGTACACCAGTTCAGCTCGTTTGAAACTCTTTTGTACTTTGGTAGTAAGCTTTCAGGTACCACCGAACCAAATCCAAATATTTTAACACCTCTAAGAGTAGACATCTGTCACTTTTTATATCTCTATATAATCTTTTTCTTGTGATATATCAAAACAAAAGAAAACAAATGAGTGCAACCTCAACTTTTTAAATAGGCTGTCTTCCTACTGTGGGGAAAAATAACAATGTTTTTTCAACGGTTTATAAAAATCCGGAAAAATAGCCTACATAAAAAGTCTTACATCCGGACATTATTCTCCGAGCAAAAAAACGTCTATTACTAACGTATTATGTCATGGCGTTGTAAATGGCACTGGCATCATATCAGGCCGCTCTTCTTCAGGTTCTGCTGCACAATCATGTCTGTGACAGCACTCAGCACAAACTTCATGCTTTGGGTATCGGTGGCACAGGTTCTGTGGACGTAGATTGGTTTCTTTGTGCGGTTCAAGCTCAGAAAGATATCTTCAAAGTACTTCAAGCCAGCCTGTGCATCGCCCACGCTGCCTTGGTACTCAGGAAAGTACTTCTTGATTGGTGATATCGCAGCTTTTTTCTCGAACAGGTCGATTTTGTTTAAGAACAGAATAAATGGCGTATTGATGAACCATTTACTGTTGCATAACGAGTCAAACAGCATCATTGCCTCGTGCATACGGTTGACTCTTTCGTCCTCAAACAGCATCTGGTCGTACTCCGATACTGCCAGCACAAACAGCACTGCCGTTATGTCTTGGAAGCAGTGAATCCATTTTCTTCTTTCTGATCTTTGCCCACCTGCATCCAGAACTTTGAAATTAGATGACCCAATCTTGAACGTTGTTTCTGTTATCCCAGTGGTTTTTATACGCCCTTTTAGGATATCTTCATTGGTGCACAAGTAGCTGGGATCCGCAAAATTAAATATATTGTCGAAATAGTATGATGCAGAACCCTCCAGTTGAAACTCGTTACATCTGTTGAAGCACCGTTTAATCCCTTCATCTTTATTCCAAAGCTCATGGATTGCCTGTGCAATGTCTTTTCTGGTTAGGACCATTGAGTCTGGTTCTGTACTCAGTGAGGATTTCAGTCTTAAGTTGCTAAATCCTGGTGATATTTCCAGGTCTTGTTCATCTTCCTGTGGTTTCACTTGCTCTGTCTCCTCAGCTTGCTCCTCTTCCTGGTCTTTTGCTTCCTCACCATCCCAATCCAGGGCTTTAGTTCGCCCAGTACTTTGGATTCTTCTCTTAATCTCGCTTCTCTCACTATATTTCAGCACATAATCATTAAGGAAATCACAACCCCCTGCTATCCCGGTATCAATCTGATCTAAGACTTTGGCTCTCAGTATTATCTGCTTAAACTTCCATAGCTCGGAATTGGGTTCATCACAGCTCAGCCTGATATTCAGCTTTCTTGACTGGATTATCAGAATCCTCATACTCTGAATGGCATCGGCCCAAATCACCTGGCAGTACTGTTGGCGTTCCTGAAACGTGAACCCATTCTGGTGCAGCAGCTTCATTTGTTTCAGCACAGTTGATTTTCCTGACTCTCCAGCTCCAAGCAATAGTAGCTTAACTTCATTCTTCTCACGGTTCTTTTCCAATAACAGTCTTTTCTCAATGGCTGAATTCACCTTTTTGTTCTTGATATAGGCCTCATTTTCTACATTTTCGCTCCCATTTATTTGTGAGCTTGCTGTGCACCCCATTTTCTCTTTACTTTCTTGCACGCTACCTTATTCTCTAGTCTTTCTTTCTGTCTAGCTTTACCCACACAAATTATCACCCTGTTTTTAAAAGAAAAAGAATATAATCATAGTATGGTGCCTGCCAGCTTTGTTATTTTGATTTTTAGAAACATAAAACACATATTGTGCCTTGTATGTGCGATTTGTCGTAGTTGTGCTTCTTTTTTGATAGCCTCAAAAACTTTTCTGTCAAATTTCAACGGGTAAATAAAAAAAATCCTTACGTCATAAATTTGTAATCAATCAATTGTTAATTATTGTTAATATTTAGAGGTGAAATGTCGATACTTTCAGCATCTGAGCCGTCGTAGTCGTTGTAGTCGTTCACAAAGCCCTTGTATAAGACCGCAGAGCTTTGGATTGGAATGGGGTCTGACTTCAATGTCTCGGAATGCAATGTTAATTTCGATGATTTGACTGTGTCAAATGATTTAAAGATACTCTCAAAGTTGTTCTCATCGTCATCGTCATAGTATCTACCAGCAGTGGCTGACAAGTCAATTAGTGGATTGAGATGTTTGGAGTTGGTGAAGTCAGCATTGTGTAGAGTTAGATTTGGGATTGAATAATTAGATTTTGAGCCTGTTGATATCCTTGCTGCGTGCAACGATGCATCATTAATGATCAGTTTCCATGGTTCTAATGGCTTGTTGATGTTCTGTTTCTTTTTCTCACAATTCAAACATTCGCAATTCAGATCAAATACGTGAAATTTTTCGTTATGGCTGGTTCCAAGTTTTGAACGACGCCGTGCAAATGATGAGTATTGGTTTGAGTTGAGTTGCTGATTGATGTCACTGGGACCAGCATCCGTAACTGGCACTACAAGTGAGCCTGGTGTTGGAGCTGGTGCGGCAACTGGAGCTGTAGTACTTGCTGCAATAATCTCAATATGACTAGTATCATTGTTATCATCAACTTTCTTCTTTTTGTTGAACAACTTTAGTACGCTCCTCTTAAACCATCCTTTGTTAGAAAAATCAGTAGTCTCAATATAGTTTATAAACTTGATTGGCGGTAAATCTTCTTCTCTGATTACAATTCCTGTTTGTCTGTTCATGTTCATTTCACAATAATTCAAGCACTTGTCATTATGATATATTTCATTTTTTATCAATCCATTGGAATGGCATGTACATCTACAGTGTCTTTTTCTTCTTTCAATGGAGAAAGTACTTTCATTGTCTCTGATTTTTTTGAACGAATCATAGTAATTTTTAATTGATGACCTTAAACTGGGTTCATTGATTGAGTTTAAGTGAATAATGTCTGGCTCTTCCTCAATCTGCTCCCCTTTCTCATGATCATCGTTCAAACAGCTTTCTGAAGGGCTCACTCTTAAAGTCAATAATCTTTTGGTTGGATCATGGGTTTTTATTATATTGTCTTGATTTCTTGTCTTGTTTTTCCTGTGATGAAACTCAATTTCAAGTATCTTTAGCTTGCTTGTAAACTGATTATAGTGGTAGCCCATTGCAGAAGATGATCAATTGGTTGCTTTAAACCTAAGAAAGGTTTTTTTGTAAAACTAGAAATTTAATTAGTTTGACACAAAAATGATCTTAAACAGAAAAACCACTCAGAACACAATGCTACGCCAAACAAACAAGACTCCCATCCTATTCAAGTATGAACATCCATATTAGTTGATCAAGTCTCTGAACGCTTTATCGATTAGCAATTTCAATTGTTTGTAACTCAAAATCAAACAAGTCTGTTCATCATGAGAAACCAACAAGATATTCTCCTCAATGCCTGCATCTAACTTATTCAAAGTTTTTAGTACCCAAGCCAAATCGATAACTGGGCGTCCACGCTCATCCATTTGGTTGAAACAGTACTCTTTGAATAATTTAATTGGGTATTTATAACCGGTTTCCAGCCAGTCTTTGTCGTTGATATTCTCCGGTCTGTCAATCAAAAAGTTCAGCTTTGACAGAAGTCTGAAAACTCTGGCATTTTCTAGTTCTTTGGTCAGCTGCTGCTCATAATAATCGGTAGTGGTTTGAACCAAATCCAAATATTTGAACAATTTGTGTGAGATTAGATTCTGGAAATTTTTGATTGATTTATCTTGTATGGTTTCATCTAATAAGTATTTAAGTGCGGTTTTAAAGTCATCTTCAACTTCTAATGAATCAATGAGCTCGTCTTGTGGTAAAGATCTTTTCTCGATTGGTAGTTTTGCAATTGATAGAATCAATAAAACTTTTCCAAACTTGACCATATCTTGTTGTTGTTCTTTTAAAATAGTCTCATCTTGGTTATTAAACTTTGTTTCATCAAACTCAAGAATATCAAAAACACCAATATCACTTAATCTAATCTTATTCAAGCTTGAATTTGTTATGATAATCTTGTTCAATGAGATGGATCTTGCAACTAGTTTTCTGTCGTGGATTGCAACTAATGCGTTTGTGATCTGAATCATATAAGACCATAGCAAGTCGAAAGTTATTGGCTCTGTCTTATTCAAAGTGGAATGGAAATGTGCTTCTAGTAGAGTTTTCGCATTTGGATAATAATCATAAATCACAATAAGGGAATTATCTCCAAACCCTCTTGATGTAAAGGCTTCATTTATGCCAACAATGTTACTATTCTTAACTTTAGTCCACTTTTGTATTAGTGAAATTGACTTCTCTTTAGTTATATTGACGTTTTCAATTCTTCTCAGCGTGTATGGGCACCCATTCTCATTGGAAAATACCTTATAGGCGGAGTTCAAATACCCGTAAGTGATTGTGGTCTTCTCAAGCACGTTATCTAGCGGAACTAGGTCGTAGTAAGGACCAATGTGGTCAGGCAGGTTCGATCCTGGCAAGGTTTTCAAAATGGCTTCATTTTTCTTTGTGAGGTCCTCCCTTATCTTGTTGGACATTGCCAAAGAATCAATGTTTTGCTCGTTGCCGTTGAGATCTCTGTGTAGGTGCTGTCTAGTGGCTGGCGCATACAGATGGTAGTTTAAAGGGTATAAAGGCTGCTGCGGCTGCAGTTGCGGCTGTGGGGTTTGCTGTATATGTTGTGGTGGCAGCTGCTGCTGGGCTGCCGACTGGTAGTAGTCGTAGTCGTTTGCGCCCGGGTAGGGGTCCTGATCGTGAGGGTCCTGCTGGGGAGTTGCCAGTTTCAGGTTAGCCAGGCCCGGAGACAAGTTCGCAGGCTGGAACGCCGGGGTCTCTGGGTTGAAATGTTTGTGGTCCTGGTCTGCTCCTGGGATGAAGGTGGGTATGGTTTTGGAGCTTGGGGAGAGCATGGCGGTGAACTTGTTCTGTTTTGGGGTGAGCTCAGTTGGGGTGAACACAGAGGCCGCAGCCGGGTTGAATTTTTTCTTGAGCCCGTCGGTGGACGTGCCTGTGGTGCCCCCAGTGGCATAGGAGGTTCCCATTGTGGTGCTGGAGGTGCCGCTGGAGGTGCCTGAGCTTAGCGCTGGGCGGGCAGGGTCGTCTTCGCCTGCGCTTTTGCTAGCCTCTTCCGGGCCCTCGTGCTTGAACGAGCAGCCCTTGCCCTCGAACTTGCAGAAGCCGTGGATGCTCACGTTGCGGCAGGGGACGTACTTTGCCCAGTCTTTATCGCCGTTCATTTGATAACCTAAAAGGATGTCGTGGTTTTGTTTTGAGATGAAAACAAAACAAACTTTTTGCCTCCAGGAATTGCGAAAAGTTTCATTTTTGTAAATTTGCGAAAACCACCTGTAAATATGCGAAACCCACCTGTAAATTTGCGAAATTGTAAATTTGCGAAACTGTAAATTAATGCGTTACAAAATCAATTTCCTGCTCTTCAGCAACTGTGCAGTACACAATTGAGAGATGAAGACTGTGATTCTGACGGGAGCGTCGCGCGGTGAGTGTGGTTGTGTGTGGGGCGGGTTGCCGGGGGCGTGACAGCAGGAACTAACCACTGGGGACAGGAATTGGAGCTACCATAGCTGATCTGCTGCTCAAGGACGAGAACGTGAACATTGTGGTGATTGCGAGAAGCAGCGAGCCGCTGCGCAACCTGCGTATCAAGTACGGGGAGGAGCGCGTGGCCACGTTGGTGGGAGACGTGTCACAGTCAGAGAATATTGACCGGCTGATCGAGCTTGCGATCAGCAAGTACGGACAGATTGACTCGATTATAGCCAATGCCGGAGTGCTGGAGCCGGTGGACGCTGTGGGCAATGCCAGCGTCGATGCGTGGAAGCAGCTGTTCAGCGTGAACTTCTTTTCCGTGGTGGAACTGGTGTCGAAGGCGCTGCCTTATTTGAAAAAGAGTGCCGGCAACGTGGTGCTGGTGTCGTCTGGCGCCTCAACCAAGTCATATGTGAGTATTAGTGTTTCCTCGGTGGCATTAGCAGGTTATTTGGCGGGTTATTTAGCAGGTTATTAAGCAGGTTGCGTTTGCAGTTTACCATCATGCAGCTACCATTCACAGGCCACAGTTAGGCCAGTTGTCTGACTAGCACCTCACCAGGTAGTTCCCAGGTTAGGTAACGAACTAGCACTGCACACTACCATCTGGGCTTTTGCTTGATGGTTTACAGTGGTGCAGTAATGGGTGAGGTTTGCAGTGACCTGGTGATGGGTGACTCTGAGCTGGTGAAGCTCAAGTCGGTATCACTAGTGGTATTACTAGGTGTTGGTGTTACTGGCTGGTGGCTAACTACTGGGTGTTAGTGATTCTGGTTAGAACTGCTAATTACTGGGTGTTGGTGATTCTGGCTGGTGGCTAACTACTGGGTGTTAGTGATCTGGCTAGGACTACCAGCTGTGATTGTGCTATGCTGACTGCGAGCGACTGCCAAAGCTTGTTTTGGTAATGCTTGCTGCTGGTAAAGGGAACGAGTAAGAGGACTACTAACAATTGCAGTACGGCTGGGGAGCGTACGGCGCGTCCAAGGCGGCCATCAACCAGTTTGCAGTGCAGCTGGCAGGCGAGGAGCCCGCAGTGTCGGTTGTGGCAGTGGCCCCAGGCGTGGTGGACACGCAGATGCAGCAGGATATCAGAGACAAGTTTGGCGCCAACATGACGTCCGAGGCTCTCAAGAGGTTTATCGACCTCAAGGTGAACCACGAGCTGCTGGACCCCGTGGTGCCTGCTACGATCTACGCCAACCTGGCTGTCCGGGGGTTCAAGCAGCTGTCCGGCAAGTACCTGCGGTACAGCGATGAGCTGCTGGCTGCGTACGCCGCGTAGCGCACTACACGCGCCATGGGGGCCCCCTGGGCACATCAGCGGGTCCTTGGGGCTCTTCAGCGGGTCCCTGGGGCTCCGCTGGGGCTCCTCCGGGGCTCCCCCGGGCCCACCAGCGCCCAACCCTGTGAATAATAATACACGCCGCAAATTGTATGTCCAACGGGCCAAAACCAACGCACGGCGGAAATATTTTTATTCCACGCTAAAACACGTAAAGCAGCCCAGGAGACGAGCTGACGGAGGAGCTGAGCTACAAGAGACACCACAGGAACAGGCAAGGATGTTTGCGAGATCAATGGGAGCGAGAGGCGGCGTGCGCGGGCTGAAGAGCGCGCAAATTGCGAGAAACAGTGCCGTGAGAGCAGCACGCTGGTACGCGACGAACCAGGCCCCAAGGCCCAAGATCCCGGGCAAGCTGGTGGCGCTGCTGGGGGTGCTGGCAGTCGGGTCGACGTTTGTGTCCATCTCGTACAACAAGGTGGGGCCTAAGGAGTTTCTGGAGCCGGTGCAGGGGGACGAGCAGCGCAAATCTGCTGGTTCTGGCACCACCAGGGCGTTCAAGGACGGCCAGGTGAAGGTGATTTTCGTGCTGGGGGGCCCGGGGGCCGGCAAGGGCACGCAGTGCGCCAAGCTGGTGCGCGACTACAACTTTGTCCATCTTTCAGCAGGGGACCTGCTGAGGGCCGAGCAGGCCCGCCCAGGGTCGCAGTACGGCGAGCTGATCGACAAGTACATCCGGGAGGGCAACATTGTGCCCCAGGAGATCACCATTGCGCTGCTGGAGAAGGCCATGAGGGAGAAATACGACAATGGCCTTGGGTCCAACCGGTTTTTGGTGGATGGGTTCCCCAGAAAGATGGACCAGGCCATCACGTTCGAGGACCAGGTTGCCGTGTCCTCCTTCACGCTGTTCTTCGACTGTCCTGAGGCCACCATGCTGAAAAGACTGCTCGAGAGAGGCAAAACCAGTGGCCGTGCCGACGACAATGTCGAGAGCATCAAGAAGCGCTTCAAGACCTTTGTCGAGACCAGCTACCCGGTGGTGCAGTACTACGAGAAGCAGAACAAGGTGGTGAAGGTGTCGTGCGACCACCCGGTCGACCAGGTCTACGCCGAGGTCCAGGCCGCCATCAAGGAGAAGATGGACATCCACTAGCTGGAACAGCTCACAGCTCACAACTCACAGCTACGAGCTGGGAACTTCAGCTGTTAGCTGTCAGCCCTTTGGACGGCACTAAACACGTAAATAAACAGCCTCCTAGGTAGATTTAATAACCTCGTACGAGCAGTAATCCGCATTGAGCTGTGTGATACACTGACACCTTTCTCTTAAAGTCGTATCTTCTCTAGTACTGTCTGTTTAGAGCATTCAGCTTTAAGACTGTGCTCTTTACAGCTGTGCCTCTGCCACAGGAGTTTCCACTAGTGTTCTGGTAGCCCTAATCTGTTATTCCCAGGCTCTGACTCGCTGCACTAACTTGTGTTCCTGGCAGTCAGGCATTACATGCCCTTTGTACGCTTCCACCAACTGGTATCCCGGCAGTCAGGCATTACAGGCCCTTTGCTACGCTTCCACCAACTGGTATCCCGGCAGTCAGGCATTACAGGCCCTTTACTACGCTTCCACCAACTGGTATCCCGGCAGTCAGGCATTACAGGCCCTTTGCTACGCTTCCACCACCCTCAACCGCATGTTGTACGTAGACTCTACGCTCCAGCCCCCAGCGTGAATTGGGTTCATGTCTCTTGTTAGTGGGCAACTCTCACTACCACATAGCAGTAGCAGCCCTGTTCAAGTTATTAAGGTAGTCCACACAACAAATCAATCAATAACTATGCCATACTACACCATCCAACCTACAGGCAGCATTTACCGCAACCTTACCTGCCTACATTCACTAGTATTATTGAGCAGCAACACCGCACTAATTGACACCATATCAAGCACTCTGGGTGTTCTGCCATTGCCAGTACGCTTCCACTTATTTATGAACAGCAATGCTATGCTCAGTTAATCAAGCCATCAACTGCAGCATCACTGCAAGCTAATCAAAGACAAAGCGGAAGTATAGTACCAAACATTGTTCGTGCTGGTGATTTTCTATAGCTGTAGACATTCTATTGGCAGCACCACTGGGTGCATCATTTAACGAGTTGTTCAGTGTTGCATGCTCAGTGTGAATGGTTGTAGAATATTTGTAACAGCCTTTTCTATAATACTAGCACGCTCCAGCTCCCAATGTAAACTGGTTTAGGTCCAGGTAATACTGCCATTGCTAGTGAGTAGCTTACAAGCAAAACAGGTACCTCTACGCTCGTCCCAATGTAGTTGAAATACCAATATAGGTAGTCAGTAAACGGTCACATCAACCACTACATTACCGGCTACCAAACTCAAATCCTGCTTACAGTAACCTGTCTACCACTATCAACACTATTGAGCAGCACCAGACTTTGGCCAAATAAAAACCAAGTGTTTAGCATTGCTCACCAGGCTTCAAAAGTACATATTAAGAGCAATGCTAATTTTGCTACTCATATCAATCAACCATCCAAACTCCACTCTTACTTTTAGCTATTCATATCAATCAACCATCCAAACTCCACTCTTACTTTTAGCTACTCAGAGATATACACAATCCTAGCAGCAGATTCTGCTCTACATTGTTCAGGAACTGGTGGAACCATTGTTGGTATGCAAAAAGTTGATGGCATCTCTATATAGCTGTAAACATTGGCTGCTCTTTTTAACCCAGCTCTAGTGTTGTGTGTTTCTTATAGCTGAGGCTTTGGGTTCACTACAGACGCAGTAAATGGCACACTACGTCTCACTTCCCAAGCACATTTCAGACTGTCTTATAAGCCCGTATGAGCTGGCATTGGCATCTTACCTGTTAAACAGGCCAGCTTGGTCCCATTGGTTATGGCCCCAAATATGCAGCTCACCAGAATCCAAGTAAAAGCCGTCTTGTCTAACACTGTAGCTTACAAGCAGCTTCTAGCTTGCTGACTATAGAGGCACCTTTCACATCACCCTACAACTCTTATTCCTACAGTGTATAATCACTATGAGTAGCTCCTCCACAACTCTTATTCCTACAGTGTATAATCACTGAGCAGGTTGCCCCCTACAATTACATTCCTACAGTGTATAATCACTGAGTAGGTAGTCATCACTATGGTAGGGTGGTACAACACACCGTCTACCTGTGGTACCTGCGCTTCAGTAACGTAATTACATAATCCAGCACTTCTTCAACGAGCAGAAAGCACAGACAGAATGAGCGCGCAGCAGGAGCCTCAGGGCGACAGGCAGGGTGCGGCAGGCAGCCACAAGCCTGGCGGGAAGAAGAAGGGCAAGAAGAAGGCGAAGAAGGCGAAGGACAGGGCCCCGCAGGAGCCGGTTTACGTGCCACCACCAGCACCGCCTGAACAGCGCGAGCAGCTCAGAAAGCTCGCCGTTGACGACTACGACCCGCAGACCAGGCCCAAGAAGGACGTGTTTGAGCAGGACTTGGAGTTCTTGTTGGGCAGGCTGGTGCTGGAGAGCTGTGCGAAGGAGGACTGGAGCAGTGGTGAGAGTGAGGCTGGTGCCACGGTTCCCGAGCCAGACACCACCCCAGCGCGTGTGCTGGTGACCACGCAGGTGCGCAACGAGGTGCTGGGCCTCGACATTGAGTTTGAGAGCGACGAGACGGAGGGGGACGATATTGAGGACTATGCTGAATTCTATGGCGAAGATGACCTGGAAGATGACGAGTTTGGGTTCTACGGGGACCACAGCGACCTGGACGGGGTGGAGGACTTTGGGTTCTACGGGGATTTGGACGGGCTGGACGAGTTATGCGAGTTCGATGAGCTTGACGGGGTGGACGAGTTTGGCGAGTTCGATGAGCTTGACGAGGACTATGATGATTTGGACGGCCTGAACGCGTACTATGACGAGCAGGACAACATTGACTGGCGCCAGAAGTACGACTTGGACCCGGCACTGCTGGAGGGGCTGGCGGAGTTTGCCAGCCTGGACGAGGACGACTATGAGGGAGAAGTGCCGCCATTCCATCCGCGCAGACCGCTGACGTTGCGAGAGTTTGCAACCCAGCAGGACGAGCTGCTGTTCCCCAAGTTTGCCAGTAAGTGGGACGAGCTGCGGTACCGGGCAGTCAAGGAGCAGACCGCAGGGCTCACCGAGGAGGAAGTTTTCCACAGGCCTGCTAAGAAGGGCAGAAAGCCCAAGCACCCGTCCGGTGCTGAGCAGGTGACCCCGGAGCCTGAGGGCGAGCCCCAGGGCGATCCCAAGCACACCAGGCCCAAGCCACGTGCTGGGAAGAAGTCTAAGCACGCTGGAAAGAAAGCAAAGCAGCGCGAGGGGAGCCCTGCTGGGCTAGAAGCAGACAGTGAGGGCCCAGCAAAGCCAGCAAACCGTAAGGCGAAAGCCAAGCAGCGCGAGGAGGGCCCTGGAAAGAAAGCAAAACAACACGAGGAGAGCCCTGGAAAGAAAGCAAAACAACACGAGGAGAGAGCAAAACAGCGCGAGGATACCCCTGGGCTAGAAGCAAACCGTGAGGGCCCTAAGCCAGACGGTAAGGCGAAACACAAGAAAAAGCCAAAGCCAAAGAAGAAACACAAAGAGCCCCGGGCACGCGACGACAACATACCTCTGCTAAGCAGAAAACCGCAGATGAGAACTACAACAATCGAGATCATCCCGGGGGGCAGCATAGCATAGCATAGCATTTATTCATTCGCTCATATCCATTATCTCTCCCTCGTCGCTAGAATCATCGCCATTGATCAAATCAGTCGCTATCTGGTCAATGCTCGAGTTCATGGTGTTGATATTGACTGATTTCTGTTTATTGTTGAGAGGCGTTGCTAAGATTGACCGTTTGTGCTCGAAATTGAACAGGTTGTTGGTATTGCTGCTGCTGCCACTGCTGTTGTTGATATTGTGGCTGCTCGACGATGTGGACGGCAGAGACACCGACACCAAGTCATTGTTTAGCAGTAAATTTTCTTCTAGGGCGCGTTTCAGCAGATCAGTGGCCACTGGATCATTGGGACTTGAAGACAGTGCATAGTGCAAGTTCTCAATGGACTTGGACAGGTCGTTCATTTTGAGATATATCAGCCCAATTGCTGAGAAAATATTGTGATCGTTGTTTGAGATTTTTAACACTTTCTTAAAGCAGTTCAGCGCTTTATTGAAGAAATTCATCCTTCTGTAGACATGGCCCAAGTTTGAGTGGATTGATATCCATGCCTTGGAGTCGGAATCCAACAACTTTGATGCATTGAGAGCCTGTAAAAAATAGTTTTCAGCAATTGATAGATCATTCTTGTGATAGTAGATGACACCCAACTCGTTCAGTAGCAATGGGTCCAGCGAGCAGATTTCAAATGAGGATAGCAAATACTCCTCTGCTAGTATGAGGTTGTTCATTTGCAGGTATTGCATACCTAAAAACAAGTTTGGTAGGTGAGTTCCTGGGAAAAACCTTGACGCTGTTGAGTATGCAGAAATTGCTTGCTCATGTTCGCCTTCTGCCGCAAACGTGTGTGCAAACCCGATCCAGGCTTGGCCAAAGTTTGGGTCCAATATTGACGATCTGGAAAAGAACTTTCTAGCTTCTGAAATCTTGTTAATGGATAAGTAGTAAATTCCAATTGATAGGTAAGTTATTGAGTTTTTGGGATAAAATTCCGATAGTTTGTGTGCAATTAAAAACAGCTTGTTCTTGCTGTTGAGCTCGTGTAAACATGTTAAATATAACGGCAAGATATGGAAGTTGAACTCATCATTCTTCAGTATAATTTCACAAATCTCAATACATTTTTGGAATTTACACTGAATAAACAGCAAGTTTGCCTTACTGGCTAGCAGGTCTGCGTTCAGTGACATATTAAACTCATCAGTTAGGATATTCTCAGACAATTCAGACTTGTCCTTATTGATATATTTGTTGATTCTTATTGAGTACAACGATTTTATGAGTTCTGAATTCTCATCCAAGTCTTCAAAGTCTAGCAAGCTCAGCAGCTCCCATTCTTCCTCGGGAGTAAGCATGGTGTTCCTCACTAGCTCGTTGAACGCCTCAAAGCATTTAACATCGACCAAGATCGCCTCTTTATAGCAGTCTTTGGCTCTCTCTAAATTATTCTGATTTGCATAAATTTGACCTCTGAGATAGCACAGCGACGCTTCCAGCTTGATGCCTCCATCCAGGTTTTTCCCGTTGCCACTGGTGCTGGTATAACTCTGAGCAAACGGGTTAACTTCGCCCACAATATCTAAGGCCTCGTCCCACAATTCCAGCTTAATCAGGCACAGCGCACTCAAATACCGGCACGTGACACTTGTCATCTCCAGATCGCGGCTCTGCAGCAGCTTTCTGGCTCTGTAGTAGTCGCCATTGCTGTAGTAGACCTGTGCCAGCCAGAAGGCGTCGTTTGGGTCGTTTGTGAGCGCCAAAACTTTATCGCCCACAAACTCCGCCGTTGCGTAGTGGTGCTGCATCAGCGCGTCGTGCCGCCACAGCCTGAGCTTCTCTGCAGGCGACAGGGCGGGCTCCAGCTGCTGCGAGTCACTGAATTCACCTATTGGGCTTTGTTTACCTTTCTGGCTTTCCGGGCCTGCTGCCGCCAAAGGGCTGGGGAAGAACGGCTGCGACACGTTCCCCCTGCTGACATCGACTGCTCTGTTGCCCACGAGCGGCGAGATCGCCAGCGTCGAGCTGTGGGGCGACGAATTGCTCATTGTGTGGTGCGCTCGAGGTGCGCTTTGCTCGAAAACGCTTTTGAGTGTGAGCTGAGTCAGCTGTCCAAACAGTCTTAGTAAGCAGTGTTACATCACGGCTTAATCATCTGCTTACTACATAGCTGACTCATTGGGGTATCTTACTAAGCCGCTTATGTCACGTCTGACTCGGCGCTGACTCTTACTATTACATTACGTAATATCTGACTTGCCACTTTATCTTTTTTTTTCTTTTTCTATGACTCGAACAAAATATTTTATCTCTTAGATATCATCTCTTGCAGTATTTCCAAGTATCAACCACGAAATGACCAAACCAGTGACATTGCATCTGAGAGCAGAGAAAAAACCTTTGGAAGCGCGTGCTGCGCTCACTCCATCCGCAGTTAAACAGCTGCTGCAAGCTGGGTTCACAGTGTACGTTGAAGAGTCCAAACAGTCCGCTTTCAAAGCTGAAGAGTACGCCAAAGTTGGCGCCATCATTGTCCCAGAGGACTCCTGGAAACAGGCGCCTATCGACCGTATCATCATTGGACTGAAAGAGCTGCCAGAAGAGGACACCTTCCCGCTAATTCACGAGCATATCCAGTTTGCCCACTGTTACAAAGACCAGGCTGGCTGGCAAACCGTTCTGAGCCGTTATGCTAGAGGTAACGGTACTTTGTACGACCTCGAGTTCTTGGAGAACGAGCAGGGCAGAAGAGTGGCTGCTTTCGGCTACTATGCTGGGTTTGCAGGTGCTGCTTTGGGGCTCAAAGACTGGGCTTTTAAGAACACCCATGCAGACAGTGAGGACCTCGGTGGAGTGTCTCCTTACAAAAGCGAGTCTGCTCTGATTGCAGACGTGAAAGCTGACATCAAGAAAGCGTACTCAAAAGGTGCTAAGAAACCAACAGTGTTGGTTATTGGAGCCAAGGGTCGTTGTGGATCTGGTGCTATTGACTTATTGACTAAGTGTGGTATTCCAGACAAAAACATCTTGAAATGGGACATCAACGAGACCAAGAAAGGTGGTCCATTCAAAGAGATTGCTCAGGCTGATATCTTTATCAACTGTATCTACCTGTCCAAGCCAATTCCTCCATTTATCAACATGGACCTGTTGAATAAACCAGACAGAAGATTGAGAACTGTTGTCGATGTCTCGGCAGACACCACCAACCCACACAACCCAATCCCAATCTACTCCATTGCCACCGTCTTTGACAAACCAACTGTTTTGGTCCCAACCACACAGGGTCCAAAACTGTCGGTCATCTCCATTGACCACCTGCCTTCTCTGCTACCAAGAGAGTCCTCCGAGTTCTTTGCCAAAGACCTGCTGCCTTCGCTGCTGCAGTTGCCTAACAGAACCACTGCCCCAGTCTGGGTCAAGGCCGAAAAGTTGTACAAGCACCACGTTAAACGTTTGTCTAGAGACCACAAATTATAAGCGGTGGACTATAACACTATAGCACTACTTTATAGCTCAATAATACACTTTTATTAGTACTACACCTAGTAGAAATATTTCTGAGGCACTAATTACGTGCAGTGCATTAACCACACTAACTAACACTGCAAGCCAGTACACTCTGAGCCAGTACACTCTGAGCCAGTACACTGTGTAGTCGATACACTACTTAACAGCAGTTGAATACCAGCTGCTTGAGCCCACTATGCCAGGCACTACTGGCATGAGTCTAATGCAGCCATGCCACAATAGACTATATTGTATCAGTATAAAAACTTTTAACATTATAGCACATCCAGTCTGTAACTCATGCGGTACATAGCTATGACTGAGTTTCATATTCAAAGCCAAATATCATTATATATTCTGCTGTACGACAGTGCGTAGCCAACCTCTTTACAGATTTTCAGTATGTAGATAGATACTGATCTTTTCCTCCAACCCACACATCCAGTTAAATATCCAGTACAGTATGCAGTTACAAGAAGTGGTTAGAGAGCAATATACTACATAGTACATTAATATAAGCTCAGTACACTGCGATAGCAAAACCATTTCAGTTGGTGAAGCAGAAGCCACTTTAACATCAACTCTGACAACCAGAAGGTCATTGATCTTATTGGCTCTCCTTATCTTTCCTAACTAATCGGACATCTGTATAAACCGTACAAGTATCTAGAATGAATCACAGATCTTATATTATCTATCGTAATAGTAATAGATGCTGAGTGAAATGTTTAGGGTATTAAGCACATGCGTACTTAGACTACTAGTCAAAGAGTGGCCACCTTGATGTTACTAAGTTCATCCTATTGGTAGTAATAGCTAATAGAGTTTGACTGTTTGTCAGTTAGCTACTTGAAATGTCTCGTAAGATCATAGATATATCTGATACAGAGACAGTCTCTTTTCTTCTGTTTCTCTCCAGCGCACTTCGTAATTTGAGTACAGCACATTGCTAGATACTCCCCATCTACCAAAAGATACAGAACACAACTACGCCGAACACACAGACACAGAACACAGAAATTATTTAGATACAGAAACAGTCACCTTGGCCTTCTTCTTCTTCTTTCTCTTCTTAGCACTGCCACCCTCCATGATGCGCTTGAGCTCGGCCTCGTTCTCAACCTCGCTCTCGCTGGCACTACCTGCGTCTGCATCCAGGTCCTCAGCGTCCCATCTTCTCTTCATAGTCTCAGACTTCTCAATGTTCTCCTCGGATATCTCCACACAGTTCAGCCTCTCGCCGGTGTTGTACACGGCAATCTGCTCCCTGCTGCTCAGGTCCCACACGACGATGTTGCCGTCCGAGCTGATCGACACCAGGTAGTCCTCGCCGTCGTGTCTGTACAGCTTAAAGTCCTTGATACGGTTGCTGTGGCCCAGCAGCTTGAACTCCGATTCAGGCTTACTGTCGTGGTCGTCCCCGGAGGCTGCCACCAGCTCGTCAAGCTTGTAGAACTCGATACTGCCGTTGTTCAGGCCCACAACCAGGTACTCAGTTCCGCCAATCTTGTACACTTCAATGTGCATCAGTGGGACGCTGAACGGCAGGTCCCTGACGATCTTGGCCTCGCTGGTCTTGTAGATGAGGCATCTTCTCAGCAGCCCCACGACAAAGTAGTCTCCGTTGATGGACCATCTGACAAACTCACCGCTCTGCCAGTCGCTCTTGATCTTCAGACTGGCTGCCTTCTTGGCCGTCATCAGGTTCCACAGCCTGACCGTCTTGTCTGCCGCAACACTCACCGCCACACGCCCGCTTGGGTGGATGCTGAGGTCGTTGATGCGGCCCTTATGGCCCTTCAGAGTGCCAAAAATCTCCCAGTCCTTGGTTCTCCAGATTATGATGTTGCCGTCCTCCGAGCCGGACAGCAGCCACTTCCCGGACACTGCCAGGTCCTCCGCCTGCTGCTCGTTGTGCTCCCGGGAGAACTTGAGCGTCGTGACGCTTCCCTGGTGGCCCAGCAGAGTTCCCAGCTCTTTTCTCTTCTGCAGGTCGTAGATCTTGATGTGCTCGTCGTTCGAGCCCGTCACCAGGTACCGCTTGGCTGCTGCTATCGACTTGATGGACAGAATGTGTGCTTGGAAGTGGAAAATAGGCTGGAAAACTGGCGCCTTTTGGCTGTCTTTGGAAAGAATCAGTGACAGGCACAGTAAATTGTGCTCGTACGAGCCCACGTAGATTCTGAACTGCGTTTTGCTGCCAGCCGTGTGCTCCGGGATCACTGTAGGCTTGATGATGCTGGACGAAGGTGCCATTTCCCCTAAATGTGTTATGCTTCTTGCTAAATAAGTAGTAAAAAAAAATTTTTATAGGCGATGAGCTCTGGAAAATTTGCGAAATAATATTAAAAATTCATTAAACTATTTAACACCAGCAGCGAGCCTCAGGCGGTCGGGCTGATCACGCTGTTGACGCTCTGGTTCATCTCGGTAAACCTCTTGTTCAGTGCGATCTTCACACGCTCGTTTCCTAGCATTATTTTGCCCAGTCCGTTTCTTATAAACTCCTGGAGTTTCTCGTTGGAGTCGATGCTCCAGCCGTACCTGTTCAGCACCAGCAGTGACAGCATCAACACCAGCAGTGGCATCCAGAAGAAGAAGAGCATTTTGTCGTTCTGCACGTTCTTACGCTGGTTGAAGAACTTGACAAACAAGTCCTCTCCGTCGTCGGACGAGTTGGTCTCCGTCTCGGACTCTGTGGTGCTGGTGTTGGCTCCAGGGGTGCCCGTGGCAGTGGCCGCAGGCTGTGCCGACGACCCTAGCAGTTTAGGCAGCTTGAATTGCGCATTTGGGAACAAATCCTCGTACTTTGGTAGTTCGTCAGTGTTGAACACGTTACAAACCTTGTTCCACAGCGAGTTTTCAGCCGCTGGGGTAATTGCAGGCGCTTGCGCATCCAGCCCTAGCAGGTCTGCTTCCGTCTCAGCTTCGTCACTTTGATCGTCTTCGTCGTCCGCGTCACTAATATATGCATAATCGTAGTCATCAACAGAATCACTTTCATCGTAAAACTCGCTATCGCCTAACTGGTCAGTCGTCATCCGCGAGATGTGTGTTCCGCTAGCAAATGTGGACTCAAACTCGTTGACACTACTGCTGTCAAATGAGAAGATCGACGATGAAATGGATGAGTTTGAGAACCTTCTCGAGATTCTATTACTATTAGCAGCATTGGCCTCAGATGCTGCCTTGAACAGGTCCAACACATTGGAGTCTGCCACATCCTCAGGCATCAGTCCATTGTCGGCTTTGCTCGTTAAGCTTGCCTTGCAGTTGATCAGCAGCTCAATCGAGTTACGGTCTCCAGCTAAACTTGCAAAATGCAATGGGGTGAATCCGTTGATGTCTTTCAAATCTACCCTGGCACCATGCTTAATCAGACTTGATACAATTTTATAGTATCCCTTCAAGCAGGCCAGATGTAATAAAGTTTGTCCCTCCTGGGTACAAAGAGCCCAGTTTGGATTCTTTGGCATGAGATTTATCACTTTCAAAACTAGCTCCTCATCCGAGTGCGCGTTTAATACATTCAAGTTGGAGTTCAAAGTTGTACCAGAAGCTGTGGGTATTTCAGATTGATTGTTTTCTTGTTTGTCATTAACAATGATCTTTCTGGCAATGTTTCTTGCATCTTCCAATTTTCCATTCATTTTCAGTCCAACAATCTGTAAAGCCAGCTCAATCAACTGTCTATCTGAGTCGTCTGTGTATGTGAAGATTGCTGTATTCAATCCATCAATGCTATTGGCGGAGTTGTTGTTGTCTGGATTTTCAGGATCATCAAATTTAACAACCACCTGTCCCGGTTGTTGAGATGGTGGTAAGTATGTGACTATTGTGGAATCACTCCAACAGTGTGTCGCTAGGGCTTTGTTGATACCGAAGTTAACAGTTAGGCCGTTCTTAAAATTAGTACCCAAGATTGTCACTTCAATACCACCTCTTAATGGACCCTGTGCAGGAATGACTCTCTGAATTGACGGAACATTGGACTGCAGCTGTTGTTGCTGCTGGTGGTGAAACTGTTGCTGATGTTGTTGTATTTGATGAGGGTTTCTATCCACTTCTAGTTTGATTTGGGATTTGTTGGAAATTGAAGGATTTCTTGATGGCGTGATGTTAAAGCCATCAGACAATTCGTAAGACCAGCTTCTCTTTCTCTTGAAAACTCTTGAATCAGTGGTGTGAGGTTCCGAGCTATCGTCTTCAAAAGAAGTTGGCGAGATTGGGGCATTGTTCAATCTTGGTACCAAATCACTATTTTGGTTAGAGTTGGATGATTTCTCGTCGATTGTTTTCTTTCTATCCATAATCATAATCTGAGAAGAAAAATGTCTTGCTAGGATGTTGTTTTGGTGGTCTTTCAAGACAAACATGAGTTTGAATCCCTTTGGCTCTTGATGGTGTCTGCAATAACACACAATTCTAGCAGATAATGAGATGTCCTTTGAGTTTGAGATGTTGTTTGAGCTCATTAGTTTGGCGTCTTCGTTAACTGACGAGTCCGGAGTAGACTGGGTGATGGATGGTGATGATGGTGGGAATGAAATGATTTCTTTACAGTTAAAAATAATTGCTCTTTTCTTAGTGTTTGTCCCCCAGTTGAGATTATCGCTGACACCAGATTTTCTTCTCGATGCTCTCTTTTGCTCTCTTCTGATACATCTTTCGCAAATATTACAAGAGGTTTTCTCGTCTGCTTTAACAACAAAAGTGTCTAGGAACAAAATATTTTCTTTAACTTCGTTTGATAGGTCTGAAGCAACACAAAGCTTCTGTTTGGCTATGGTGTCTGCTGGTAGATGGATGAGAAACTGTGGAGGTGGTGGAGAAATTGAAATATTCACTTTGATCTGTGTCTCAACTCTCGAGAAGTCTGGTAAATCTTTAACGGTTAGTTTATATGGTAGCGAGTCCTCATTGACATCGAAGTATTCTTCTGGGATCGATCCTAGAAACTGTGTTGGTGAGGTCTTGCCAAATTTGATCTGCTGTAGGATATTTCTGGCGTTGGAATACCCATCGACATTTTTACTCGCCGTGTTTGAGGTATTGGAGTTATTCAACTCCATCTGGACAGAGTTCGGAGTGGTGAACACTTCCTCCTCCTTGTGCGCACCTGGGCTGAGCTCTATGGAGTTTGGGGTTGTTGCCCGCATGAAATCCACATCGTTCATCATGCTGTCTTGGTTTACGTTCATGGTGTTCATGTTGATACCGTTCATATTGTTCATGTTGACGTTCATGTTCACGTTCATGTTGGAAGGGCTGAACATCACGTACTCGCTCTTGTTGAGGTCCTCTGTGAGAAACGTGCTGAACATCTCCTCGTCCTGCTGGTTCTGCTGCAGCTGGTCGAACTGCTCTTCAAACTGCAGCTGCAACGGGTCGTTCTGGCCTGGATTCTGCTGCGGCGGCTGCTGCTGCTGCTGGTTCAAGCCGGTGCCAGCCATCTGCTGAAACTGCTGAAACATCGTGTCCTCGCCGTACTGCTCCTTGTCCAGGAACTCCTCTATTATATCTTGGTTGGTTGCTGTTTGTTTATTCTGTTGGAGCTGGATTGGCATTGCTGTTCCCGGTCCAAAACTCGCTAACCGTCGCTGAGAGTCGCTAAATAAGTAAATGAAACTAGTCTGAATGCGCGCCAGCTGTCTCTAAGCTCCTATTCCGTGCACAGCGCCTCCTATTTGGGTTTTAGTCTTTCAACTCAACAAAAAAATGTTGTTTTCAACCAGTTTTTGTGTTTTTTTTAGCCTACTGAGGGAAAGTTTTTTTGAGAAATGACACGGCTTTTAGAGGAAACGTGCGCTGTGGTGCTGGAAAGCGGACTCGAGGCGCTGGCAGGCTGCTGGCACCCGGGCCCGCACACTGCACAACCACCCGCAGCCAAACACGGCTTGGAACGGGCGGCGCAGCACCGCTCAGAGGCGGTTCCTGGCCTGAAACAACTCCACCCGCTACCCGGTCCGCTTATGTAAGCAGAAGACTCCATAATTTGCCACCAAGTGCAAAAACTGCGCTGTTTGCTCAAACCAACCAGAACAGCAGCTAAAGCAGCGGTAAATCGATCGATAATGTCCAACTCGACTACTTTGCACGTCACAGGTGAGTTATATGTGGTGGCTTGGAGCTTTTTGCGGGCAGAAACTAACTGTGGTAGGCTTCCCAAGAGGATTTAAGGGCGAGGACCTGGCACCAGATTTTGAAGCGTAAGTAAGACACAAGTAGCAAGTAACAACCACCGTGTTTTCAGAATATTAATTTCATTGATGATGAGTTTCAGTGCTGGCCGTGGAGGTGGCATGTGGTGTCCTTTTTGCTGATTTTCAGATGCCAATTTCATCCAATTTGTCAAGCACCCACACCACACACACGCCAATTGATTCCAACCAAACACAGTCATCCAAACCATTCTTCAATCAATTTAATTTGCACACTACAGCTATTCATCCAACAAGATCGGCTATTAACATTACAGATTTGGTACAGTTAACTCAATAACACTTCCACCACCAAAGACCCCGGACGGGCCTCCATACGCGTTTGTGGCGTTTGCAGAAAGAGAGCATGCGCAGGCTGCGCTCGATGCTCTGGAGGGCAAGCCATGCCAGAACGACTCCTCTGCTGTGCTGACCATTCAGTGGGCCAAGTCCACGCCACATCCTAGTGGGCAGGGTTACCGTGCCCCAAGAAGAGACCCTTACGGGGGCTACGGTGGTGGCTATGGCGGTGGCTACGGAGGCTACGGCGGCTACAGAAGGGGCGAGTACCCACCTAGGGAGGGTGGCTACAGAAGGGGCGAGTACGCTCCAAGAGAAGACCGTGGCTACAGAAGGGACTACCCACCTAGGGAGGACCGTGGCTACAGAAGGGACTACCCACCTAGGGAGGACCGTGGCTACAGAAGGGACTACCCACCTAGAGACGACCGTGGCTACAGAAGGGACTACCCACCTAGAGACGACCGTGGCTACAGAAGAGACTACCCACCAAGAGACAGAGGAGACTCGTACAGATCCAGAGAGAGGGGAGACGAGCGCGAGCGCGAGCCACAAGACGATGGTCCAAGCTCGTACAGAAGAGACGACAGAAGGGACGACGACAGAAGAGACGACGACAGAAGGGACGACAGAAACGAAGACAGAAACGAAGACAGAAACGGCGACAGAGGAAGAAGCGAGGACCACTACGACCGTCCAGAAAGACCAGTTTCCAGATCCAGAAGCCCAGTCAGAAGAGGCGATGACGACGGGTTCTGAGTTTCCTGGCTGGTTCTTCCTGGCTGTTGCTTCCTGGCTGGTGCTTCCTGGTAGGCTCGTGGTTTATAGTAGTTTAGCTTTAGTTCATAGCAGTTTATAGCTCTAGCATGCAGCTACAGCTCATAATGCAGCTACAGCTTAGCAGTATAGCCAGGTAATAGAAAATATTTAAATGCTAAATCCTCACCATTTTGTCTTTGTTAGTAGATAAATTTTTCAGTAGTTTAAATAATTTATCTCAGGACTGCTTGATGGCTGGCAAAAGATGAGTTCTGTGATATTTCTGAAGCAGCAGACACTGCCCCAGGACAAGTACGAGGCTGCGTTTGGCTCGTGCGGGTTCAGAACGAGCTTTCTGCAGCTCCTGACCCACCAAAGCTACAATTTAGGTGACCTCATAGCATATTTAAACTCACCAGTGTTTCTGGACGAGGTTGGCGTGTTTATTATCACGAGCCAGAGAGCCACCGACTCGCTGGAGACAGCACTGAAGTGTGTTGAGGGCCACAACCTGGCGAGAATCCTCCGCAAAACAGTGTACGCTGTGGGGCCTGCAACGCTAGGCTCGCTAGCTGGGCTGGGCTTTAAGTGCATTCGGGGAGGGCTTGAGGCCGGCAACGGGTCCAGCCTGGCCGACCTGGTGATACGGGACGTCCCAGCGGGAGCCAAGGTGACCTTCTTCACGGGAGAACTCAGAAAAGACATCATACCGAAGAAGCTGAGCTCGAGATTCGACCTCAACGAGGTTATTATCTATAAAACAGTGGTCATAGACGATGTTTTGTCACAGTTTGTTAGACGCTTCGACCACGACAGCACCGCGTGGATTGTGTTTTTCAGCCCGCAAGGAACCCAGGAGATAATAAACTACCTCAAGGGCCTGAACATGGACTCTTTGAAAATCGCATCTATTGGCCCAACCACTAAAGAGTACCTGGTAACCCAAGGAATCACACCACACCTGGTGTCAGACAAGCCTGATGCCCAGTCCCTGCTACAGGGTATCCAAAACTTCTCCTCTGCATGAACATACTCATTTATTTATCTATTTATTATATCACATGACATTTTCTGATACAACATTGATGGTTTCGCTTTCATTCTTGTAGTCAATCTCCATCACGTAGTCCATCCCGTTTCCTTCAATATTCAGGTTGGTTATTTTCACCTTTGGCAAGCTCAGCTTACCAATTTTCAATGGTATTAGATCCACAACTTCGGCTGGAAACTTGATCAGTTTATTAACTTCCGTTTTCAGCACCTCTATCTGAAACTTAGTCTTGCCGTTCACCAGCCACGAGTCCTCATTGTTCATGATCTCAACATAGTACTTGAAACTGTCACACACTTCTTCTTTGAATACAACTTTTTTATTCGATTTAGCTGTTTCTTCAAATTTATTGATAATCGACTCAATCTTCAGCTCCGCCTTAATCGACTCGCCTATTGAATAGTGCCCTAGATCGTTATATTTGAACTCAATCGTGTGTATCACCTCAACTGTTGGAATGTCAACATTGATCAGCAAATGCTTGACATTACTTTTAGAATTCCCAACTGTGTCATTATCTTCCTCTTTGAGTAATGCAGTCAATGTTTCTTCAAACCCATCATCATGCTTCACCAGGTATCTAAACGTCTCATCCTTCTCCAGTACTGTGTCCAAATTATTGATCTTTATCTTGTCATGGATGGCAAATTGGTCCAGTTCAAACTCAAATTTATTGATCAAATTTCTCAATAAATAGAAATAGTCTTTACCGTCACCTAGTTTCTCACCCACCTTGAGCAGCAGAATCTCCCTTATTTGTGTGCTCAGCTCAATGTATCGAATATCCAATTGTAAAAACTTATTCTCTGCGAGATCACTTTCAGCTCTATCAACTTTATCTATCTTATAAAAGTAATTTCCTGGTTGTTCTCCAAATGCAATCAGCTCATCAGCCGGCAACGCAGTTGTTACGTTATAGTAATCGTTCGAGTTCAACGTTGTCGAGTATATCCGGATTGGTAAATCAGATTCCGCAGTCCCAATCGAGAACTTGGCATAAAGGCTTGTACTCTTGAAGATATCTTGCACGGATACTGCAATACTTAATGAAGTTTCAATTTTTTTCTGCAATACCTGCTTGTAGTCCTTGTTATAGCTCAGTTCAATCATTAGCTCTAAATCAACGTATTGGCTGTTTATGATTGATTCAATCTCGTATTGGATTATTACCTGATATTCAGTGTTGGGATGCAGATTTGGTAGATTAATTGAAAAGTCATCGGTCGTCTTATTCAGTTTAGTCTGTTCGTCAGAAGCACCACTTTCAACCAGGACGCAATTATTTAAGACCTTCATATTTTCAGTGATTGGTGTGATGTGCAAACATGGGTTTTCATAATCTAATGAACCAGTTTTAATGAAAACAGAGAATGTTTGTTCTGATAGTTTTATAATTGTTGAAGTATTCAGATCAATTTGCAAGTTATTAGTAAACGGATAAACCACTATATCAAAGTCTGCATCAGTTATTTCATGATAAAACAAAACGTTATTTGACAATGCTTTGAATTCATGAATTTTGAAACAACCAATTATAATTTTAGTTGTTGATAAAATGATTTGGTTCAAACCAGGTTTGATAGATATAGCCTCATGTTCATCATTAACAAACTCAAAAGTTCGGCTAGACTCGTTGATCAATGTAAGGTTCAAGTCGTTTAATTTGAAAGATTCATTGAAATGGTTTATTATTTCAATTTCAATACTGTAAACATCATCACTTTTGTTACTGTTACTAATAACTTTATTTGAAATGCTAATATCAAAAACCTTATTTAAGTCATAGTTAATCGTATTCAAGGGCAACTTTAAACTTTGCTGCTTTCTAATGGTTTCGTTTGATAATTTCGAGTGCAAGTGTTTCTTAAGAGCATTGAATGAATTTTGCTTAATTATTGAAATCAGATCCAAATATAAAATACATAACCAAGTGTTTTTATCCTTAAACAGTTCATCATCCTGGTTCTTGAAAAAATCAGATCTTGCCTCAATTAACTCAACACAATCAATAAATTTAACTAATAAATTGAAGCTTATTAAATCCCAGCCTTGGTTACTGTAAAAAGAGGGACACGTTGATAAGATTGTTGCTGCATTTTCATAATTGCCATTATAATAATCAATTATTGCAATTTCAATCGATAATGAGTCAACATAACGAGTTCTTTCTGATTTACTAAAGAACTTGATAATCTCTTCAGTTATCAACAAATATTCGTCCTCAAATGATTTATAACTCTTGAACATTTCATTGGTATTATAGTTGATTTTTGGTTCAACTTTAGCATCTTCTAACAGCAAGTTCTTACCTGATAAAATACCTTTAATTTCATAACCTAAGCCTGACCCAATTTTCATGAGAATTGATTTCTTTTCTGTCAGAATTTCACCAAATTTCTCATATATATGTATGAAGTTGAAATCTTGATCATTATCGATTAAGCTTTTGATTTTCTTGCAAAGATCTAAAGACTGATAATAATCAATTATTTGTATGAACCATTCTTGGTATTCAAAATAGTATTCATTCGATTTTGACGGATGTGCCATCAGAACATGATTGATCTTTTGTATAAATTTCTGCAGTACTGAAAAGATTTCAGAGAGATGAATTGAAGCTAAAGACAGCGAGCTTTCTGCTTTAGCTAGTGAGTAAAGGATAATGCTCTTTTTAGCAAAAGCATGGGCTAGCAGCTCAATTTTATTGATTGAGCAGATATGGTGTTGCTGTTCTAGGTAGTGATGAAATTTTTTTGGTTTTAGAATCTCACTTGCACCATCATCAGAATAATCCTCAAAGGTCTTTGTAAAAATAAACTGGTTAATCAGTTCATCATACTCTTTCAAAGCACTTTCATTCAACCTTAACTTCAGGTACTCCAATGAAACGCTTTCAATCAAGTTCATCATTATCAAGTCAGAATTGTTCTTGAACGCAGCCATTCTTTGTTGAACGATCTCTAACCTTAGTTTGAACGAATTTAAGATTGACGATTTGATTTTGTTTATAATCAAGTTCAATACCTCATTTTCCTCGGCTTTGGACTCATAAACTTCTTTCAGCTTGAAACAATTCAGCTCATTGAAGTCAACTTTGAGCTTTTCGAATATTTTTAGTCTGTTTTTCCCATCTTTTGGCATATAATCAATCACCAACCACTCTAGAGGCGCAAATTTTCTGTCAATATTACTCTTTATCCACTCCTTAATCAACGGCCGCACCTGGGATCTGTAGTTGTCCATATCGTCACATCTCACCAATATAACTCGCACATATGGTATACTATGGAATTTATAGATATCGTTAATTGATTTCTCAATATCCGTTGATGAGAGCTCCAAAAATGTGTTGCCGTTATACTCATCAAACTGTTTTGGTTTCTCTTCCTCAAACTTGATGGGGATTTGCTCAATTGATTTCAGATGGTCCTTGTCATTTAGTTTCCAATGGACATTGTGTAACACTATTTTCTCTTCCAATTGGGGTTTGATAGTGCTGAAAATACTGAATGGATCATAAAACCCAATTTTCAGCACAGGAATTCCCTCTTTCATTAGTAAACTAATTGGGGTTTTCAGCTTAATTTATTCGTTTTTGTTTACACTTTTTAGCTGTAAAATTTTACACAAAAATAAAATAAACGAATAAGCAAATAAATAAGTAAAGCGGTAAACTGAGGTTGATCTGAACGTACAGCACGCCACAGAACTCAGTAAATGTCACAAACGCCACGGAAGGATGCTGGGGCAGTGGGTGAACCGCTCAAGAAGCGGTACCAATCTCCAATTATTAAAAGGGCCTGGGATTTCCAGTCAGCAAATAAAACCACTTCTCCATTCAGAAGGATTAGAATGAGTCAAGGAATAGTACCAACCAGTGCAGGTAGCTCTAAATTGAGGAATGTCAGTGCTGGTAATGATGAAGATGCAGAAGCAGGTTCAGCAAAGGAAGAAAGCTTTGAAAACTCAGGAATATCAATCAAGAATAAAGAGAATCCAATCATCAAAAGCAGCGATAAAGAATCCGAAGACTTGTCCAACTGGATCCAGTCACTTAAAGTACGAGCACGGAATGTCTTGCTAGTTGAAGAGGAGGAAGAGAAGAAGTTTTACGAACAGGTTGAGAAGGAAAAGGCTGAAGAAATTGAAGATGTCAGCTCAGAACAGTTTGATAGGTTGAAGAGCTTGCTGCTGGATGCTAAGAAAAGCAGTCACTCCGATGAATATGCAGGAGAGGATGACGGAGACGAGGAAGAGGAAGAGGAAGAGGAAGAAGAGGAAGAAGAAGAAGAAGAAGAGGATGAGGATGAGAACCAAGCACTAGAAGCTAAACCAAAATACAAACAACTGGAGTACAATTCAGACGGAGACTTTGTGTTTCCAGAGATTGAAGGAGAAGTTATCAACCTGAGCTCAGATGAGGATGAAGAAGCTTCAGATGAAGAGGATGAAAACGAACCGCATTATGATTCAACTGAGTTCCAAGACAATGCAATTGAGTATCAACCGCAACCGCAATATAAAAGCAGGTATAATATAGACTTTGAGGGTGCCCAGCGTGATCAAAGACCAAGGCTATCTGACCAGTTCTCCCAAACCGTCAATTTTGGCGATGCTCCTGCTGCAGATGAAGAGGAGGAAGAGGATAACTCTGAATTTGAGCAAGAATCTGCAATTGAAGAAGTCTACGAGGAGCAAGAAGAAGAAGAGGAAGAAGGAGAAGAAGATGAAGAAGAAGATGAAGAAGAAGAAGAAGAAGACGAAGAAGATAGTGATGAAAGAGAACTAGAAATTGAACAAGAATCACAAGAAAATGATGTTAACAATTTCCAAAACTTAGCCGCTGCTGCAATGATGAGCTATGTTTCATTACCACAGCCTGATGAACTTGAGTCAAATGATGAGGAAATGGAGGAAGAAATTTCAAATGATGTTGATCATCAAATTGAAGATGACGAAGTGGAAGATGAAAGTGAGGCTGAAGGGGCACCTCAAGAACAGTACGAAAATGAGTCTGATGAGAGTGGCGATCATTCTGACATTGAGGTTGAGTCAATTAAAGACTCCTCAACTGAACCTCAATTGGTTGTCGAACAAGAGACTAAAGAGGAGAATGTTCAAATTGATCAAGGAGTGGGAGGCTACTTGCCTGAGACTGAAGAAGTCGAGCAAGTCCAAAATCACACACACCAGCAGCAGCAGCAGCAAGAAGCATTAGAAAAACTAAAAGTATCAGAAGCATTAGAAGCACCAGAGTTGTTGGAAAAGGAAGTAGAAGAGGCAATAGAAACATTAGAAGAAGCAACATCAGCAGAACCAAAAGAAAAGACAGAAATACCACAAGAAACTCCACAAGATGATGTTGAAGGCGATACTGAAGATAAGGAAGCTCAACTCAATTTCGAATCAGCAGAATCAGCAGAACCAACAGAACCAACAGAACCAACAGAACCATCAGAACAAGCAGAACAAGTAGAACCACAACTAACACAGGAACAAGATACTGTTACCACTCCAAAAGCGGAATATGTGGAAGAACTGTATTACGACTCTGACGACAATGTGTTTCAAAGTCCACAACATAGTGTTTTTGGTAATATCACAGGCGAAGATTTATCAATGGTGTGCCATGATTCACCAGGTTCTGAAGGTGAAGAAATTCAAGTGCCAACTGAAGAAATCAATGTTGAGAATCTAATACCTCAAGATGAATTATTTGCTGACGAAAAAGCTGAAGCCACGGAGCAAAACGACAACAAAATATCAGAATCAAAGGAGGCAGTGGAAGAAGACCACTTTAATGAAGGTGAGACGTCTTTTGTTTCATTCTTTAATGACAATTCACGTCTGATCAGTAAAAGTCAATCAAATGATTTATCATTCTTAAAAGCATCAAACGAATTTTCAGAAAGTCTATTCAATACTGAAAATATACTAGGTGGTACGCTGGGTTTACAATCTTTGTTTACAGATGTACAAACTGATGCCAAAGCTGAAAAACATGAAGAAGAAACAGAAAACCAAAATGCGAAGGAAAAGCCAGAAGAAGAAAAAGAAGGGAAAGAAGAGGAAGTAAAAAAGGAAGCCAAAAAACAAGAGGAAGCGGCAGAAGAGCATACCAAAGAAGAAGAAACAAACAAAGAAGATTATGCTGTAACTGAACGTGTTGAACATGCTGTAACTGAAGACTATAAAGAAATTCAACAACTCAACAATTCTGAAATAAGTGAATCTCAACAACTCAACAATGAACTAAGTGAAAATGAAGAACAACAAATTAGTAATAATGAGAGTGAACAGAAGGATTCACCTAAGAAATCAGTTTTCAGAGAAATTGTTTCACTGGTTGAACGACTGGTTTCAAATCCTGTTGAAGATACAACTATTGAGAAGGACACAGAAAATGTAGATGAAGGTGAAAATAAAGTTGATACAGACACGATTTTAGAAGATGATCCTATAGAAGTTGAACCTGCTGAAGGCGAAGATGCTAAACAGATGCACGAGAGTGACCAACCATTGATTAAAGAAGCGGAAGGTGACGACCAGAATGACAAAGAGGTTAAAGAGAACAACTACGGAGAGGTTGATAGCCCAGTTGACGAGAAACTTGAACAAATTGACGAACAGGTTGACGGAAAAGCTAAAGCTAAAACTACCGATGACCCATTAGCTAAAGAATCTGAAACAGAGGTGAACGTGAATGCTGAAAAGGATCAAACTGAAGAGAACCAGACTGAATATTCATTATCTGCTTTGGGCAGTAAGATTGAAGAAGAAACTAGGGAGCCAAGTGCTGAGGACGCGGCTGAAGATGAAGTTAGCGAAACAGTGGGATCGAGTGCATCACAAGGTGATAAAGTCTCGGAGACTGAACCTGTCATTTCAGATGAAGAATTTGCAGAAGTTGCAGAAGATGCAGAAGTAGAAGTGGTAGCTGATGAAGTAGAAACTCAAGAAGCCGTTACTGAATCTGTTGAGCAGAAAGAACAAGCAGACACTAAGCCAATTGAACTTCTTGAGCATGAGCCAGTTGAATCTGTTGAGGCTGAGCCAGTTGAAGCAGTTGAAGCAGTTGAAGCAGTTGAAGCAGTTGAAGCAGTTGAAGCAGTTGAAGCAGTTGAAGCAGTTGAAGCAGTTGAAGCAGTTGAAGCAGTTGAAGCAGTTGAAGCAGTTGAAGCAGTTGAAGCAGTTGAAGCAGTTGAAGCAGTTGAAGCAGTTGAAGAGGTGGAACCTGCTGTGCTTATTCAAGAACAGCAGAAACAGCAGGAAGATGCAGCTGAAGAACCATCTGCCGAAACTGAAAATGAGAATGTTGAACCAGCAGAAGTTGAACCAGAACAAATTGCACCAGAACAGGCTGAAGAAGACCAATCTGAACCAGAGCATGCCGAACAGGATGTACCAAAGCAGGCTGAACCAGAACAGGTTGGACAGGTTGCACCAGAACAGGAAGAATCAGAACAGGTTGCACCAGAGCAGGATAAATCAGAACAGGTTGAACTAGAACAATCAGAACCAGAACATGCTGAACCAAAACAGGCTGAATCAAAACAGGTTGAACTAGAACAATCAGAACCAGAACAATCACAATCAGAGCCAGAACAGGCTGAATCAGAACAATCAGAAAAAGCTTCACCAGAACATACTGAACCACAAGTTTCTCAAGAAGTTGTGCGGGAAGCTGACTCAACACCAAAACCAGAAGAGTTTAAAACTGAAATCCAAGAAGCACAAGAAACAGCACAACGTCACATTGACGAATTGGCTCATTCAACTACAGATGAGCAACCACTACAAGAAGAAACTGCTGGAGCCGAGGGAGAAGGGTTCAAAACAGAAGACACCACTGCAAAAGCTGAAGCGAAAAGCATTGTCAAGCAGATATTCGACAAACCATCAGCAGGTTTTGAAGCAGATCAGGTTCCATTTTTACAATCTACACCATTAAAATTGAATAGTTCAACGATTGAAGGAATTGAACAAGTTGGCAAGTCGAGATCGCCATTCAAAAGAGCCTTTGACTACTTGTTCAGACACTCTAAGTACAGGGAGGATAATCCAAAGGTTGCTTCTCAGGAGGATGAGGAGGAAGCTGAAAAAGACGTGGAGGAAGAGAAACGAGTCGGTAAGAAACAGAAGATGTCTAGCGAGCCCCCAACGTTCAAAGAGCATATAATAATGGAGACGAGAAGCGGCAAAATATTGGGAGCCAACAACCCAGAAGAAGTGAAGATTGCCAAAGAGATTGAGAAGCTGGAGGACGAGTTTGCGGTGGAGAGTGACACTAGAAAAAGAAGGAGCAGAAGAGGGCGTTCCAAGAAGAGGGAGGAAGAGCCTGAGGTTGGGTCTGAGGCTGGGTCCGAGGCTGAGGCTGAGGAAGAGCCTAGATCCAAGCGACTTAGACGTGCGGCAGCACCTGCAACACGAACAAGAACGAGATCAAAGGCAGCCCAGGCAGGAGCTGCGAAACCGAAATCCAAGGCCAAACCCAAGCCGGCCGCCAAAGTTGAACGAAAGCTTAGAAGTCATACAAAGTGATCCCATGCAAATGAATAAACATTAATTAAACAGTGCTAATAAAACGGATGCAACACTACAAGTGGCTCTATGTAATACCCGAATAGACACGCAGCAAATAAACAACATTAATTAAACAATACTAACAAAAGCAGCGGATGACACGCAGCAAATAAACAACATTAATTGAACAATACTAACAAAAGCAGCGGATGACACGCAGCAAATAAACAACATTAATTGAACAATACTAACAAAAACAACGGATGCAATACTATATACAGGAGGTCTATACTTCTATGTTATACTGAGCTGAGGAATGTAATTAGCGATTAGGTGGGTGAGGTGAATATCACGTGGTCAATCACGTGGTGGTCACATGGCAGTCATATGTTCGTCACGTGCTATGTCACGTGCTTTGTGAGATACTCGAAGCAGGTGAAGAAGGCGACGCTGGTGATGACGGATCTGGTGATGCTGACGGACAGGCCGCGGTACATGTCCCTGGTGGGCAGGGAGATCTTGCGCAGGTAGATGGCCTGTCTCGGTTTGAGGGCCAGGGACCTGATGATGTTGGACACCACGTCGCGCTGGTAGAGCGACTTGACGGTGTCGATGGGGAACACCACGACCCAGCTGAAGATGCCCGACAGTGCGCCGGCCGTCGTTATGCTCAAGGTGCCCACGGGGATGGGCGTGTTCGGAATGTACCCGTTGGGATCAGCCAGGGACTCGATGATGATCTTGGAGGTCTCGTAGGTGCCAAAATAGACTGCTGAGCCGAACGCGTCGCGCAGAAAGTGCAGCCTGAACCCGGAGTAGAGCCCCGCGAGGCCCTCCTCGCGCACAATGCGCTTCACCACCTGGTACGTGGTCTTGGGCATGCGTCTGGGGACGAGTCCCAGGTCCTTTTTGGCGAGCACGTAGAGCTGGGAGAAGAGCTTTGTGAACTCGAACGGGCACGCGAAGAGCGAGGTGGTGCCGCCTGCGAGGAACCCTGCGGCCACGGAGTGCGGCAGGTTGTTGAGGGCGGTGAGCAGGGCAGACTGGGACGGTCTGAAGAGGTTGAACTGCTGCAAGTACGGCTTGGACTGGGTGAAGACCGACATGGAGAGCGACCGGGACAGGGAGGACGAGAGCAGCGGTGCGGTGATGCCCCTGTAGAGCCCGCCGGGGCCCTCGTGCTTGAGGGTGGCGCGCAGGCAGTGCAGCGTGCCCCGGTAGTGGTGTGTCTGCATCCTGGTCTTGATGGAGTCGAGCGGGAACCCGATGGTGGTGGAGAAGAGGGACGACGCGTACGACAAGATGGAGATGCGGTACGGCAGCAGTGGAGAGGGCAGCACGTGCAGCGGGTGCTGCGTTGCCAGCTGGCCCATCTGGGGCCGGTTGTCTCTCATGGTGGTTGGTGGTCGCTGAGATGCGAGATTTAGGCTGAAATTTTTGTGCCCGGTCCACCTGCTATAGGCAGGGGAGCTGGGCAGGCAGAAATTAGGCGGAGCCCCAGGCAGAGATTTGGCGGAGATTAGGCGGAGCCCCGGCGACTGGGCAGAATTTTGGCGGAGATTGGGCAGAGCCCTGCCGCTAGGCAGCGCGACTCGGGCGGCTGAGCAGAGGCTGGGCAGGGTCCAGGCAAAAAGCCAGGCAGAGCCCCAGGCACCAGGCAGCCTGCTAGGAGCAAGGACCTACCGGTGGCTGCGCTACGGGGTTGTACTGGGAGGCAGAGGTTTAGGCAGAGGTTCAGGCAGAGCTCAGGCAGGGCCCTGCCGCTAGGCAGAGCGACTCGGGCGGCTAAGCAGAGGCTACGCAGGATCCCAGGCAGAATCCAGGCAGAATCCAGACAGAATCCAGACAGAATCCAGGCACCAGGCAGAGATTTGGAGCCTGCCTGCTACACACTAAAACGACTACGGGGAGCTACTAATACCTACTGGTGGCTGTATAGTACACATTATTGTTACGTTGTTACATTGTTACATTGTTGGGCAGACCCCAGGCAGCCAGCAGAGGCTACGCAGAACCCCAGGAGGTTTACGCCCTCTTGGACCGGATTGGGGCAGTCTGCTTAGGCCCTGCCTTTCTCTCAGCACCGGTTGCAGACGCCTTAGCCCCCTTCTTCTCCTTCTTGGACTCCTCCTCGCTCTTCTTGGATTCCTCCGCCTTCTCTTCCTCAAGCTCCTTGTTAAACGCAGCCAGCCTGTTCTGGTACTCCCATTCACCATAGTACAGCCCGCACTGCAGCATAATCACACCAAACAACAGGATAATCATGATGATTTGCGACGCGGCAAGCACATTGACCCCAGTAAAACTGTCGACATCCCCCCAGTTGCCCGAGACAGCACTCTCTGCCCCAGTTCTCAGGTTCGTCAGGTACACACAGAACGTCAGCAAGTACAGGCCCAGCGTACCGTACTCAAAGTACTTTGCATCTTCAGATGGCTTGTAGATCTTGATGAATGAACCAATGAACCCGAGCCCCAGAATCGCGTGGATCACGTGCAGGGGGATTCTAGGGATCTCAGCCCACGTCTTGTAGTGGGTGATGGAGTTCTCAAACATCTCAGTGGTGACATTCGCGTTGAATAGTGTGTTAAAGTCGTAGATCCAGTTTGCTGATAGCAGTCCTAGAAAATAGAATGAAGCTGGCCACGTTAGCATAGGTCTGAGCAGTCACCACACGCCTGATACTCACCAGACAAGATCATTGCAGTCCCAACAGGAACAACATCCTTATATTTTAAAGCCATCTTGGTAGTTTAAGCTGTGGGAAAAAACTCGAAGAAATTTTACACTTTTGATAAGAAAATTTTATTTGATTAATTTTATTGTTTTATTTACTTAAAAAGCAGCTTATTCTTGTTGAGCAACTTCAACTGGAGCTGATTTAACATAAGATTTAACAAATGGTTCAGCAACTTGTTCGTCTTCTTTTGGTTCAAGAATTTTAACATAGTCTGGTAAGGATTTTGGACCAAATTTGTTGGTTGCTGGGTCTCTCATGATTTTAACTTTAACACCTAAAACACCTTGTCTTAACAAAACGTGTCTGGTTGCAGTGTCAATAAAGTCACGGACTGGTTGACCAGAGTGGATTAAGAAACCATCTTGGAATTTCATAGCTTTTGCTCTTGCAGCTCTTAATTTACCAGAAATGACAACTTCAACACCTTTAGCACCAGATTCCATAACGTATCTGACAACACCGTAAGCAGCACGACGGATAGCTAAACCGTTTAATAATTTGAATTTTAATGATTCAGCTTGTGCAACAGCACTTAAACCACGGTCTTGGATTCTTTCTGCGTATAAGACAATTGAACCTGGAGCAAATTTGAATCTCTTTTGGACTAATGAGGTTAATTCAAAGATTCTTCTACCATTTTCACCTAAAACTTGGTTGGTTTGGGTAGCTCTGATGATAACTTCAGTTTTGGTTGGGGTGACACGAACTTCTAATCCAGCGTACCCTTGTTCTGCTAATTCTCTTGCGAAGAATTCGTTTAATTCAGCGTAGAAGACACCGTCACCGACAAGCTTTCTCTTTTTTGAAATGTTAATTGCAACCATTTTGTTTGATACTTTATGTTGTTGTGCTGAAGTGAAATTGTACAATTTTTATTTTGTTGATGTGAAAAATTTGAAACCAAACACCAAAGCACCGAACATCCAAACACCCGAACACACCTACCAATTACCAAAATTTAGCAGTCACAGCAAAAGTTTTTTACACCCACACACCACCACGGCCAAACCCTACTTGTTTACATTAGGGCGCGCGCAGCTACGTAAAAGTGAAAAAGAAAACAGAGCAGCACACAACATTGATAGCACAGGCGATTTGTCGCATGTTGGGTGGGCAAGATGTTCGCAGCGTGCGTGGTGCGTGGTGCGTGGTGGTGTTTTGGCTGTAGAGAATGTAGCTGGGAACTACTGAAAACAAAGTACTAAACGAATCTCGTTGCACTACAAGTGCAGGTTGGTGGTTCAGAGCAGTTCAGCCGTGACATAAGAGGTTAGTCAACGGATCACTCCACGTGCAGTGGCAGTTAGACGAATTGATGTAGAGTCTAGAACCACGCCAACACGACGTGCGACAAAACCACCTCGGTGGGAGGAAGCTGAAAACGCTGATTTAGTGCGTTCCCACGACACGAATTTCACAGAATGTGTATCAAAACAACCACACCAGCATGTTGCACATACACCAAGACAAAAACTCAGACACGCTTTGGGCAGGAAATTCGCATTTTTCATGCAGCCGAACAATGCATGTTTCACAGCTGTCGCGCAGCAAAGCGAAAAAAAAGTTCTTGGATATCGAGTCAGACTGAATTTTGATTCGATTGTGAGTAAATATTGGTCTGTGATTTGATCCATGGCTGGCTTGTTTGTATGGTTGGTTGGGTGCTGGTTTAGCGAGTAGCTGGTTTATCTGTACGAGATAGGCCCTGGTGCAGCTAATCTAACTCTGGACACCCAGCACCTCCCACACCAGCTGTTCTACCCAGTGCCAGAACACCAGGCAGCTGATCAGCTGGGTCCACTGCCTGGCTGCGGTGAGCCAACTTCAGCCAGTGCGTCTCCAGATTTGGTAACGGTGGGCTTCCCGATCGGGAACGGCTTGCATAACGCAGCGCGGGCTTCAATGCGGAAGTTGGAATAATCCGCGTTTTGGAACGGTTTCCACAGTTTCGGCTACCGGATTAGGCAGGTGGGTTTCCTGATTCGGCGCGACGAGAATCTTTTTGGGCCAGCCATGTTTTAAAACGGTTTTCTATCAAACTAAAAAAATGAGATGAAAAAACTGGAAAATTATATAAAGAGAGATAATTCACCAGTTGGATTGGAATTGTTTCTACTTCATTATCAAACAACTCACTACAGTCACTCACTTATATTCAAATACCCAAAAATGCAATTCTCATCAGTCGTTATTTTATCAGTCGCTTCAATTGCTGTTGCACAAAACTCCTCATACGTTACCGTCTCTGAGGAATCAACCATCACTGAAACCATCTCAAGCTGTGAACCAACCGTCACCGACTGCCCATTCAAGAACAAATCAAACAACTCTAACTCAACTGTCTCCACTGCTTCAGTCACCACTTACGAAGCTGGTGCTATGAAAGCTGTTCCAGCTGTTGCTGCTTTAGCTGCAGGTGTTGCTTTATTATTCTAATTATCTAGTTTATTTATTAGTTTATAGTTAATAGCATAGGGAATCCGGTTATACTTTGTAGATTGCCTCACCATTCTGCATAAATCACTTATCGCTGGACATGCTACGATAAGCTATACGCAAACACTCCACGCACGTCCATTTATGAAGCTTGAAATTTGTATTTCATTACTTTATCACATTCCTTTTAAAATTACTGCTGTCAGTGGTCATTTCTGGCGATTGACCTCCCTCAATTACATTCTGTTTACATCTCACATACCTTACGAGACTGATTTGCAGTCAAAGGTTTGGTCAATCACAATTTCTGATCATTGGTAAACTGTTATTAGCGTTTGGTTTATAACGTTTTCTTTGCCTTCTTAGGTTATTCCCCATACCTTATTCCTATAACTAGATACTTAACAGCATTATATTCAAGCTCACACTTTTCAATGACACGCACCCTAAACTTCATTGCCTGCGAGTCCGTAGTATCTCCTTCACAAAGAACCCTAACTCACGGGTATTCATTTAACTAACAAGAAATACACAATCTAGATACCTCACTTTTTTTACACTATACATTATTCTGCACAACACACATCTATAGGCTAGCACAGAACTTACCTCAATATTATAAGCTATAAGCTTACACCCTGCACATCATACCTCACACAACACCTACAAGCTACAAGCTACAACACACACTTCTACATACAATATCGCATGAGCTATAAGCTAACACCCTACAAGTAGCCACCGCTAGGCTAACACCAACCTTCTACACGACGCTACTGGCTGGCAGCTAGCCCACTATAGGCTATGATAAGTTGTGCTTACACAGACATCTAAAAGCTATAAGCTACAAGTTGGAAGCTGTAAGCTACAGTCTTTAGCTATTAGCTATTAGCTATAAGTTAATGCAGCTTAGATACAGCTATAAACCGAAACTTATAAAACACACCACACACCGCTATAGACTACACAAACCCACCGCTATGAGATAAAAGCTCCACTTACACAGACATTATTATGAGTTATTAGATATAGGCTGTAAGATATAAGCTGCAAGCTACAGCTACAGTTACAGCTACAGTTACAGCTACAGCTTATAGCTACCAGGTCTTACATCTTGTATCTTGTAGCTACAGCTAAAAACTACAAGTTATCAACTATAAGTTAACATAGCTTAGACACAGACATCTTTGTAAACTGTGAGCTGGCTATTGGCCATAGGCTACAGCTACAAACTATAAGTTATCAGCTAGCTATGGCTATGAGCTATCAACTACAAGCTACGGCTACAGCTATAAGCTGTAAGAGCTGGTGGCTATAAGCTATAAGCTGTAACAGCACTGGCTATAGGCTACAGGTACAAACTATAAGTTATGAGGTATCAGTTGTAAGCTACAGCTCGCTATGGCTATGAGCTATCAACTACAAGCTACAGCTGGCTACAGCTGGCTACAGCTGGCTACAGCTATAAGCTGTAAGAGCTGGTGTAAGAGCAGCAGGTTTCATATTAAACGATGAGCGTTGCTGAGTCAGCGGTTAGCCCATTTTGCAATTTTTTTGAATCTGAAAATTCCATCTACAACCACAATTGAACATTGGTGCTACGAGAGCTTAGACCGGTGAAAATGCAGTCGTTTAAAGTTGTGGTTGTTGGTGATGGGTGAGTGAGCGGAATTGGTGGATGGCAGTGTGAAAAACAGTTGAGAAGCGAAGTACTAACAAAAGACACTTAGGGCCGTTGGTAAGACATCACTACTGATAAGTTATACCACCAACACGTTCCCGCAAGAGTACATTCCCACTGTGTTTGACAACTACACGCAGAACACGCTGTTTGAGGGGGCGCACTACAAGCTGGAGCTGTGGGACTGTGCAGGGCAGGCGGACTACGACAGGCTGAGACCGCTGAGCTACCCACAGACGGACGTGTTTCTCATGTGCTTCAGCATAATTGAGCCCACGTCGTTCGACAACATCTCCAAGAAGTGGATTCCTGAGATCAGGCACCACTGTCCCGAGGGCACCAAGATAGTGCTGGTGGGGACCAAGGCGGATCTGAAGAACGACGCACATATTCTGGACCTGCTGGAGGAGAACGGCAAGGAGCCCATCTCTGCGAAGCAGTGCAAGAAGCTGTGCAAGGACTACGGGCTGGACGGGTACGTGGAGTGCTCTGCGGCGACGCAGCAGGGCGTGGACCAGGTGTTTGACACGGCGATCAAGGTGCTGGTGCAGCAGCCGGAGGACGGTGCTGGGGCCAGTGGCGGGGCAGGCAGCGCGGGCAGTGCCACGGCTGCCACCGGCACCTCCAACAGGTTCAGGGACAAGTACAGAAACTCCAGCGCGACTTCTACGGGGACTACCCGGGTGAAGAAGAAGGGCCGGTGTGTGGTGTTTTAGTGGGCGCCAACAGCACCTACATCGCCAGTTGGTTATCCAGAGGCTGGTGCCTCTGCCTACATTGCCAGAGTTTGGTGTTCACTACATTGCCAGAGTTTTGGTGTTATTCCACTAATTGCCAGAGTGTTTGGTGTTATTCCACTAATTGCCAGAGGTGTTTGGTGTTTTTCAGAGCCTGGCAGGTGCTGGCGGGTGCTAACGGGAGCTGCTAATCAGCCCGGCCCTCGCTGGGTGGACATTTGGAATTTGGCCTTTAGAACTTGTACTGTTAGTTGTATTGTTAGTTGTATTGTCAGTTGTATTGTTAGCAGCCTTCTTGGCGGCCTTCTCCTTCACCTCGCTGCGGATCTGCTCGCGGCGTTTGGCGTCCATGGCCTCGTTCTTGCTCTTGAGCTTCTGTATTCTGTTGGCAGAGTTGCCTCCTCCGCCCGCAGTCAGCTCGACGTTGATTCTGCGGTCCCGCAGCATCGAGTGGTGCATCCGCAGCGCAAGGTCCATCCGCTTCTGGATGTCCTCCCTCTCGCTGCTGAACTCCAGGAACGCAAACCCTTTCTCCTGCCTAATTCTGATGATATCAGGCTCGCACGCCTTGAAATGCGACTGCAGCTCCGTCTCGGTGGTGTTGAACGGCAGGTTCCCGACAAACAGCAGGAACCGCGGGCCCTGCGAGGCGCCCACCCGTGGCCTACCACCACGCCCACGCCGTGTTTTGCGCTTCTTCTTCACCACGCCGTTCTCATCAATCACTATCCTCTTTGCCTCCTCCTCGGCCTTCTTCGCTTCCTCCTCAGCAGCCTTCCGCTCCGTCTTGAGGTTCTTGTCACGGAACTCCAGCGCCTTTCTTTGCTTCTTGGTGAGTTTCTCGCCCTTTTCACTCATTTTGGCCTGCTGGTTCATTCAGTAAAAAAATTTATTTCTTTTCTTGCGATGAGATGAGATGAGCCCAAATGGGAAGGAGCTGAGCCAGCAGGACTTGAACCGGGCAAACGGTGCCACAGCCGGCACAAATAGCACCAACGAGGCTGCCCACGACAGACAGCGGGACTCTCAGCACGACAGACAGCGGGACCACGACAGACAGTACAGAGAACGGGAGGAGGGTGTGCGAGGCAGACAGCTTACCGAGGATGTGGATATCGCGTCCCAGCTGGGATTCAGCTCGTTCGGGTCCACCAAGAACAAGAAGGTGGCGGGAAACAACCAGTCGTCTGCTAAGAAGAACAAGAAGGCAAAGTTCAGACAGTACATGAACAGGGAGAAGGGGTTCAACCGGTCCCTGTCGCCCCAGAGGAAGTGATCTTACCTATCATATAGCCATCAGCTTTAGCTCATAGCTTTAGCTCATAGCTTTAGCTCATAGCTTTGGCTCATAGCTTTAGCTCATAGCTTTAGCTCATAGCTTTGGCTCATAGCTTTAGCTCATAGCTTTGGCTCATAGCTTTAGCTCATAGCCACCGCTTTGGCTGATGGTTCTGGCTAATAACTTCAGTTTATAGCTTTTGCTAATGGCTTTGGCTAATAACTTCATCTCAGCTTTAGCTTATGGCTTATGGTTTTGTATATCTACTGCACTATTACTAGCCCTCAACACTATTCGTCAATAGGCTTAGAGTTACCTAGAAAGTGGATGTTGAATAGGTATTAATGTAGGAGGTGTATGAGTTAATGGAACAACCTAAGTACATCCTATCCTGGTCTGAGAGAAATATATCACTCACTGTGCACAATTAACGTATCGGCTGTACATATTTACTGCACTGTTAATTGCTGTTAACATTACCTGCCTACTATTTGCACAATTTACGCTATAACTGTACACATTGACTACTAAACCATTGAATTATTGATTGTTAGAATGTGAGCACCAGGCTCTGTCTCATCTAATGATAAAGAACATAAATGGTACTATAGTTTCCAAATATGAATAGTTTCTAGAAGGAGCACCGTTAACTTACTTTTGTCATTAATTGTCCACCATTTACTGTGTACTATTTATTGTGTACTATTACTGCGTGCTATTTACTGTGTACTATTGTAAGCAGCTGTTATCGCAACGCTATTTACTATGCACAACTGGCCGTTGTTAACTATTTTACTGCACACCTCATAGGCTGTACACTACTCATTGTATAACTGGCTCGATATTAAGTGCACACTATTTACCGTGCAATGGTTGCCTAGTGCATCTATAGCAATTTGTACAACCACCTTGTGGCTCAACATTCACTGCTACAGAGCACTTCTGTATACAAACAACTACGGTAAACAACTGCAGTGTGTTGAGTCAAAACTAGTAGTGAAGCAGTTATTCCCAGCCAGCTAATGACAATGTCTTTTCTGGAACCAGTGTGTAGCTCTAGAGCTATCCAGTGCGATCTACTACTGTCAGCTGACATAGCTGAGGGAAGTAAACCACCATGCTGGTAAATCTGTTATTAATAACTTTCCTATTTTTGCACCCACCACTGTCGTCCAGCTGGAGACTCCAGTACCGGTTAATACCCACCTATACCTGGAGAACTGTATGCACACTACTTGTCCCATTCTCTTTTACCGGTGGTGCTTTGTGCACTTCCTACTAAACTTTCGGTTCATCTCTATTGCTAACTACTTACACATCTGTCCCAGCACATACGATACCGCAGTGTAGGCACTACTTGCTGTTATACAAATCCTGGTACATCTTCTTGAGCTCCAGGTACGCAGCTGTGGTCTTTTGCAGTTTAGCCTCTAATTCACTATTAGAAGCCGGGCCTGAGGCCACAGTGGTGACTTTGGAGTCCACTTTAGAGAAAGTGCTAAACTCCAGCTGCTCGCTGGACACTCTGCCCAGGTACTCACTGATATCAAACAGTGCGCTATGGTCATCCTCTTGGGTGATGTTGACTCTATGCAAAACGTCCTTCTCCTTCAGCTCGCCGCTACACACCACCCTCTTGAGCACTGGCAGCGTGCGCACCTTCTCTATGACCTTGTCTGCAAAGTCTGGGACCAGAATCAGCGTGCTGCAGCTCTCCATCTGCTTCAATTCCTTGACAACCTGTTTGGAGCTGATATCGCTGACGAGCACTCTGCCGCCAACATCGCTGGAAACAAGCAGAGACCCGTCTAGCGACACCTGCAGGCCACACACCTCGGCTGCGTGCGCGCTGAACTGGGCCTGGTCCGCGTCGTTGGCGGTCTGGCTGACATTCTCTTTGACCCCGCCAATGGTGACAACTTTGCCGTACCCCAGCAGGCTCTCAACATAGCCGAGCTCGCTCACCACGTACAGGTCGATCTGGCGCACGGTCCCGCTAGCAAGCCCGCAATAGATGCTTCTTTCTGCAACGTCCACGGCAAGACTCAGCACGGGCTCTTCCAGCACAAAAGTGGTGAGCAGGGTGCCGCTCACCAGGTTGTACACGCGCACAGTGCCGTCCCGCGAGCTCGTGTACAGCTTGGCGTCCTGGATGACACTGTTGGTGATGCACAGATCGGTCACCTCCAGCGTGTTGTCTGAAAAGACATGTGCTGGCTTGGGTTTAGCGTCGTCGGAGCTGAAGCCGACCAGTGCGCCCAGCGACCACACCACGACACGCGAGTCGGCACCACAACTCACCACGTACTGCCCGCACGCGCTCGCAGCAATCATGCTTGGTCGCTGGTAGTGTGCGTCTCTGACACTAAGAAGCAGCCCGGAGCTCAGTTCCCAGCTGTACAGCTTGCCGCTGGCGCCAGCTCCCACCAGGAACCCGCCCACCTGGCACAGGCACACCACAATCTCCGGCAGCGGCATCTTCTGCTCGGGCGAGTCTCTGCCCAGCGAGTACACATGCAGCAGCGCTCTGTCTGTGCAGCTCACCAGCACCCTGTTCTCCACCAGCACCGCTCCACCCCTGCTGCAGCCCGCGTTCCTCAGCCCAAACTTCACCTCCCCGCTGTGCACGCTCACAACCTGCGCCGTGGCGTCTCTCTGCGGCACACAAACCGCTATTTCGTCCATCGCTGCTTTAACCAGCTGAAATATTTTTTTTATTTTATTTTTTAAATTTTTTTATTTTTTTTCTTTTTAGATTTATGACATAAAATGATGCGATGGACCACTTAAAACTGGTCTGTAGACCAGTGCTATGCACCATGCCAAATCTTACTATTTAATGTGGTAGATTGGGTGATGGCTGGAGTATTTTAAACTGTATATTTACAATTGGTGCTGTAACTGATTACAACTGCTATGTTTCATGCTGTGGTACTCACTTAGCAACTGTCATACTATTTACTCTTAAAAACTGATCACATACTACAACTTCACCCTATTACATATACTCTTTATTTATCTTATATTATACTCTCATTGCTATAATTTTACCCTACTATATACTTATCACTTATCATATACTTTGTCATATACTATACTATCATAAACTATAGCTTTACCTTATACTATCATATACTATACTATCATAAACTCTAGCTTTACCTTATCAAATATTATCATATACTATACTACTATGCTATAGCCTTACCCCATTACATAGTTATCATTTATCACCTAATACGTGTACTGTTATTCTACACTTTTATGTTTCATACAATAAACACTTGTAATGGGGCATCATACGCACGCTGTATTATAGTATATTATTGTCTTTTATTAATTCAGGATCGTTTCCTCTATTCACACACTCTGAATATCACATGTAGGCTTTCCACGATAATGGAAGATTTCACCACAAGATTCTTATCTTTTATCCTCTAACCGTGAATAGAGATCTTTAGTGTGAACATAGGTAGGTTCAATTGTGCTTTAAAGAGGGGTGGGAGGTAGTTAGACGCTGATTCTTGTCCTGGCCTCTTGTGAAACGTATCTAACTACGGCCACCAACCATTTACTATAAAAAGGCTAAACTGGGAGTTTATGACAACTAATCTAATAAGTTTTGTTAAGTAATGTTAGTTAGTTAGCCTTAATGTTAGAAGATTTTAAGTCTGGAGGGAAACAACTTCTGCTGATTCCTAAATCTCCTAATAATAAGTGACAAACTTATATTTATCAATGACCTATAGTTAGTTAACCATATTTTATGAGTTTGTAATAAATCACAATAGATGAATATAATAATACGGCTCTAATTAATTGGCTGGAGAATTGGATTGCTTGACCATAGATAATAACAGTAACAATAGATAAACCTGTAATCTTTTTTTAACCGTATTGACAACTTAGGAGATTATTGAAAAGGTTACACACCATGTAGACATAAGTAACGTCGCTGAACATACCACGTTTTACTGTCAATACAGATCGTTATCAATGGATGTCCAATAGCGATATACATAAGGATATTAATGTAAAATCCACAGTCTTATCAATCTATCTAGAAATAGTTCTAGTAGTGTGGGTCGACGGTAATACAGACCGACTGTGTAAGGGTATAATTATGGAGACTGAACTCGGAAAACAGAACTTATTCCATTTAATATGATGAGACAGCTAGCACAACTGTTTACTAGAAACAATCACCTAGTACAACTGTTTACTAGAAACAATACCTAGTACAACTGTTTACTAGAAACAATCACCTAGTACAACTGTTTACTAGAAACAATCACCTAGTACCACTGAACACTCACCTAGTACAACTAGTACAACTGTTTACTAGAAACACAGTCACGGGTTATTTCTATTTGTAAGGTATGAGGTCTCAATGTTGAATCACTCTAATTACTATCTCATGTTCTTGATGAAAGAAGTGAATAATAGGTACTGGTCTAATAGTGAGCTAGGATAAAGAAATATTTTTTTAGTGAGGACCAGACTTCTCATCAAGTCTTGCCATTAATAGGGTAGCGAAAAAAGTATTGACTTAGATAAATAGTAATAACTTAGCTACCGGGGTAGCTCTGCTACTAACTGAGCTCCAATATTGTCAAAGTAAATAACCAATTACAGTAGTAAGCTTATCCACCTAATTACAAAGTGGTATTTAGCAACCATTTAGCTACAGAGAGTATAACTTGGCTAAGTACCAGGCCATGGATAACTGTAGTTAGATATGGTTTATATAGATATAATTCCATTAGTGGAAAATTTTACTAACCGTTCAATTTATCTTATTTGAATCGGTTCTGAGTGCATTCAACGGGTTCGTGAGGTGGATAATAACATACAAACGGTGATACTCTTGATGAGTTTTATTGGTTTTTTTTCTTTTTTGATGTTTTATTTTCTTTTTTGATTTTTTTTCTTTTTTGATTTTTTTTTTTTTTTTTTTTTTTTTTTTTTTTTTTTTTTTTTTTTTTTTTTTTTGTTTTTTTTTTTTTTTTTTGGGAGTAAATGTAAAAAAAAAAAAAAAAAAAAAAAAACACAAAACCAGAAAAAGTGAACCAAAAAAAGGGATTTTCTGTTTCCAATTAGATAAAAGTGCGGTAAATAAACTGAAGTAAAAATGTCGAACCGTGCATTGACAGACAGCCAAGTGGCTGATGAGCTGAAGAAAATGGAATCGTTTATTGCTAAGGAGGCGGAAGAGAAAGCTAAGGAGATTAGACTCAAAGCTGACGAGGAATATGAGATTGAGAAGGCGAACATTGTCCGCTCTGAAATCAGTGCAATTGATTCGTTGTACGAGCAAAAGCTGAAGAAGGCGTCCCTGGCCCAGCAGATCACCAAGTCCACCATTGCCAACAAGACCAGATTGAAGGTTCTGAGTGCCAAAGAAGCGGTGATTGACGATATTTTCCAGAGCGCGGAAAAGAAGCTGAAAGAAATCAGCAGAAACGCAAAGACCTACAAGCCAGTCCTGGTTGGATTGATTGAGGAAGGCCTGCTGACCTTGCTTGAGCCTAAAGTGACTTTGAGAGTACGCAAATCAGACCTGGCACTAGCCAAAGAAGCTGTTCCTGAGAGTGTCAAGAGATTCGAGGAGAAGGCCAAGTTCCCAGTCGAGGTCACTGTGGACGAGACCAACTTCCTCAGCGAGAACTTGAGCGGTGGTGTCGTTCTGGTCAACGGAACCGGCAAGATTGAGGTGAACAACACTTTGGAAGAACGTTTGAAACTGTTATCTGAAGAGTCCTTGCCAGCAATCAGAATGAACGTGTTTGGACCTTCTGCTTCCAGAAAGTTCTACGACTGAGCGGCTGCTGGTCTCCTGCATAGAAGGAGCAAAACTAACTAGAACTCGACTGATAAATAAACCAACTAATACATTTACTGTAGAGGCATGTGCAGCCATTTCCCAGATCAAACCGGCCAGCATTTTGTACATCTTGGGCCCGACAATTCTACTGGTGCTGCTGGTCTAACCACACCCCTGCGGCAGCAGAATACACCGACTGCGCACTGATTTCTTGCTAGAACTTACTAAGCGAAATAATTTTTTCTTCTAATTCCTACCTGCTCAGTTATAGATATAAACCAAGAGGCACCCCAGCGCAAGGAAACATGTTTGTGCGCAGCCTGGTAGCCAGAAATGTGTGGAAAAGTCCCAAAGGGTATACGTCGCCGAACCTATCGAGAATAAGAAGCATCAGGACGTTTAGCACAACCCCATTTAGTTTGGTAAACCTTCCAAAGACACCACCACCAAGCAAAATATCAGCCATCTCAGCACCACACAACCTTATCCTACCGCCTACAGACGACGAGGTTTCACACCTATTTGCTGACTCTTATGCATCGTCGTCGTCTTCGTCTAACTCACCAGGTGACTCGTTTATCAGTTGCACCATTTTAGACGAGAAGGGAAACGTCACCACAGTGTCCCAGAAGTTCCCTAAGATGCAGTTTCTACAGCAGCACGGGCTGTACCCACGAGATCTTAGGAAGATCGACTCCTCTGCCATTGACATCATTCCCTCCATTGTTATCAGAGACAACTGTATCCTGGTGAACTTGCTGCATATAAAAGCCTTGGTCGAGTCGAACAAGGTTATAATCTTTGACACGAGCAACACCTCGGCTGCTGCTAGGCTTGGACTGTTTATTTACGATTTGGAATCCAAGCTGAAACCGTCCAATAACGGCTGGGTTCAGAATTACGAGCACAAAGCTTTGGAGTCTATTTTGATCAATGTGATGACCTGTTTAGAGACCGAGCTCCAGCAGCACTTGAAGGTGTGTGGGACGATTCTGGCAGAACTGGAGGACGAAATTGATAGAGACAAGCTAAGAGATTTGCTAATCAAATCGAAATCTTTAAGTACGTTTTACCAAAAGACGCTACTTATCAGAAACGTGCTGGACGAGTTGCTAGAAAACGATGACGATCTGTCTTCTATGTATCTGACTAAACACCACAGCAGCCCTGAAAACACTGCTGGGGACTTTGGAGAAATTGAAATGCTGCTGGAAGCTTACTACAAACAGTGTGATGAGTTTGTTCAGCAAAGTGAGTCTCTGCTGAGCGATATCAAAGCCACCGAGGAGATCGTCAACATCATTCTGGATGCTAATAGAAACTCACTGATGCTGTTTGAGCTGAAGGTCACCATATACACACTGGGCTTCACGATTGCAACGTTATTGCCGGCGTTCTACGGAATGAACTTGAAGAACTTTATAGAAGAGTCGAATCTGGGATTTGCAGGAATCATGCTTGCATCGGTGGTGATTGCCCTGCTCATAACATCTGCCAACTTCAAGACGCTGAGATCTGTGCAAAAGTTAACTTTGATGTCACCGGAGGAGTCCAAGAGAGCACAGACTCTGAAGAAAAGACAGCAAAGCCTGCTGAACAACAGCAGATTTCCGCTGTTCCAGAAGAAGGAGAAGCTGGACCCAAGACAGAGAGACATCATCTGGAAGTGGCTGGTGGACGAGAAGAAGTAGCCTGTACATAGCAACACGTAATACATTATGTAATAATATTAGTAATGTTTTATGTCAACAACGTTTTAGTGCGTAGTAATAGATTATGTAATTATCTTACATAAGCGATTGAAGCCGTTGATAAACAAATTGAAATTGAATTACGTTTTATGCGTTAATAAAAGTTGGTGATCAAGCAGCAGAATTGTTTTGTGGGAGTTGTGGAGCGTGTTTTTTGCGAGCTGCTACTATTTTACAGGGAATCTGAACTGCTAGGGCTGAGATAATTGGTTTGAGGGGTGGATAAATAGACTATTTATCGAACGAGAATAACCTCAAATAATATAAAGCTCGCGGCAAGACCAAAGATGGACTCATTGAAAGGGAGTCATCCGCTGAGCACGTACGATGCCAGGATCATTGAGTGCCATTATTGCGTGCTGAAGCTGGACCACCTTGTGAAATACTCCAAGGCTTTACAAATAAGAACTAGGACCAATGACCCGAATGTGAAGATAACTCTTCTAGTTGATTTCATTGCAATGATTGCTGGCTCAGTCATGAACGTGGATCCTCGGATGTCGTCTAGGCTGGTGTCTATATCGAAGTTGGTGGTGCCAATGGCCGCGAATAGCAGAGTTAACCCCACCCTCAACACAAATGTCACAAGTTTTGAAGTTAACGAGACAGATGAGGAGGTGAAGCCGTTGAACTACGACAATGTTGATACCAGTGCGCTATGCCAGCAGCTGATAGAACTGTTTGAGCACGGGAAAGCTCTCTATCAGAAGAAGTTACAACTGTTAATTAAGGAAAGTAACGTTGACAAGTCCTTATTGATGAGTAAAATTAACGTGCTGGCAAGTGATATAATAAACCCGCTGGAGATTGAAGTTATAACTAAGCTGTACTTTACCAATAACAACTTGAAGAGTCCAAAGTTCAGGATAATCACAATTATCATTGAATTTATCAAGAAATCTTTACAAAACTTGAAGCCATTCATTGATTCCTTGAAGAGTTACAAAGTGAAGCCAATGGATACAGTTATAAGACACTTCCCTAACTGGGACTGGACACTGCATAGAATACTGATTGTTTTACTGAGACTGAATGACTTGTACACGATTCTCAGATCTATCGGTAGATTTGAGTACTTGAGTAATTATGAGTACCTGCACTCAAATAAGACACTTTACAATCAGCCAAATTTGAACAGGGCTCTAGCAGAATGTGAAACCTGGCTTAAAGGCTCTAGAAACAACCAGCAACTGATCTTCATAATTTCAAAACTATCCAGGTCGAATTCCAATTTGAATTTGAATAAACAAACTTTGCTAGAGATCTCCTCATCAATCTTAGTTGGATATGGTAATGTTATGACCCTGGTGGGTGTCACTTTGAATTTTATAAAGTACTGGGAAATAGCTGAGACTTCTAAAAAAAATTCAACCTCCTCCTCAGCAACAACGTCGCCAAACTTGACTATCAAGACAAAGAACCTGAACAGAGGCCAGCCTGTGGTCAAATCTCCACAGCTCAAAAAGCTGGAGTTTTCTATCGAAAAACACAAGCAGGAACAGGAACATGCAGCCAAACTTCAAAGGGAAAGAGAGCATAAAGCACATGAAGAACGGCTAATGAGGCTCCAGAAGGATAAACAGCAGATGATGATGGATGAAGAGTCGACTAGAAAGAGAATAGAAGAGCGTGAGAAGGAGCTACGGAACGAGCTGGCTTACAAAAAGAATGGCCCACGGTCGAGATCCAACTCTAACAGCTCTGTGTCATCCACAAACTCACTAAACTTCTTAGAGTCGCTGTCGATAATTGACAGTCCAAGCCGTGGTAGCTCGTCGCCACAGCTGAGCAGAAATGGTTCAATTATAAGAAGAAATTCCATTCTGGCTGATAGATCTAGTGCTGCTTTTGATATCAGATCACACATGAAGCGCAATACTGCTAACAACACGAATGGCAGTGCCAGTGTGAACGGGGTGATCACCAGGCCAAGGTCGCGGTCTCTGCAGCAGGAAGAGAATAAGGACAAAACGGGTTCCATAATAGTTGCAGCAGCGATGAATGCCAGTAAACTGAACAAGGAGCGGCACTCGTCGCTTAAATCGACTTCTGAGATTGAGCGGCTGCGGCTGAAGCAAAAGCAGCAGCAGTCCCAAAGGCAGTTTCAGCAAAACTACTACAACAACTATACAGTGAAGCAGGTTAAGAAGGCTAGCTCGTCTAGTGTGGATGAACCCCAGTCGGAGACCGCAGCTGGTGCTGAGACTGAGTCTGAGCCACCCAAGCTGAAGCTGTCGATACCAAACAACAACTCTACGCCACTGAAGTCGGTGATGAAGTCGCCATTGAAAGAGATCAAGGAAGTCAAAGACGAGCCTGAAGCGCCAGAAACCAAGGCGATCATTGAGCAGATTGAGGTGGAGATACCTACGCCGGAGAAGAAGGTGCGTTTCACCGGTGTGCCAGCATACACGTCTGCAGAGGATGCTAAGCCGACCAAAAAGGGCTGGCTGGTGAAACCAGCGAACAGTCTCATCCAGCAGGAGAGCATGACGTTCCACAACCTGAAGAACGTGGAGGTGGACCTGAACTCGGGCCAGCGACTGGTGTCGCAGATGAATGCGAGCCGAAACAAGTGGAAACTGTCGCACAGGCTGAAGTAGTAGGGCCTGCTCCCAACCTGTGGTGGAGAGACTTCTAATCAACACCAGCTGTCCAGGCTGATCCAGGACCGGTCATTAGGTGGCAGTCTCGGCTGAGACACCTAATAGGTTGCTACGATAGTCAATAGGTGGTGTTCCGGCTGAAACACCAGGACCGGTCCTCAAGTCCCAGTTCCCAGCTGAAAACACCCCCTATGTGGAGCTCCAGGCTGCAGGGGTCCCGTAGGGCCCCCAGCTGGGCCAGAAGGGGCCCCAGCTGGCTCCCTCAAATACACATTTATACTACTAATTCCCGTGCCGTTGACACAATTTTCAGTCGTGCCGGTTGGCAAAAAATGACGTTAAAAGCATTTCATCTCATTCTTTCTTGCTTAACCACCCATCCCACACCATGGCCACCTTTATCAGCTCAATTGCGGTCTCAGACAACGAGGCCATTGCCATCACAGACACTGGCGCCTCGGTGAGCTATGCTGAGCTTGCCGACATCACAGGACACCTGCAGTTGCTGTTCAACGACCCGCAATCGCCCCTGTTCAAGCTGGCGCCAAAGCAGTCTGCGATTGCTATCTCGCTCCCAAACAACCTGGAGCTGGTGAGTGCGTTCCTGGCGATCACCAACGGGTCCCGTGTGGCTGCGCCACTGAACCCAAACTACAAGAAGGCGGAATTCGACTTTTACTTTGGGGACCTCCAGGCCAAGGCGGTGTTCGTGCCTCGGGGCACTAAGCAGAAGGGCGACGCTGCACCTATTGTGGCGAGCGCCAGAGACAACAACGTGCTGCTGGTCGAGGCCTGGTGGGACGCCCCAACCAGACGCGTCCAGTTTCACGTGTTCAATCACGTGAGCGCTTTGCCTATCTACAAGTCTGGCGACTCGCCGGTTTTTGTCAACCAGCAGGCCAAGTTCCCGGGCTCGGCGCAGCCAGACGAAGTGGCGATGATCCTGCACACCTCAGGTACCACCGGGCGCCCTAAGACGGTCCCTTTGACCCACGCAAACATCTCCAAGTCCATGTCCAACATCGCCAACACGTACAAGCTGACCCGTGCCGACAGAAGCTACATTGTGATGCCGCTGTTCCATGTCCACGGGCTCATTGGGGCCCTGCTGTCCACCCTGTCGACCCAGGGATGCGCCATCATCCCACCAAAGTTCAGTGCGTCGCACTTTTGGAACGATTTCATTAAATTTAGAGCCAACTGGTACAGTGCCGTTCCAACCATCCACCTCATTATGCTGAACTCCAAGCTGCCACAGACTCTACCTAAGATAAGATTCATCAGATCGTGCTCGGCAGCTCTGGCCCCAGCCACTTTCAAGAAGCTGGAAGAGACTTTCAACGCTCCGGTGCTGGAGGCGTATGCCATGACTGAGGCGTCCCACCAGATGACGTCCAACAACCTGCCACCGGGCATCAGAAAGCCGGGCACCGTGGGACAGGGCCAGGGCGTCGAGGTTGTGATCCTGGACGACAATGGCAATATCCTGCCTATCGGCAAGGTTGGCGAGGTCTCCATCAGAGGCTCCAACGTCACCAAGGGCTACGCCAACAACCCTAAGGCCAATGCCGAGTCCTTCACCAACGGCTACTTCAGAACGGGGGACCAGGGGTACTTTGACAGTGACAAATTCCTGATCCTCACTGGTAGACTGAAAGAGCTCATCAACAGAGGAGGTGAAAAGATCAGCCCTATCGAGCTGGACGGTGTCCTACTGGGCCATCCAAGCGTCAGAGAGGCTGTTGCATTTGGTGTGCCGGACGAGAAGTACGGCCAGACGGTGAACGCAGCCATCGTGCTGAAACCAGGCGAGAAACTCACTGAAGCTGAAATCAGACAGTACCTGAGTGACAAGATTGCCAGCTTCAAGATGCCAGCCAAGTTCTTCTTTGTTGAAAAGCTGCCAAAGACTGCAACCGGTAAGATCCAGAGAAGAATCATCGCCCAGGTGTTTGCCTCCAAGTCCAAGTTGTGAGCAATCAATATATGAACTTTTATTTTCCATGTTGTGCTGTAAGCTGTGCTCTCTAAAGTATACTGCAGGGTGTGGCTGGTGTGCTACAACAGAACCAGTCACTTAGCCTTGAGCTTTAATGATTTACTCAAAATATTTGATTATGCAGCGCCTATAAGCTCATTGCACTTAGTTATCTATTTTTGCATCCTGAACTATTACTTTTCCTAGTAGGCCGTAAGCACTGACTGGTATAGCTTCTCTGCGGAAGATTATAACACACCAAAGAGTCTTTCCAGATGCCTGTAGTCGAGAGCAACTAATTAATGTAGTGCCCATTTCGCTATGTGCTTAAGCTGCACCACATCATTACTATGCCATCGGCTACATTCTATGTCTCTACTCTGTGCAGCAACCGTTCCCTGTGAGTTAGTTACTAGAGTGGTTGTTAGTGTCTATGTACTTTGCGCTACCAAAAACTACATTCTATAGCCATAACATCTGCTGTGAACAGCACGTCCTGTTTACTGAAGTGCAAAAGCTATGCACCTAAGTTTAAACTGTACACACCAACCAATGATTTACGTTATCACAGCCTTATTTTTGTCTTTAAAACAGGGACCAGTCACGGTTATATTACTTACAACTGTGCCTTTGCCATGGACAATTATAGCTTTTCACTCACCAAATCAGTCATTGATGTTTATTTGTAGGTTTATCTACCTTGTTATGTATACCTGGAGTCGAGTCTATGTGCACTTTAGGTTTCACTCTCAGTCACTACTTGCACCAGTTCTGGTAAGATTTTGTACTCTGCAGGCTATACAGTAGCAAAAATGTGCCTGAAGGCCACTCACTTTATGTTATAACAGTTATCAATCTATGTATGTGCCAGTTAGGTTTCCAAGTAATTATCAATCCACTTCTGTACAACTACGTTTACGTACCACCTGAGCATGGTACTGTTACGAAGCATATCTGTTGACGTATTGTCGCCACTCTAAGCATAGCTGTTTACCCATTCATGGCACTTCAAGCAAGCTGTTACGTATTTAGCGATAGCACGATCGATGTGCTGCAGTTAAGCTCTTAATAGTGACTACTTGTGTTGCTGCTGATACCCTCTCAACTTGAAAGTGATTCTGTGAAACCAGCAGATCCGTCTAGCTCATTCTCGTTGTACTGTGGTTGTACACAGTGTACTGACTGATGATCGCTCATCGGTTGTAAGCAGCCAATGCCATGTCTGCTGCGTGTGATATGGGATATAATATGCTATGGGTAGTACCGCGTGCTACAAATACCACATAGTAGTAGCACCACCAATGTATGAATTTATTCACTGTCTATGTATGGTACCACATAGTAGTAGCACCACCAATCTATGAATTCATTCACTATCTATGTATGGTACCACATAGTAGTAGCACGACTTTTTCATCAGTAGTTCAGCACTATCAATGTATGAATTTTAATTTAATTTACCTATTTATGTTTATATACTCTGTTAAACTAATCTATCCAGGCTCTTATAAGGACAAGACTTTTCTTGCAGCTCTCAAGATGGTTTCTGGGTCTGGGAAGGCAAAGTCCTCCAACTCTTTCGCATAAGGAGTTGGGACTTCGGCACCAGTGACTCTTTCAACTGGGGCATCCAAGTAGTCAAAGGCTTCACTTTCCATGATTTGAGCAACGATTTCTGAACCAACACCAAAGGCTGGGAATCCACTCTCGATGGTGATCAAGTGGCCGGTTTTCTTGACTGAGTCGACGATAGCTGGAACGTCCAAAGGCTTGATGGATCTCAAGTTGATGACTTCAGCCTCAACGCCGTATTGGGATTTCAAAGTTTCAGCGGTTTCCAAAGCATATTCCACGTTCTTGGTGTGGGTGACAATTGTTATGTCTTTACCTTCGCGCTCAATCTTAGCCTTACCGAATGGCAAGACGAAATCGTGGCCTAAACTCTCCTCGGAGACGTCAAAGGTTTGGTTGTATAAGATTTCGTTTTCCAAGATAACAACAGGGTTTGGGTCTCTGATAGCAGCCTTGACCAGACCTCTGTAGTCCTCGGCAGAGTATGGGGAGACCACCTTCAGACCTGGGATGGAGCCGTACCATGCGGAGTAGTCCTGGGAGTGCTGAGCAGCAACACCTGCGGCAGCACCGTTTGGTCCTCTAAAAGTGATGTTACACTCTTGCAACCCACCAGACATGTAGTATGTCTTTGCAGCGGAGTTGATGATCTGGTCAATGGCCTGCATGGCAAAGTTGAAGGTCATGAACTCAACAACCGGCTTCAACCCAGCCAAAGCGGCACCGGTAGCCAAACCAGTGAACCCCATTTCGGTGATTGGAGTATCGACGATTCTCTGCTCACCAAATCTGTCCAGCAAGCCTCTGGTGATCTTGTACGCACCGTTGTACTGTGCAACTTCCTCACCAATGATGAAAACATCTTTGTCTCTGTCTAATTCCTCAGCTAAAGCTGAGTTGATGGCGTCTCTGACAGTCATCTTTGTTGGTGTTGCTGTGGATTGGCATCTGGCAAAGGTTCTTAATTGCGCTCTGACTTGCGAAGCTAATTGTTGTCTTAACATCTTGGTGGGCAGCTAACGAAAATGTCGGTTTCTTTACTGGTTTTATTGTTTTCTCAATTTAATTTGGATTTCGCTTTATTTCATAAGTCCAAATTTTCGTGGGTGGAAAAAACAGAAATAGCTGAAAAAGGGTGGAGAATTAAATTATCTGGGAAGAAGCGAGCCGTTGTGGTCCCAGGAGGTGGGTTTTTTATGCTGTGGGCGGGCTGCGGGGGCTGCTGGTGTGTCAGGGCCGCCTGAGGCCCCGATACAGTGCCAAAACCCACGCTTTTTTGCCGTAGATCCACTCCTTTTTACGCTAAAGTCCATCAGTTGACGACCTGCCCGCCCGCACCCGCACACCGCTGCTGAGTCAGCTCCCGCTGAGTCACCCACCCGCACACCAGGCACGGGAAACATCACGTGAAAACACACCCGGACATTTTGTTGCATATCACGTGCTGATCCACGTGACCTTTTGCATTACGTTTCCCAAAATATTTCAAAGTTTGTAAACAAATATACAAACAGCACCTCCCCCCAGCCAGGATGATCTTCGACAAGGACACCCCAGAGGCAAGCAACATCGAGCTGCTCCCCGTCCACAACAGGAAGTCCCACGCCTCGGCATCCCGCGCCAATATAATATCGGATACCCTCGACATTCTGCCAGACAATCTGGACTCTTCCAGCACCAAGGACACCAGCACCAGCAACAACACGCTGCCACCACAGGACAAGCCGCAGTTCTACCTCCTGATAATGCTGTACTTGCTGCAGGGGATCCCAATTGGCCTTGCATTCGGTTCAATACCGTTCCTGCTGAAATCAAAACTATCATATACACAGGTTGGTATATTTTCACTGGCATCATACCCATATTCACTCAAGCTGCTGTGGTCGCCCATAGTGGACGCCATTTTCAGCAAGAAACTAGGAAGACGCAAGTCCTGGATCATTCCAATTCAGCTCATCTCGGGGTGTACATTGATATATCTTGGATCTTCGATGAACACTTTACTATCAGATCCAGTTAATAATCTGAATAGGATCACATTCACATTCTTTATCCTGATATTTCTGTGTGCAACGCAGGACATTGCAGTTGATGGGTGGGCTTTGACCATACTCTCGTCCAAGTCACTTAGCTACGCCTCAACTGCTCAGACAATTGGTTTAAATACTGGCTATTTTTTATCATTCACCATATTCCTTTCACTAAACTCACCAGATTTCGCAAATGCCTACCTCAGACGTGTCCCGAGCGATGAAGGTGTTATTTCCATAGATGGTTATTTAAAGTTTTGGGGGTTTGTTTACCTCACGATCACTGCTTTGCTGTATTTCTTTGTTGATGAAGTACCATTACATTTAGCCAAAAACAGCCATAGCGGTGTAATAAATAACAACAACCACAGCATCGGCAATGATATGGTTGAAACAACAAACAAGCAGAACAACTGGCAATCTTTGAAAACCGTTTATGATTCAATGTTCAAAGTGCTGAAACTATCAAACATACAAGTATTCATCTTGATCCATTTGGTGTCAAAAATTGGCTTCCAAGCTAATGAAGCTGCCACAAACCTGAAACTACTGGAGAAGGGTTTCCCTAAAGAAGACTTGGCCATAACGGTGTTGATTGATTTCCCATTCGAAATCATATTTGGCTACTATATAGCCAAATGGTCCAACGGCAAGGACTCTTTGAACCCTTGGCTGTTTGGATTTATTGGAAGATTGGTTGCTGCTTTATTGGCACAACTAGTGGTTTACTGTTTTCCATCCAACGGCAAAATCAACACAACTTATTTCCTTTTTGTCATATTACAGCATTTGCTAGGCTCGTTCATGTCCACAATCCAGTTTGTTTCGGTCAATGCGTTCCACACGCAAATCTCAGACCCTTTAATTGGTGGAACCTACATGACCACCTTAAACACTGTCTCAAACTTGGGTGGCCAGTGGCCTAGAATTATTGTTTTGAACCTAATTGACTACTTCACCATCTCTAGATGTGTTGTTGATGACGCCAACTTGTTCCAACCCCAAGTGGAGTTCTGTTCAAGTGAAGTGCTGAAGGAGCAGTGTCTCAAGAATGGCGGGGCCTGTAATATTGAGAAAGATGGGTTTTACACCACTAACCTGATTTGCATTTCAATAAGTTTGGCATTGTTTTTCCTGTTTATCAAGCCAAAAGTGCTCTATCTGCAGAAGCTGCCAACTAGCCAGTGGAGAGTCAAACCTTGAGTGACTTTTTGGAGCTAGGCCAGCAGGCTGAGTATGCCAGAGACTATTAATAAACGTGTGAAATGAGTGCTTGATGGCAGTGGCAAGTCCGTAGTGATGACACTTGATGTTAGCAGTGGTCGCAGTGGCTGTTGCACTATACAGGACTCTTTCGAATAGAACCTGTAAATGGTAGCTTCAGGTTGCTGCACTACCACTTTTGAGGTGCCGCGGAACAAGGTAAATAGCCAGTCCGAGCAGGCTGAACAGCAGGCCGGATACCTTCTCGGTAAACGAGTGGAAGTGGACGCTGGTAATCAGCAGCATCCAAATCCACAGCCCCGAAAGCAACACTATCAGGACTATGGAATTGCTCAGTACAAGCTTCGCCTTGCTAGCACCATCGTCCAGCTGTCTAAACCTGGCCCTGAACCTAATGATCTCAGCCGGCAGCTGTCTGAATTTAATAAGCTCAAACCAGAGCAAAATCAAGCTTAAACTCAGTAAAAAGACATGCCCGCTAGCGTCATGGCCCTCCTTCCACAGCCCTTTCTTCTGCCTGCACTGTGAGCTGCTAAATATGCCGTGCTGCTCGTGCTCACAGTACCCGCCCGTTAAAATAAACAGCTTGTCCATAATTGGCGACCCAAAGCACCACTGGGTGAACACAAACCAGTAGAGCGTGGCCAGCACTATCCGCAGCATGCTCTGCAGGCCCCTCCTGTACTGCACATTGAAGTAGACGCTCAGCAGCACCGTCCAGAACCACCCTTTCTTTACAAAAAACGTATTAAAGATGTTGTGCTTGTTGGTGAAATAGTTGTCTATCTTGTCGTTCAGCACGGAGTGCACCTGGCCCAGTAGGATCACCAGCACAATTGTGAGAATAACTGCAGCCTCCTGCTCCTCGAGCTTGGTGAGCTTTCTCAGTTTCAGCTGGGTCATTGTGGTGTTAATTGTTTTGTGTAAATTATTTATTATTTAAATATTTATTCAATTACTGTTTTTAGGACGAGATGGCCGAATCTGACGAGCTGCCGACCCGCTGGGAGGTCGAGCTGGAGGTGAGTGATGCTGTGTGGCGAATGGGGCCAGCAGAGACCGAAACTAACAGCGCAAGTTCATCCAATCACTGGCAAACATCAACTATCTAAACTACTTAGCGCAGAATAAATACCTGGAAGACGAGGCTTTCCTGAACTATTTGGAGTACTTGGAGTACTGGAGGGACCCGCAGTACTCGCGGTACCTGGTGTACCCGAACTGCTTGCACGTGCTGACGCTGCTGAAGTCAGAGAAGTTCAGAAAGGAAATAACGAAATTAGACGTGGTGGGAGTTATAAAGAACGACATGGTGAAGCGCTGGCTGGAGCCGCAGACCACGTTTGCGCCTACTCCGCTGTGACCTTCCTTTGCCTACTGTAATATTAGAATGTTAACTGGTTTACAGTTGTAGATGTGTATTTTGTGTTGAAGCAGCAGTCTGTTAGCTTTCTATCGCCTGTGGGGTCTTCTGGTCCAGCCAGTGTTTACTGCCTGGATGGGTATTCAGGCTGACAAAGGCTCCTCAGGTTGCCCTGGTGGCTCAGCATGCTAAACCCGAGCGTGCTGGGCCAAACATGTGCTTTAAGGGCTGGGCCTAGCATGTGCTTTAAGGGCTGGGCCTAACATGTGCTTTGGAGCTCTGGGCCTAGCAGGTGCTTTGGAGGGCTGGGCCTAGCAGGTGCTTTGAGGGCTGTGCCTAGAATGTGCTCTGGGGGAGCTCTGGGCCTAGAGGGCTCCGCCTAACTCACAACATCCAATTTGGCCCTCACGTCATCGCTGACGTGAACGTCCAGCGCCTGATTACCACCCACAGACCCCCCACCGTCACCACCAACTATATGCAGCATCTTCAACAGCTTGTTGGACTCGTTCTGCAGGTACTCGTCTCTGGAGTCCCTGGGTATGACAACCGGAAAATTGTCGTTAATCTCAATCACCTTGCGGCAATTCTCCTCAATCTTGCGGTTCAGGTAGTACAGCGTCTCGTCCAGCGGCTGCAAGTCCTTGAACTGGTCTGCGTCAAGCAAGTCCGCTATTATTTTCCTGTAAATGGAAAACAGTTTCACCAGCTTCCTCACGCTTTTGGTCTTCTTGACAAGCCACCTCTTGAGTTTCAGCTCGCCCGCAATCTGCCGCACAGTCTCGCGCAGCTCCAGGTCGAGTTGCTCGCTCTCAGCGCCCGCATCCTTCCTCAGTTCCACATCCTCGTGGTACTTGAGCCGTATCCAGCCGCCCTCCACCAGCTCCCTGGGCACCACCAGAATGTTGCGCAGGCAGTACAGCTCCAACTTGTCAAAGTTGTTGTCCACAGAGTTCTCCAGCAGCGTCTCCAGCTTGGCTATGCCCACCTCGATCTCCTCGCTGGACCCCATTCTCTGCTCCAGCAGGTACTCCTCCACCGCCTCCGTGCACTTGTACATTATCTCGTTCACAGCATTGATCACATCGTCTATCACCGCGATAGGCGCAAACCCAAAGTGCTCCGTCAGGAACTCCGTCGTCTTCTGGTTCATAGTTAGGCGCGTCCTGCTTGTTTATCAAAAAGTAAACAAATCACAAATTTTACTTTTTGTGAATTTTAACCACCAATGCGCCACTTTTCGAGCTTTGCGCCGCTGCTGAAGCCCAAACGCCTGAAAGTCGACGCGCAGCACCCGCTGAAATGTGGCCTGGAGATCCACTCGCAGCTGAGCACCCAGAACAAGCTGTTCTCGCTGTCCGAGACCTCTTTTCTCAGCAAGCCCAACTCCAAAGTGTCGTACTTCGACTCTGCGCTGCCGGGGACCCAGCCCGTGCTGAACCGCGAGGCGCTGCTGTACGCGCTCAAGGCGTGCAAGGCGCTGGACTGCGAGATCAACCTCAGCTCCTCGTTTGACAGAAAGCACTACTTCTACGGGGACCAGCCCCAGGGCTACCAGATAACCCAGCACTACAACCCGATAGCCAGGAACGGCTCGCTCCAGCTGAACAAGGAGGACGGCATGCCTGCGCAGAAGCTCGTTGGCATCGAGCAGATCCAGCTCGAGCAGGACACGGGCAAGTCCATCTACTCGGACTCGAACGAGCTCATCTCCAAAATCGACCTCAACAGAACCAATACGCCACTAATAGAGATGGTCACCCAGCCCCAGTTCACCCACCCGGACGAGGTCAAGATCTTCATCAGGAAGTTCCAGAACCTGCTCAGACACCTCGACATCTGCACTGGGGACCTGGAGACCGGCGCCATGAGAGTCGATGTGAACATTTCCGTCGATGGGTTTCCTCGTGTCGAGCTCAAGAACTTGTCCACCACCAGTGCGGTCACCAGTGCCATCGAGTTCGAGTACAAGCGACAGCTGCAGCTGATTCTCGCAGGCAAAGGTGCCGAAATCATCCAGGAAACCAGAGGCTGGACGGGCAACTCCACTGTGAGGCTGAGAACCAAAGAGGATTCCCTGGACTACAGGTACATGCCGGACCCAGAGCTGCCTCTGGTGCAGCTGGCCAACTTCATAGATGAGATTGAGCTGCCTAAGCTGCCGGACCAGATACTGCGCGAGCTGCTTAGCGCCCCATACAACCTGAGTCTCAAAGACGCCAATATCCTGGTGTACGACCTGACTCTGCTGGACTATTACCTCAAGCTGTTCAGCTACGTCTCGGAGAAAGGCCTCAAGAACACCAAGCTGCCTGGAAACTGGCTCATCCACGAACTGCTGGGTTTCTTCAACAACATTTTAAAGGCAAAGTTCGACCCAAGCCTGATGAAGTACAATAAGCTTGGTGAGCTGATTGTGCTGATCGACAACAACAAAATCTCCAACTCCAGTGCGAAGCTGCTACTGAACCACCTGCTCAACACGCCCAGCGAGCTCTCAAAGCCTATGGAGGCTCTGATTGATGAGTACGAGCTGGGCTTCATAACACCAGAGAACGCCAACCTGGCTGAAATTGATACAATCTGCAGAGAGATAGTGGCCAAATACAACGAAAACGTGCTCAAGCTAGAGGGCGACAGGCTCATCCAGTTTTTGGTTGGAAAGGGAATGAGAGAGTTCAATGGTCGTATCGACTCCAAATTCTTGGGGTCCAGGTTCAAAGCAGTCCTAGAAAAATAGCTAATCAATCTTGTATATATTAAAAACATAACTAAACAGTTAAGATAGAGAGCAGTTTAGTCGGTGTCGTCCTCATCTTCTTCCTCTTCGTCGCTAGAATCTCCGTCTTCATCACTGTCATCACTGCTGTCCCCGCTACTACTGCTGCTGCCACTGTCATCGTTCTTGTATGAAGGCACGTCCTCAGTCTCCACGGTTGTATCTAAATCATCAAACTTGATCTTCTTGTTCAGTGGTTGTGTTGGTTGGACCGGCAAATCTTGGATCTCGGTTCCTGGGACTAGCAAAGACCCGTCAACAGACACAACGAGTCCGTTGGATCTTATATTTTTAATATTGAACTGGATCTTGCCCTGGATCAGACTTCCATTACTGTCTGCCCAGGAGCCCAATGATTGTGAGTTTTTGTCATTTTTCTTCTCTTTGACTTCTTCTTCGGCCTCAGCAGCTTGCTCGGCCTCTTCTCCGTCCTCCTCGTCAACCTGGTTTGGTATGAACTCCCAGTTGGATGGGATATTGGCCTTCTTAATGACGGCATTGAATGTATCATTGATCAGTAAACCAATATGTGTTGGCGACTGGATGTAAATGGACCCTTCGACAACATCACCAACTTGGGGCTTCCATACCAACAAGTCGACATCACACCACAGAAACGCAAATGGCTGGTGTGGATTTAGCTTTGCTGTGATTATTTCATTGTCTTCAATCGATAGAAATTCTTCAGATATCTTGAGGTTGGTGTACCCGATCACAACACCTCCTGCTGGTGCAAAGTGCTTCATGATCATGGTGTCCAGATGCTGTGCCTTGATCCCCTCGATCGGGTTGGACGAGTATAGTGGTGCAATAGATAAATATAGTGATGTGCTGAATTTATGGAAACATTGTGAGAGTCCCTTCGAATCTTTAGGATTTGAGCTCGCTGGCTTCTGTATGTGTGCAGCACGTCTTCTCTTGTTAGCGGACGACTCGCTAGAGCTGTTGAAAGCTCTCTTTTTGATGTTGTTCATTGGACTTCTTGCGGTTTTAATGAACTTAAAATTTTTTTTTTCTTCCTACTAAAAAATTTTATTTGGCGATGAGCTCAAGTGAAAAATTACAGTTTCTGCGCTGCTGAACCGTAGACACCATTGTGGGAGTTGCTTTAACCCCAGTACGGCAACCTTCCAGCCCCAGGCGCACAACCCAGTAAAATTCCTTCAGTAGCCCAAACTTTGTGGCGAGTGAGCCAATGTGTGGCGAGTGACCCAGCGTGGCAAGTAGTCAATTATGTGGCGCAGCACTTTTATTTTGTGGCAAATTGAAAAATAACACAAATTTCAAAATTAAAAATTTAACTTTTAAATATTACAATTGTAGGTAGGCAAAGTTTGTCAAGTTAACAAGACCAAAATCCGGGAGAAAAATTACTATCACTACGTTTAGAAATAGCTGGCAAAACCAAAAGTTTGACACAATCGAAAGTTTTGATTGAATTAAATTATTAGAAAAAGGCGTTTAGCAGTAACAATGAGCTTAGTACTTTACCACAATGACAATGATCTTAATGTTGTTTTGTAAGTAACTCAGGATGATCATCTTTTTGGAGCTTATAGACTAACCAGCAACCCCCAGAAACGACCCAGATCAGCATGCTTTGGTTCTGTTCAATAAAATCACCAATGAAATCTCACTGATCAAAACACTAAAAGAGTCAGATTCAGATTCAGATTCCGTGGTCAAAATTGACACAGACGACTCAATTAAGAGGTGCCCACACTGTGGAAACATTTTGCACAACGACAAGTTCATCGACTCGAACTATTTCAAGTTGTTAGACAACTACCAAAAGGTGTCTAACTCCAACCCAAGTGGCACTTCCCGTACCAACATCAATGCCACCTCCCATTCACTTGACAATAAGCTTTTCACGCAGGGCTATTTTGAAAAGTTTTTCAACGAGCTTTCAGTCATTGGCCGGGGTGCAAACTCAACTGTCTACAAAGTTGAGCATGTTCTTAACAACATCTCACTAGGCAATTTTGCATTAAAGAAGATAACTATTGGTGAAGACCTAAACTGGTTAGTCAAAGTACTGAAAGAAGTCAAGTTGTTATGCACCATCAGTTGTGACAACGACCACTTGGTGAGTTATAACCATGTTTGGTTAGAAATTGATTCCATCAATGAATTTGGCCCTAAAATTCCCTGTGCTTTTATACTTCAGCAGTACTGTTCTGGTGGAAATTTAGAGAATTTTGTCAAGTTATTGCAAAAGCCAATACTGTTGTTTGATGACTTGGAGTTCAAAGACAGTTTGAGTTTGAAGCAAAAGAAACAGTTCATTAAAACATGCAAAGGGCGCATGTTAACAAACGAGGAGATTTATTTGATTTTAAGAGACATTGTGATTGGAGTTAATCAATTACATAAAAACCATATTATACACAGAGACTTGAAACCTTCCAACTGCTTATTGAACAATGACTATTTCAACTCGATAGATTTTTCAACTTTGAAAGCACCAAATTTAGCCAGCTTGCCAAAAGTGTTAATTGGCGATTTTGGTGAGTCTCAATTTGAGGGGGAGAAGAGAATTGGCTCAGGCAGTACTGGAACTATTGAATACATTGCACCTGAACTAATTGAAAATAATGATGTTGAGTTCAATAAGAAAACAGACATGTACTCAATTGGATTGATTCTGTATTTCATTTCATTTGGCGAGCTCCCATTCAGCAACTCAACTGATTATCGAATAAACGAGCTCAAACAAGAAATAATAGAGCTTGATTGCCGTAAATTGAGAAACAGAAGAAGCGATTTGAACGACGACATCTTTGATATAATTGTTAATTTGCTGTCAAAAGACCCATCAAAAAGAATGGACTGTGATCAAGTTTTGAAATTTCTAGATAGTGCAGCTACTAGCACCGCTACTGGTGCAGCTAGTGTTGTCAAAAATAACAAAACTAAAATAAAAGTTTTACCTAAGGCTTCCAAGAAAAGAAGAAAGTTCCCAATTGACACCAACACCAGCATTAACTACTTGATAGTTCTGCTACTAGGGGTTTTGATAGGCAACTTGACACTAAACTACTATCTCATCTTATTACTCTTATTATTACTCATTATTAAATACTGTTACTAACAACTACAACCATTAATTCCACTCTTCAACCCCCCAGGATTTGACAAATCAATTATTCCACTATTTCCACTCCCTCCGTTGTTAGCCTCGTTCTCCAGGTCTGTCAAGTACTTGAACTTCTCAGCAGGCAGGTCTTCAGCAATCAGTTTGAATATCAAATCGACATTTTCACCAGTTTTGGCACTGGTTTCAACATACTCAATTTTTTTCAAGTCGCAGTACTGCTGGATTTTGAACTCATCAATTGTGTTTGCGCTTGAAGAGTTCTTCAAGTCACTTTTATTGCCAATTAGTTTGATTATCAAATCATTAGGTGCCTGCAACTCCAGTTCATCTATCCAGCTCTTGGCTCTTTCAAAACTGAACTCATCAGTCACGTCAAACACCACTATGGCACCATTGGCATTTCTATAGTACATGGGTGCTAGTGACTTGTAACGTTCCTGTCCTGCACTGTCCCAGATCTCAAATTTCACAATGGTTTCCCCCTCATCCAGCTCCACTGTTTTGGTTATGAAAGCTGCGCCAATCGTTGCCTCTCTGAACTCGTCAAAGCTGTTTTTCACGAATCTTTGCACTATGGAACTCTAAGATATTCTTGTTAGTTGTTGTCCCTATTTCCCAGAGAGAAGAGCTTTTACAAGCTGCGTGTTCATACCTTTCCCACTGCTGAATCTCCCAGCAGAACGAGCTTGAACTGACCAACTTTCTTGCCCTTTTTGCTCATGGTCTCAATCGCAATATCATGCACTGGGTGATTCTTATTATAATTTAGTTGGTTGGTTGGTTGGTTTTTTATTTTTTTTTATTTTTGATAAGAATTAAATTTCTAACCAAACAAACAAACAGGAAACCTCTAAAAGAAGGACAAGAATGAATAAAGTTATCAATTTGGTGCCGGGAAAGTCAGTTGGGGAGTTTAGTGAGTTTTGAGGTTTTATTGGGCTGAAAAATAGGGGGCATTAACTAACAAAAACAAGCAATTGGGGAGTCTTTGTTTGATATTTTGAACAGATTATCAGAAAAAGGAAGCAAATTTGAGTTTAAATTTGATGTTGATGATCCATTGAGTGGTCCAATTGCTGTTGCTATTACTGAGCAGAACCTGCTGCTGAAGTTCTCACCAACATCGCAGTTTTTGATGTTTATTGAGGTGGTTAAAACGAAAGAGCTGGTCAGTGATAAAGAATTCAAGCTGAAATACAAAGGAAATGCCATCAATTCCATTGTCCTGAAAGATATTTACTACAACTCGTTTGGGCCTACGGTTCCGGGGGAGTTTAGTGAAGACAAAGCGTTCTATTTCTTGTCATATCCAGGAATCATTTTCAAGTTCAACGTCGGCAAGAGTGGTAGCACTTCAGAAGACTTATTTATAGGCGCAGATAACTACTGCGAGTCGATATCTGTTTATGACGAAGCTGTTGGGAGCGATGAGAGCAAGATTGAAGACCTGAATGGGCAGTTTCACATAAAGAATTGCGAGATTGACGTTGGTAAGGGCGGTCAGTCCAAGATTGTGTTAAAATTGAAGAATCAGGTGGATTCTATTGACGAACTAACACTGCACATTGGTGTGACATCGCAACAGCTGATTATGAGTGTACTGGGGCCACCAGATTCAGTGTTCCAGAAGAAAGATTTTAGACTTTCAATCCACGACAACATGAATTCATCCAATGCAAGCAATAGCTTGTTTCACAATTATTTTAGGTTAGGAATGGACCTCATGTATGACATTTCTAGCAGAGATGGGGCAACGCTGAAGAAGGTGGTGCTGCACAATAACTCACCAAACTCGTTGCTATTCCAGAAATACAACAAATGTAAATGGGAAATGAATGTTAGTACAGGTAGTAACGCCAGCAGCAAGAATGGCAGCACTGCTAGTGTTTTCAGAAAGTTGACTTCGCAGGATAAGTATGCGGACGGTGATGTGATACCGGGGCTGCTGAACGAGCCGGTGATGATCAACCAAAACCTGGTTTTTGAGAGTTTGGATGACTCAATAGAGGATGTTGGCAAGAGCAGTGCCGAAGATGGCGCGAACGACCCGTCACTCAATGTCCAGAACGAATGGGGGGAGTGCCTAATCTACGTGTACCGTGGAGTGATCCTCCAGGTGCTCAACAGGAACAAGGTTGTTAACTCATTGACGTTGTATTAAGCATCGAAACCAGCATGGGAGCTGAACTGCAGTGTTCAGTTTTTCCAAGCGTCGTCATGGAGCAGTGCCCAGCAGATTTGGACAGCGCTCAGTAGTACTTGCCCTTTTCCCAGACCTCATCCTGGATGAAGCTGGCGAGTATTTTGGAGCCCGTCTGCAGTAATGGATGACCAGCAACTATCTTCAGAAACTTCTCCAGGGCGACTCGTCTGTTCTCAATTGTCTCATCACTAAACCTGTTGGTGAAGACTTTGCCCGGGAGCTGTGGTATGACTACCTTGGTGTTTTCAAACTCGAGCATCGATCTGAAAGCCTCAAAATCACTGTACCGTCTGCGCACAGAGCTGTTTTTCAGCCTGAACGCCGGCAGGTTGGTCCTGCACACTATCTCATAGTCGGTGAACATGGATCTGCCATACCCATGGGTTCTGGGATTTTTCACCTCAATTTCCAGGAAATTCTCCGGTTCGCCATAGAGTTCGTCAAACGTTTGGTCCTTGATAGCTTTGTTTTTGGATTCAGGGAAGTTTGGCAGACTTTCTTCCACCTCCGTATCAAAAGATTTGAAGATTCGTGACATTTCCACTTTTAAAGTTTATCCTTTTTTGCAGTTTTATTCACTTTTTTATCTTTGAGAAAAAATCAAAACAAATTTTCAGGTTTTTCTTTGAGAAAAAAGAAAAAAAAAGCTACTGGAGGAGCACCGTGAGGGACTTGGAGCGAAAGAGCGAGAAGAAACAGCAAAGGCAAAGATGAACGACAACTTCAACCGGTTTGGCAGCACTTTTTTGAACGAAGATAATGCGATGATGATGGGGCAGAACAGCAATAGCGAGCTGCAGTTTAGCAGTGACGACAAGAAGGGAAACGACAGCGAGCTGCACAGCATGAACAGTATGAACGGTATGAACAGTATGAGCATGAACGGTATGAACAGTATGAACGGAATGAGTGGGATGGGAATGAGTGGGATGGGCATGAATGGGATGGGCATGAATGGGATGAACCTGAACGCGATGAGCGAGCACAACGAGGACAACCTGGTTTCGCTGGACAACGACCAGGAGCAGGTGGTGCTTGTGCGGGAGCGAGACGGGGCGTCGCAGCATGCCGGGCCCCAGCCAGACAGCCAGGTGAAGAAGGAGAGGGGTGACTCGGTAGCCGAGTCTGCTGGCGAGTCCGCTGGCGAGCCTATAGAGGTGGAGATCGAGGAGGAGCAGCAGGACGGCAGCGACAGAGAGCAGGGCGCCGACTCCCAGATACCGGGCGCCGACCAGGAAGAGGAGGGCGTGGCCGCAGCAGCACAGACGGCGGGTGTAGAGGAAGGAGACGAGGACGCAGAGGCAGTGATGGAAGACAGCGTGTTCAGCAATGTTGGGCAGGGCCTGACAGGTGCGTACAAGAACATGATGATGGCGTACTGGCAGGAAACAATCAACTCCATCGAGCACGACGAGCACGATTTCAAGAACCACCACCTCCCGCTCGCCAGAATCAAAAAGGTGATGAAGACAGACGAAGAGGTGCGCATGATCAGTGCCGAGGCCCCAATCCTGTTTGCTAAGGGCTGCGATATCTTCATAACCGAGCTCACAATGAGGGCATGGATTCATGCGGAGGAGAACAAGAGAAGAACCCTGCAGAGAAGCGATATCGCTGCTGCGCTGCAGAAATCGGACATGTTTGACTTTTTGATTGACATTGTTCCAAGAGAGGAAGAGCATCGCCCAAAGAGACACCACATCCCATCCAGACCCCCATCTGCGGCCCCACCGCACGCCAATGCCGGTGCCAGTGCCGGCAGCGGCTCGGTGAGCTACATGGATCAAATCAACCAGTTCAACACCCCCCAGCAGGAGTTTAACCAGTACTCCAACATGAATGTCTACGAGAACAGATACTAGCTTTTTATACCTACTTTTACAGATATTTTGGTACCCTACGTAGAGCATAGTTTCACAGTAGTTCACCTACGTAGAGGAGAAAAGAGTTCACATTACCGTATCGCGGTGGGAGCATAGAAGTTGGTTACTTATTCAGCATAAAAGAGTTTCAGGGTATCTACGCAGAAGAGCATAGAAAAGAGTTCACATTAACGTATCGCGGTGGAACCATAGAAGTTGGTTACTTATTCAGCATAAAAGAGTTTCAGGGTATCTACGCAGAAGAGCATAGAAAAGAGTTCACATTAACGTATCGCGGTGGAGGTAGAGCAGCATAAGCTGGCTACTTATTCTCAGCATAGAAGTAGTTGATTGCCAGCAGTTCCAGCTTGTTTTGCTCGGCCCACTGCTTGACCCCGGTAGCTGGGATACCTGTACCCCAGTTAGGTCTGTCTGAAGGCGTGGTGAGACCACTGCCCGACTGCTTGTAGAACAAAAACACATATCTGTGCTTGCCAGTGCCCTTAGGTGGGCCTGGACCCATATAAGGAATCAGCTCCTTGCCGTCATTGACAACGTCCAGCTCGCTGGAGAAAAAGTCGTCGCCCTGCTGCAGGTCCTTAGCATTGAACGACAGCTCAGACTTAATGTAATGGCAGAACTCTGACCACTTTTTGTCGGTTTTGGATGGTGCATCAGGGTCTGTTAGCACAATTGTGAATTTATCATTATTGTTAAACTTGAGGCTCGAGTTGTTGGTGAACTGAAACTTTGGCAATTGCTGTGTTTCTTCAACTTTCAGCGTGTTACCCATAGCAACCTCTTTATCCTTGCCATAGCTGATGGTCAGTAACCCCTTTGGTTCAAAATTGTCAATCACTTCAGGAATTATTTCACTTTTCTTCAGCCCATCAATAATGGAATTGGATATGGTCAGTAGCGACATTTTCTGTACCGTGTAATTACTTGCTGCTTTATTAAACAAAACTGGCTTGCTAAGTTTATTTATTAAGGACAAATTGTTTCTTATAGCAATCATTTATTAATAATCACCTTATATAGAAACCCCTTTCCTGAACTAGTTTTCCGCTCTCACTTCTTCGCAATTGGTCTCCTGCTCGTGCTGCTAAATTGCCCAAATTGATGAGTTTCCAACCCGTGTAGCCTGCTATTCTCTTCTGCGTTTCAGGCCCTCAAGTGTTCCTGTTAACTGCTGTAAAACAAATAAATAAAATATTTTTTTTTTTGATTTCATTTATCACGTGATTACATAGTGCTGACATCAGCGCTGACTCAGCGCAGTTGCCCGGCGGCGCACAGAAGAAATTGAAAGTAAAAAAACGGTTTTGGTTTATTTACAACTAAAGCTGGCTTAACAGTAGTGGAGGCGCTAGTAGGGACAGGAGATACGCGTGTGAGCATGAGCGAGCTGGAGGCTTTGAAGGAGGCGAAAAACAGCATTGTAAACGACCCAAACAATGCCTCAAAAATTGTGCAGACGATTCTTCCTGTTATTTATTCATCATCTGATTTGACCGTAAAGCAGTGGGTTTCTGAGTTTTTCAACGATGTTTTCAGCCCAGAGTTTGTGGCACTGTCGTTTCACCAGAAGCAGGACCTCTCGAGCTTGATCTTACCCACTTTGATCCACCTATCGCAGTTCAAAGACGTGCTGGTTTACAAAAATGTGATTCTGGTCTTTACGAATATCTACGAGATGGTTTTCGACCTGATAGCCAAGACGTCCAATGAGCAGCTGTACAAGGACTTTGAGCAGCTGAAGAAGTTCATTCTGGAGAATTGGAACTCTTGCTATCCTCTTAATACGGAAAACAATGAAAACAGTGGTAACTCGTCCATTGGCGCAAAGCTTGCCACTATCAAGTTCATGTCCAAGGTGATAATAGTGCAGTCACCAACACAGCAAGACCTGGACCCAAGAAGAAGAAGGAAACTGGCTGCTCAGCCAAACAAGTCGAACGAAATCTCAATTTCCAATATTTCTGATAAACATCCGCTAATTAAAAAGATCAACTTAGATGCAGAGTCACAGGGTCTCCTGGATCTGCTTATAAACTACCTGAATGATGAAGAGTACGCAACGGCACAGGTGTTTATTGGGATCTTGAACTGCCTGGTTTACATACTGCAGAAACGGTTTAATAACTTTAGTGCAAAGATATTAAACGCATTGACTAACTTTGATATAAATACTAAATACCAGATGGAAGACGAAAAAGACTTGAGATTCAAGCTAAGCAAGCGGTTTGTCAACAGAAGCTTGAAAAATGTGCTCAACTACCTGATAAAGGCGCATATTTTGCCGTCCCAAAATGCTCTATACTCTAAGGCTGTTAAGATCATAAACTTGATTGACTTAAAGATGAATGAGCAGAAGAAGAAGGGCATTTTGACGAAACTGAGTAGCGACGGTGTGCCAAACAAGAAGTCCACCAGGGTCAAGCAGGAGCAGGAGGCTCAGGCCCAAGTACAGGCACCACCCACAGCCGTGAACGAGGAAACTAAAAGACCTAACGATTCGATGATTGCAGACGACAATACTTTCAAGTCACTGTACAGGCTGATAGACCCATCGAACGAGCTGCTCAGCCTGGACGTGTCACAAATATCACCAGATATACTGACCAAGATAGCGGTCACGGCGCTGATGAAAACCGACAGAGAGAAGTTAATCGGTGCTTTAAGTATTGTGTCTGGGCGGTATGTTGACCTGATCAACAAGGCGACACCGCCACCAGCAGCAGCAGGACAGGCACAGCCAGCTGGGACGGGCACAGGTGCGTTAAAGCCTGAAGAAGAGAACAGGCAAGATGATTTGGACAATAACCAAATCCTGAACGAAGATGAGGACGTCAACTACATTATGCCGGAACCCAAGGCACTGTCAGTGAGTGAGAAGAAACAGCACCTCAATCTGATTATCCAAAACTTTTTCAAGCTCTCAACGATCAACATCAACAACAATAAACTGCTGGAAACATCGATGAACGTTAACATTAACGATGAGGACATCAACTCTGTGAAGATCTCGAAAATTGCCATCAATGACTGGAAGAAAAACTCGTGGCTGCTGCTGCTAACGAGACTGGCCTCTAGAGGGCTGCACAACGCGGCAGACAAAGAGTTTAGTGACCTGATTCGCGAGGCACTGTTTCAGTACGTTCTAGAGAACATCCACGATAGAATTGACATTATAATCGAGTGGCTGAACGAGGAGTGGTACTCTGAGTTCAACAAGAACTTCAATCCCGAGGACGAGCAGGTGGACGAGGAGGTGGACACGCCTGTGTATAATTTATGGTCAGAAAAAGTGCTGGACTCGATAATCCCGTCACTGGAGGCCAATGATCGTAAGATCTTTATCAGGCTGTTGTCGGACCTGCCGATGCTGAGCAACGGGCTTGTCAACAGGGTGAAGTCTCTGTGTATCGACCCGGGGAGATCCACACTGGGCTTCCAGTCGCTGCAGTTCCTGATCATGTTCCGGCCACCGGTGAAGAGGTACTGCATTGAGATCCTGAAGGATCTATATGAGAACAACGACGATCTGAAGGAGAGCTGCTTGAACCTGCTGAAGAAGTACGATGCCGAGTACGTGAAGGGTCTTGAGAATGCTACAGAGAAGTAGTTGGTGTGTGCGTGCATGAGTGGTATTGTGGGTGGCAAGGTTAGCAAGAGCGTCTTTTGAGGTACCGGTCGCGGTACTGCTGCAGCTCCTGCGCAGACAGTTTGGGCACTTTTTTGTACCTGGCAGGGAGTCGAGTGCTGGTGCTGGATGCTGTGCCGGGCTGTGCACCCGCCGGGGTGACTTCTGGGGCGACCACTGGGGCGACCACTGGGGCAACCACTGGGACGCCTGGTGCAGTGCTGGGCCCGGGACTGCCCGTCTTAAACTTTTTCAGATCAATGCGCACTTCCTCGCCGCTGTTTACGCGAGAAAGCTCCTCCTTGTACCTCTTGTAGTTGGCCGTGACAAACACGTCCTTGTCGCGCAGCTCAGGGGCTTCCAGCTCGCGCTCCTTGGCGATCTTGATCTCGCTGAGCTTCAGCTTATCGAACTCCCGCTGGTTCTTCGCCCTGATGATCTGGTCCATGAACTTTGGCCTGCCATCGTCCTGGGCACTGTCCTGCGCACCGAACTTGAGCTTCTTCGCCTGCTGCATGTCCTCGTAGTGCTCGTCGTACTGGTAAACGGCGCTGTCCTGGTCCACTGGCTTGCGCTTCTTCAGCCCAAACGCGCCGCCCCGCGCCGCCCTGCCCGGCACAAACCGCAGCCCGCACTGCTCCTCGCCCGCAGACACCTCCTCGTCCTCGCTCGACACAGAATCGAACCCCAGAAGGCTCCTTTTAGACATCTCTGCTATTCCACAGCTTTTTTTCTTTTTTGATTTTATATATTTTGATTATTTTTATTTTCGTTTTGTTTTGTGTTTAACTACAATTTCAGGTTCGCTTGGGCGTGAAATCATCAGCAGCTGCTTGGATACACTGCGCGGCACCCTGTCCACCCCTGCTAGCACCCGTGGAGACTCCCTGGAACGACTGTCAGCTGGATACCCGCACCACTCGCGCAATTGGAGAGAAAGGTCTGCTCCTAAAGAACAACAACAAAGCTATTCGCACCGCCACAGCCCGCGCTCACACCACGATGAATGGCGCAGGACTCGACTGGCTGACGGGCTTGACGTCCGAGGTGAACTTGCCGCCGCCGCCTGTGTCGTTTGGCGGCACGGGCGCCCCCAGCACGACCCCCAGCCCGGGCCACAGCAGCACCACAGCAGCCCGCAGCGGTGCTCCCAGCGAGCCCGTGGCGGCCACCACTGCCGCGGACGCAGACGCAGACGACCATACCATCCCGCTCTCGCTCACGGCGGACCAGCTCACAAAGGACGAGGTGAAGACGTATCTCAGGTGGTACAACGACATTTTGGTGAGAAAGGGTACCAAGCTGATCGGGCTGCGCGACATCTTCAACTTTCTCAACAACTTCCACCTCTCGGCTGAGGTCAAGCAGAGGCTCGAGGCCATTTTCAGGGGCTGCGTCTCCCTCAACGTGGGCGAGTTCTTTGCCATTCTGCGTGTTATTTCCAACACCCTCAACCTGGGCACCGTTCCCTCCAGAAGGCTCATCATGAAGCCCTCCGCCATACCCAAGCCCAAGTCGATCCTGGCGCGCAAGCGTGCGCACGAGCACTCGGCTGAGATCCCGGCTGACTCCACCAGCGCACCACCCAACAACGACTCGTCGCTGTCGGTCTCGTCTGCAGCCTCTGCGGGCTCGGACAAGATCGACCTGGACTCGTTCACGCACCTGCTGCTGACGGGCGCGCGCCCGGACAGCGAGGCGTCCAACTACAGGCACCACGATTACAGCATCAAGAAGCAGTCCCCAACGAAAAAGAAAAAGAACCTGAAACGAGTCAAGTTCTCCGACCAGGTCACCGTGGAGCCTGAAATCCTGCCTGTGCAGTCGCCGCCCGAGCCCGTCAAGCTCGACCTGTCCCTGCCGATGGACCAGCTGCTGAACAGAATGAGCACGAAGCCCCAGCAGCCTCCACAGCAGCAGGAAGAGCAAGAGAAGGAGGAGGAGGTGCTGAAAGAAATGGAGGACTCCTTCAGCTACTTCCGCAACATCAAGAACGTGGACAGTGCGCTGATCCATGGCGTGCCATCGAACATCCCCTCGATCTTTTTTGACGAGCTGCACAACTCTCCGTCCCCAGATCTCCCCCAGCAGCATCAGCAGCCGCAGCCGCAATTGCTGCTGTCACCAGCACCGACCGGAGGCTCGCCACAGATCATGCTGTCGCCGTCCAACACGGGATCGCAGCCACACCAGCTGTTGTCGCCTTCCAACACAGGCCTACTATCTCCTTCATTGACCGGGCTGCCACACAACCAGCCCCAGTTCGCCAATAACATTGCCGCACCGACACCCAATGAACCACAGCCACTGATGCCCGCAATGACTGGCTCATTGTCGTCGAGCATGCGTGACAACCTGGGAATACCTGCACCTCCACAGCCGCCTCACAGGAGAAACAGATCTGCCTCGTCCCCTATCCCTTACAATATGGATCCCAACGGCAGCACCCCACGGGTATCATCGCCACTGAGTGGTGCGCGCGTCCCACCACCACCACCACCTTCCAGGTCCAGAAAACCACAGCCACCTCCAATGAGACCCACGGCTTCGATGTCCAGCTTCCCCATGAGCCCGGCCCTACCTCCTAAGATCCCGCTGAGTGCCAGCGACCACAACAGCACCATCACTACACCAGCATATAACAACAACAACACCACGCCAGGATACAACAACACTACCACTACACCAGGATACAACACCGCCGGAACTTACAACCAGGCCGTACGAGACTTTGGCAACAACCCAACTTTCGGCTCCACCCCTAACCTAAACTACAACACTGCCAACATCCTGGGCGACCTGCGCGCACTGCAGTCGGAGGTGGACAGAATACAGCACTCGTCGTCCCAGCAGTGAGCTTCTCCGGGATGCAACTTAGAAACCGCAACACGCCAACATCTGGGAGACCTGTTAGCACTGTAGCTGCAGCACCGTCCCAGTGGGCTCCTCGCACCACCTTGCAAACGCCTCTTATGATAAAATGAATACATTAGACGATTACAAAGATGTTATATAAGACGTAGTGATGATAAAGAGATTATATAAGCCAATTACATAATACTGACATAAGCCACCATGCTTAGGTAAGCACACGATTTGTAATTTTTTCCATTGAATATTTGCAGAGCGTAAAGAGTTGATCGAAGATGCTGAGAGTGTTTGGTGGGGCCAAGAGGCCCGTGAGTGGGTTAGCGGTGCTTCAGAGAGCCAGTATGGCGAAAAGATTCATGTCAGATGAGCGGATGAGCGACTACGAGGAGAAAATATATAAAATTCTGACCAAAGAGTTTGAGCCAGCAGTGCTGGATGTTAGAGATGTGAGTGGGGGCTGTGGATCGATGTTTGCAATCACGGTGGTGTCAGACAAGTTCAATGGGTTGCCGATGATCAAGCAGCACAAGCTTGTGAACAAGACGTTGGCTGATGAGATTGCGAAATGGCACGGGCTGCAGCTTAACACCAAGCCTACCAACAAGTAGGGTATCGGTGGGTCCAGCAGGGTGCTTACGGCTGTTGCCAGGCCAGTTAGTTCTGGTAATTACTAGGTAGCTATATTTATTATCATACATTAACATAAATGAGCTTTGTTATGGTACATAACAAACGTAGTTTCTCAGATTACACACGAGCAGGTTACACCAGATCTACAAACAGGGCTGTCCCCCAAGCAAGATGCTGGGGAATTAATTTTTATGATATATTACAGGTAAGGCTAGTTATTTAGATCCAGAGCTACTTATTCTGATACATAACAGCTATAATACATAGTAGCTAGGTAATATGATACACCAGGTAACAGCTATTTCTTATGATATACAGCCAGCTGATTATTACGATATCAGGTAACAGCTATGTATGATCCTAACAGATAGCTATTTGTTTTGATATATAACAGATGACAGAGCTAATGATATATAACAGGTGTAGTCAAAAATCTCCCAGCTCACACCAAGCCAACCAGCAGGTTACCAACTTACAGACGTACATCAGGCAACAGAACTAGTACTATGATACAGATGTAACTGATTATTATGATACATGACAAGCAGCAGAGCTGACGATCCATCAGGCAATAAAGCGGACTATTATGATACATAACGGGTACCAGCTGACTACGATACATATCAGGTATCTGAGCTGATTACTATGATACATCAGATATGATATATAACCGGAACAGAGGTGATACCTCAGGCAGCAGAGGTAATGAGATGAAGTTATTATGATACATAACAGTTACAAAGCATAACAGCTGATAGATAACAGCAACGGAGGTACCCAAGAAATAAGGTAATGGGGTAATAAAGTAATGGCAGCAAGGTAATATCGTGTGGTGATAAAGTAATAAGGTAATAAGGTAATAAGGTAATAAAGTAAGGTAATAAAGTAAGGTAGTAAGGTAATAAGGTAATAAGGTAATAAAATAATGGTGATAAGGTAATGACGTGTGGTAATAAGGCAATAAGGTAATAAGGTAATAAGGTAATAAGGTAATAAGGTAATAGTATAGTAATGTATGGTAAAGGTACAGCTATTATGATACACAACAGAAGACAAAACAACCGGGCTAAGACTACTCAACAATCTCCTCCTTCTCTTCGATAATCTCCTCCTTGATCTCCTCGATGATCTCTGTCTCGTTCTGGTCAACCGAGTCGACAATGCCGTACTTGTCTTTGTTGTTCTCGATGGAGGCTCTCCAGGTGTTCCACTCCTCGAGCAGGCGACGTCTCTCCAGAATGATCTCTCTGAGAGCAGCACTCTCCTCCATGGCGTCGATCTCCTCAAACTGGGCGCTGAACTCACGCAGGTTCTTGCGGACACGCTTCTTGTCGTTGTTGGTGAGCAGGGACTCGGGTCTTGGTCTCCAGGCAAAGGACTTGAACTCGTCGAGCAGCTCCTCGCGGATGAGGTGGCCCGCAAAGTCAAAGATCTTGTAGCCGTTCTCAATCTTGTGTCTCCAGAAGGAGGACCACGCGGCAAAGTAGCGTCCCGAGGACTCCCACTCCATGTCAGTGACGCCGGAGTACTCCTGGGTGTTGAGGAGTCTGACGTTGGCGTCCACGTTCTCAGCCGCGTCCTTGGCCTTCTTCTCGCCGGCGTAGTCGAGGTCGTAGAACTCGAGCCCGTTGGAGCTGGAGCCCAGGGTGCCGATGACGACGAATCTGCCTCTTGGGGAGAAGGAGATGGAGTTGCTGAGCTTGCCCTCGATGGTCTTGAAGTTGACCCACTTGTGCTTGTTCACGTCTGTGGCGTAGAAGAGCACCGAGTTGCGGATGGCTGCTGGGTTGGACCCGATGATCTCTGGTCTGGAGATGGCGACGAATCTGTCGCTCTTTGGCTCCCAGGCAAAGTTGACGATGCGGTCCTTGAGCTCCACCTTCTCGACGGGCACGTCCTTCTCGCGGATCTTGATGAGCTCCAGGTTGGTGAAGATGGTCTTCTTGGACTTGGTGTGGCGGTCCACCTTGACGGCGAGGTACTCGCTCTTGTCCTGCCAGTGGATCTTCACGTCGCTCACCTGGAACAGGTTGATGCTTCTGAGCACCCGCTTGCTTGGGATGTCCATCAGCACCACCCTGGCCGACTGGTTGGCCAGCTCCGGGGTCCAGTACGCCAGCAGGTACGATGGCGGGTCCTCTTTTCTCGCGTTGGCCAGTGCCACCGGTGCTGGGGCCCACTCAAAGTCCACAATCTCCTCAATCCTGATGGGCTTCTTGTCCAGGATCTCAAAGTTGCGGCCCACGTCGTACACAGCCAGGGCGTTAGGCCCGATTCTGGCAACGTACTTCTCGTCCGCAGACCATTTGAGCAGCGGCCAGATCATCTCTTTTCTCTGCTCCAGGTTAGGAGGCAGCCCGAACGTGCGCACCGGCAGCCCCGTGGCGATGTCCCAGATCACCAGCTTGTGGCCCTCGCTCTCAGGCCCGAACGGGAACGCCTTTCTGGACGGGTGGTCTTCTGGCGGCAGCACAATGGGCTCTGGCGACAGCGTCACCAGGTACTTTTCGTTGGGCGAGAAGTCGATCAGGCGCACGTTAGGGTGCAGGAACCGCTTGAGTCTGCCAAAGTCGTCGCCTCCCCAGGCCTGCACACCCTGCGGGTGCACCGAGAACACGTACGAGCCCTTTGGCGAGAACTTGATGAACCCGTTGGTCCAGTTGCTTCGAGGCTCCACCACCGGCTCCAGCTGGTGGTTCTTCTTGTTCCAGAACACGCCCACCACGTCGCCCTTGTGCAGCGCAAACTGGTCTCTGCCTCTCTCGTCCAGCAGCCACGACTTGAGGTACCCGGTCTCCTGGAACGGAGGCAGCTCCGGCTCCTCGAATGCCGCTGGCACCGCGCCCGCAACAGCGTACTTCTCCACGTCCGTCAGCCTGTTGAGCAGCAGCGTGTGCTTCACGTCCAGCTTCTTGCCGTCCAGCTGCTTGATCGCCTTATTCACAGCCTGCACCGTCTCGTACTCCACGAACGCAAACCCCTGCGTCTTGCCGCCCTCCAGCGGCATGTAGAAGTTGGTCACCTTGCCCGCACTGCTCAGGAACTTGGTCAGCACCTTGGTCAGGATCGCCAGCTTGGACTCGGGCGCAATAGGCGCTCCGTCCAGCACAACGTACTTGTCGAACGTGCCCACGTCCTCCACTGCGTACTTCTCTTCCAAGTCGCTGAAGTCCACATCCTCCAGCGAGATGTCTTCCATCTTTGGTGGCTCCAATGTCATTCTGTTGGCGCCTTTCGTCTTAGTTTTGGTCTCAGTGAAAAAAATGGTGAAAAAATATTTTCAAAATAAAAATTAACAAAAATCAAAAAAGAAAAAAAATCAAAAAAGAAAAAAAACCAGCACCCGACATAACTGGGCTCAGGGTTAATTGAGGCCACGCAAGTATACGTAGCTGGTGTAGTCGGCCATGCAAAGATAAACTACTATCAATCCAACATTTGACTACTATTGAGTGTTTGGCTATATAAATCAACACATTCAGTTCTACTATTATAAGTTGTTTTACTGTTATAATTAGTTCTACCATTATCATAGTTCTAGTGTTATAAGTTGTTTTACTCTACATTATCATAGTTCTACTCTACCATTATCATAGTTCTAGTATTATAAGTAGTTCCACTCTACATTATCATAGTTCTAGTATTATAAGTAGTGCTACTCTACATTATCATAGTTCTAGTATTATAAGTAGTGCTACTCTACATTATCATAGTTCTAGTATTATAAGTAGTTCTACTCTACATTATCATAGTTCTAGTATTGCCATCATTACTTCTGCCATCATTACTTCTGCCATCATTATTTCTGCCATCATTAGTTCCACCATTATCATAGTTCCACTATTATATCGTTAGTTCTACTGTAATATCATTCGTTATACTATAGTTCCACTATCATCTCATCAATTCTACTGTATATCACTAGTCCTACCGTTATATCATTAGCTTCATTAGTTCCCCATTATATCATAAACTTCATTAGCTCTACTAATCATTAGTTGTACTATCAGTTCTACGACTATCACTAGTTCTACTATAGTTCTAGTATATTATTAGCTCTACCGTATATCATTAGTTCCATCACTTCTATCGCTCTCATTACCTCTACCATTATCATTACTTCACTATAGCTCTACTATTATTTTTTAGTTTTGTTGTTATATCATTAGTTCTGATATTACACGAGAGTTGAAATTACATCTTAAGCGTATAAGACACACATGGTAAACCTTTACTTGATATGACCTCAGCACTCACTCTGAGTATTAAATAGCTATATTTATCTCAAATTCCTCAACACCCACTCCAAGGTATATTATCTCAAATAACACTCACTCTTAGTATTAACTAACTATATCTATACTATCTCCAGTTACAACTTTAGCACTCACTCTTCAACTAATTATAAGTATATTTTGAAGCAGATGCTATTAATCATAAATCAATCATGAACTTGCTAGCAGTAGGCCTAAACGATAAACAGAATAAAAATATACAGCATCCCCAGAACACTTATTCTCTCTATCTATCTTCACCGCATGGCGTAGTAAACAGCATGATTTACTTACATCTGGGAACATAATGAACTTTGAATAAAATTGTTCTACGTAGTGATATTCTATCAAGCCACGATATACCTTACCTCTTACATCTCCCATTGTTAATACCTATTTAACATATTGTAATTACCTTAAACAACATGCATGCCTACATGCTCGCATACCAGCATTTCACCACCAAGAACTTCATGAAGACCTGACCAAATTTTATTATAGGCGTTGTGCTCGGAATGGTTTTGAGATCTTTCATCTCATTAACTCACCCTCCAGACCGATGCACATCTGCAACCTAACAACACAACCCCAAGTTACTACTTATATGATTTTCCCATGATACCAACTCATTAAGAAGAAATATTTAGACTGGTAAAACAATGATTAAGAAGATGTCTACTAAACAACCATGTTTAAACTGAACAACAAGGTTTAGAATGATACAGCAATGTAACTTAGAGTACAATGTTTAGATCGACAGCTCTGTTACACTTTTGATGTGACGTCATGTGCAACAGGGCCCTCTAACAACTCCAATTCATCAACAGTAAAAAATTCAACTCTGAATGAAACGATAACTGTAAACAACATGACTGAGAGCCCAAGTGCGCCCATAGTAACAATCGCAAACTCTGCTGCAAATAATCTAAACGAAATAATACAACTTTCTTCTTGGTAAGATCTTAAGTTGGAAGTTCGCTGCAGCAAGTTCTCGAACTGTTAATTATGACATTGCCATTCAGTCCAGTGAACCCCAATATAAAACACAGCCTACTAAGCACACTGTGGCACCAGTCCCAGGAACGCCAGCAGCGGTTTTGACATTATGGCTAATAGCATCAGTCTCTGTACAGGTGAATCGCTGTTTGGCACTGCCCTTTTACGCAACTCCAAGTCCATTGACGGCACGATGAAACATGAAGGCCCGTGGAATTAATATATCCTACTTTAAAACGTTCTACTGATTAGTTACTACTTACTACCTGACGAGATAACTACTTACTCTCACATTTGTCAATACCTTATACTCATATACTCTTATCACTATCATAGATTACTTTGGTACATCTACCATTCTGGCACACATCCCACTTCATCTACATACATTACTTTGATGCATTTACCATTTGGTATTTACTACTTAACCCTATTCTAAGTACATTTATCACATGCCAATCATATACTATTCATTTCATACTAATCTCCCGCTGGTCAGCTTCATACCCGCTGCGCTACATTATAGTTTTATCTTATATATCTCTCTATACTTTAGGCCAACGTCATATTCACCTACTATTCATTATTCTATTCGATTCACATTGACTTGTACCGTATGTATAGTTGTCATATGTTTCAAACTACATAGTGTGCTTCAAACTGTTAAATACATTCAAACCCACACGGCTATCCTACCACCAATACTACTAGCACTACACTACTAGTTCTACATACATTAGACGTATAGATCATATAGAAAAAATCAAAAAAGAAAAAAATAAACTGTTTGTTTACATTTCATCTAGCAAGCAATATGGATGATTTCAGCGGTTATGGGGGTGCGAGCGACGCGGAAGTGAGCGCGGCAGAGACCCAGCTGCGTGCGGTGCAGATTGGCACCGCGTCAGAGCACACCAGCCCGCAATTGAGCCCGCAGCAGACGCATACAGAACAAAAACAGGACGAATCAGACCTCAACTCAAGCTTCAACATCTCGACAAGCGAGCTCAAGTTCTCCCTGGATGAGGACTACGACGACGATGAGCGGTTCAACGAGTTTCTCAACTCCACAGCGGTCTCGGACACGGGTGCCGCCGACATTGTACGGACTCAGAACCTCAACAGGCTGAAGAGCCAGCACACAGGCCGGCGCAGCAGCTCCGTGGCGAGCCCCACGCCCCGCGACCAGGACGAGTTTCACTTCCAGCTCGGGTACAAGCACCGGGACGTGCTGCGGCAGCTGGACGGCGGGTCCGAGGCAGAGACAGTTGAAAAAGAAGTGTCACCAGACCCGCGAGTCTCGCCAGACCCACAAGACCGGGACTCACAAGTCTCACTAGTCTCACCAGACTCGCCAGACTCAGCACGCTCAGAGCAGTCCTCCGCCTTCATCGACGACGTGGACGTCGAGCTCACGCCCAAAATACCCAAAATGAACCCCGAGGCCACGCCCTGGAGACACCTCAGACCCGCCTCCGCGTACAGAGACGGCAAAGACAAACAGTCTGTCACGTACATGAAGTCGCTCTTTGACTCAGCAGACAACTCTGAGGAGATGAGATCCCCGCCAAGGTCCACCTCGCTGTTCGAGTCGCGCACGTCCAGTGCCATGAGTTCCAACATCACTGCTGCCACTAACCAGTACGAGGTGGAACACCTGAAGAAACAGATCACTAACTACAAGATCCAGCATAAACTGCTGATTGAGTTTATCAAAAAGATATTCAACGAGGGCACCGACAACGAGAGTGCTCTGCATAGTGAAATGTTGAAAACTTTAGCTACGAACCAGGAATCGCTTCTTACAAACCTGAATATTAACGAACTGAACGATAAAATCAAGGAAATCACTGATTTGAAGAATGATCTGAGCTCTACAGAGAACCTGAATAAAGAGCTGAACTCGTATATAGACGAGCTCAAGCTGGAGCTTAGCGAGAACTTGGAAATAATGGAGAGCTTCAGCGACAACCAGGATAACTGGCTGAGAATTTTGAACGAGATTTTGAGTCTTTTTAAAAAGGTTTCTTCGAGTTTTGGAGGTGAAATTGACAGTGTTATTGCTAGCGATGACATTGAGCTGAAATTTAAAACGATAAAGTCACTGATTCAGGAGGTCTTAGAGAAAAACGAGCTGAATGAGAAAAAACTTGATGAGCTGAAAGAAAACGAGGAAACCATATTTCTGTTGCAGAACTTGCTTATTGAGAAGGATGATGAGGTGAAACTGCTGAAGAAAACACCAGCTCCAACTGTGGTGAAAACAGAGACTGATGACTACACAGAACTGAACTCGTTGAAATTACAGAACACAGAGCTTCTGCAGAGTTTACAGCAGTGCCAGGTCGAGATCAACAGCAAAGAGAAAGCTTACAAGGACCAGATAGAGCGGGTCACGGCAGAACTAGACGAATCTGTCGTCAGACAAAGAAAAATAAGCTCAGACAGGTCCAAGTTGAACTATTTGGTTGAGGAGCTCAAGCTGGAGAAAACTGAGCTGCTGAAATATAAGAGAAACCTGATGGTTGAAAACAAGGAGAATCTGGAGATTATTGAAGGCCTGAGAAAGTATCAAACGGGGTTCAACGAGGTGCTCAAGCTGCTGATTGGGTATTTTAAGAAAGTTATACTAAAATTCAAGCAGATATTTGAGGAGAAGTCGATCGAGCAAGCCGAGGAGAAAATCAACAAGCTAAGCAGACTCTGTGATCTGAACCACAACGAAATAGATACCAACCGGATCCTCAGCATACTGAACAACCTGTTCAACTATTTTGAGATTGTTATCGAGTCACTGATTAACGACATTATTGGGAACGCCAAGGTGCAGAACCGGAACAACAACGAAATAAACGAGCTGCGGGTAGAGCTGGAGGCGCTACGGAAAAGCATGGGCAACGACAAGGCCTCAGGGTCGCCCGATTCGAGTCCGCGTACCAAGCTGCGTATTAGCGAGTTGGAGAAGTTGAAAAAACTGGAAAGAGAGAGACGGAAGCTGGACCACCTGGCGTCGCAGGAGATCATTACGAAGCTGGAGACAGAGAACCAGCAGTTGAAAGAGGAGATTGCTAGACTGAGAAGTTGAATAACAGAGAGCGAGCTGACAGTGAAGAGTTGACTTCAGATAACCAGCTGAAAGAGGATATTGCTAGACTAAGAGTTGAATAACAGAGAGCCAGCTGAAGGAATTGCTAGACTAAGAGTTCAATAGTGTGTTTATTTAACCAGACATTTGTTGATCGGTATCGTCGTCGTCGTTGTCTGCGGAGAGCTGTTCCTTGGCGTACTTCTGTGCCTCAGCGAGCAGCTCTGGGCTGACGAACTGGTGCAGGCCACCGGTTTGCGACTGGGAGACCCAGGAAATCTCAATTTCGAAATCTTTATCTTTGCTGTCCTCGTGGGCAATATAAATGATCTTGGCAGCGTGCTTGACGGCCTCGACAGGGTCGAGCGGGTCGCGGTCTGCGAGTTTCTCGAGCTCGTTTTTGGCGCTCTGGCGGCCCTTGCCTGTGGCAATTCCCTTATAGCCCCAGTAAACTCCGCTAGGCTCAATCATGTACAGGTGAGCGCCGTCGTCGTCCACACCCCCAATGATGGCGCTCACGCCAAACGGTCTGACCGAGTTGTAGCACGTGTACGCCTGGACGTAGTTGCCCACTCTGTCCACGAGGTACGGAACAGTGGTTTTCTCTTTGTACTGCTGTCTGTACGATCTGGCCTCGTCCCTGGCCCTGTCCACGAGGTGGCGCCCGTCCGGCAGCAGGCCTGCGCACGCCACGCCCACATGGCGGTCCACGGTCTGGATCCGGTTGTTCTTGCCCGGAACCAGCAGCTTGGAGTTGATGAGCTTTTCCACAGCAAACACCACCCCGTCGCTGAACTTGAACGCCACAGCGGTGCCCCCGTTCTCCACAGCCTTGCTGGCGTACTCAACCTGGAAGTTTCTGCCGTCTGGCGAGAACACACTGTTGGATAAGTCGTATCCTGTGCCCACTGAAGTCTGGTGGCGAATGTTAGTAACTGTGCTGAAACCTGCCTGGGGCCCCCGCTGGAGCCCTGCACGCGCCCTGCGACCACCCGCACACACTCACCATGTCCTGCTATGCGCTCCGCTCGTCTCAATGTCCCTGCAGCTCAGTAGTGCAGTCGTAGCTCAGTGCTGTAAGTTGTTTATATTGTTTATTTATGTTTTTTATTTTTGTGTTTGTTTAGCACTGGTGGCGTTATTAACAGGCGCAGAGTTGGCGGAGAGCATTGACAGAGTCCACTAGCTGAGCATTGCAGATTAGCACCTAGCAGATTCACAGCTGAGCAGATTCACAACTTAGCAGGTTTACAGCGTGGAAGGCATTGACCTGGAGGAGCATAAGACACCAGCTGGAAAGTTGGCACCTATAAGATTGGTAGCGGAGCCAGTTAGCACATAGCATATTGGCAGTGAAATCAGCTAGCACTTAGCAGATTGGTAGCAAACCACCTAGCACTTAGCATATTGGCAGTAGCTAGAAGAGTATTGAGAAGCAGCAGATTAGCACCCGGCATAGTTGGCACTAGCTGAAGACATTTAATTCGCAGTATCAGCATTAAGCAGATACAGCTGGAAGTGCATTAGGCGAACCAGCAGATTAGCAAGGTTAGCAGAGTTAGCAGAACCCAGCACTTTACTAGCTGGAAGAGCACACACAAGGCTTAGCATTTGGCAGATTAGAACCTGCAGATTAGCACTAGCTGGAAAGAGGACTTAGGACCAGCAGAGTTAGCACTGGAGCATTTATTAGCAGCAGCTGGAGCATTTGCAGAGCCAGCACAGTTAGCAGAGCTTAACAGAGCTAGCGAGTTAACAGAGCTAGCGAGTTATCAGAGCTTAGCAGAGTAGCACATCTAGCAGTAGCTGGAGCAGTATCAACCACCTGAAGAGACATCAGAGCATGTCCAAAGACATCCGTGTGCTGGTGTGTGGCGATGACGGTGTGGGCAAGTCCAGCCTGATCACCGCGCTCATCAAGGACACGTTTGTGGCAAACATCCAGCAGGTGCTGCCGCCCATCACGATCCCCCGGGACTTCTCGAGCTCGCGGTACACGCCCAGCGCCACGGTGCTGGTAGACACCAGTGCTGCAGACATGGACTTTGTGAAGAGCGAGGTGCGCAAGGTGGACGTGATATGGCTGGTGTACAGCGACCACTACACGTACGAGCGGATCTCGCTGTACTGGATGAACATTTTCCGCTCGATGGGCGTGAACCTGCCCATTGTGCTCTGCGCCAACAAGGCAGACCTGTCCAGCAACCAGGAGGACTCGGAGCGAGTTGTGGCAGACGAGTTCATCCCCATCCTGAAGGAGTTCAAGGAGGTGGAGTCGTGCATCCGGTGCAGCGCCAAAGAGCGCTACAACGTGAACCAGGCGTTCTACCTGTGCCAGCGGGCCGTGACACACCCTGTGTCGCCGCTGTTTGACTCCAAGGAGGGCAGCCTCAAACCTGCGGCCATCCAGGCGCTGTCCCGCATCTTCTTCCTTAACGACAAGGACCAGGACGGGTACCTGAACGAGGAAGAGTTTTTGTCGCTGCAGAAGAAGTGCTTTGGGCGCAGTCTGGACCTCAACGATCTCAGCGAGATCAAGGACACCGTCAACAGCCACCTCGCGGACTCGTTCACGGACCACGGGCTCAATCTCGACGGGTTCCTCATCCTCAACAAAATCTTTGCTGAGAGAGGCCGCCATGAGACGACCTGGGGCATCCTGCGCACGTTCCACTACACGGACTCGTTGTCGCTCAACGACAAGTTTCTGTACCCAAAGTTCGACGTGCCCAAGAACTCCAGCGTCGAGCTGAGTCCCATTGGGTACCGGTTCTTTGTGGACCTGTTCCTGCTGTTCGACAAGGACAACGACGGCGTGCTCAACGAGGACGAGCTCAACCACCTATTCAAGCCGACCCCGGGCATCCCAGACGAGTGGCTCGAGACAAACTTCCCTCACACAACCGTCAGAAACGAGCAGGGCTATGTCACGCTGCAGGGCTGGCTGGCACAGTGGAGTATGACCACCTTTCTCAACCACAAGGTGACTTTGTCGTACCTGGCGTACCTGGGGTTTGAGAACAACAATGGCAAGGACACCACCTCGGCACTGAAGATCACCAAGCCACGCAAGTTCAAGCAGAGAAACGGCCACAAGTTCAGAAGCTCCATCACGGACCGCACGGTGTTCAACTGTTACGTGCTGGGCTCCGCAGGAAGCGGCAAGTCCTCGCTGCTGGAGGTGTTCCTGGGGCGTAACTACTCGGAGGTGTACAACCCCACCATCAAGCCACGGCTGGTGGTGAACAGTGTTGAGCTCAAGGGCGGTAAGCAGATCTACCTGATTCTGCAAGAGCTGGGCGAGCTGGAGCCTGCCGTGCTAGAAAACGAGTCAAAACTGAACACTTCGTGCGACGTGATCTGCATGGCGTACGACTCCTCGGACCCAAACAGCTTCCAGTACCTGGTGGAGCTGTTCAAGAAGTACCCGCTCATCATGAACATCCCCGTGATCATTGTTGCACTCAAGGCCGACCTCGACAAGCAGCAGCAGAGGTTTGATCTGCAGCCCGAGGAGTACACCAAGACCCTGAACATCCCTCCGCCGCTGCATGTGTCCTCCACCTGGCCACTGTCGCTGATCGAGCTGTTCATCCAGCTCGCAGAGGTGTCGGAAAACCCGCAGATCGCCACGCCGGGACTCGAGCCCGAGGTCGAGACAGACTACCTGAACTCGATCGTCGTTGCAAGCTCGGCGGTATGCTTCACCGCCATCGTGACGCTTTGGATCTGGAAACTCACCACCAACTCCAAGTGAGGTTTCCTATTTGGGTAATCCATATTGGAAAGTGTTTTGGGTTTCCGTTTTGGGACACCACAATAAAAATCCACCATTGGAAATTTGAAACCTTTCAGAAGCAATTTGGCTCACTGGGAACTGAAGCAGAGACGCAGGGCCATGACACGGGAGCTGTGTGTAGCGGCAGCGGTGTCGCTGGGGTACGTGGCGGTGCTGTACATGTTTGGGACGAGCGTTGCTGGGCCCCATGGCGAGCAGATCAGTGATAGAAACGACCCTGTGATCATCAGGCTGAGGCTGAAGAAGGTTGTCGGGTACTGCGGGCTGGTGCTTGTGGTGCTGCCGGCAGTGCTGGGGCGCCTGGGTGTGCAAGACGTGTACTACCAGCTGAATTTGGTGCTTGGGGTGGACAAGAGCTGGCAATTGGACTGGGACCTGCTGGCCGTGCAGCTCTGCGACGTGCTGCGGGCACTGGTACTGGTGTCGGCACTGTACGTGGGGCCGCTGCTGGACTCGTGGGTGACGAGCGGATCTCCACTGGAGATATTCAGAGACCTGTGGCAGGAGCTGCGCTCGCTCGAGGGCCTGCGGGACCTGGTAGTGGCGCCAGTGAGCGAGGAGTTCATCTACACGGCGTGCATCATCGTCACAATGGGCCCCAGCGCGTCGCTGAGGACGCTGCTGCTGCTGCCACCCACATTGTTCAGTTTTGCTCACGTGCACAAATGCTACGAGCTGTACGTGAAGAGGGTGCCCCTCGCAGCCATAGCCGTGTCCACCGCGTTCCAGGTGTGCTACACGTTCCTGTTTGGGGTGTTTACTAACTTTATCTTTCTGAGAACGGGCAGCCTGTATGCGTGCTGCTTAGTGCATGGATTCTGCAACTTCATGAGCTTGCCGAGCCTGAAGCTGGGCGAGAAGTCCCGCTGGACACTGGCCTACCGGGGACTGCTGGTCCTAGGCGGCTACATGTTCTACAGGCTGTTGTGGGTGCTGACAGACAGCCCACTGCAGATTTACCAGTTCTGATGTGAGAAAAATATACCTTTTTTTTTTTTTTTCCAACTGTTTAGCAAAGTAGGATGAGCTCAGTTCAGAAGTGAGTAGCCAGGCGTGGGGTGCTGGGTGTGGCACGGGAGAAAAAGAGCACAACTAACAGGTGAAGGATATCGCGGACCGATGTGTTTGAGCAGCAGGAGGACGGGTCAGGCTCGCCAGTAGTGCTGCCTAATATCGAGTTCGAGATAGTAGAAGCTGTGCCGAAGTCCCAGGACGGCAGTATGGGGTCAGACACAGTACGGGGGCCAGCTGAGGAGCCTGCAGAAGAGGACGGGTTTGACTTCCCGCTGTTTTCAGGGTTCGGTGAGGAAGCTGCGACCAAAATCAGCCTGAAAGAAGAAGAGCCCGAGGTTATAGAGCAGTCGAGGCCGCAGAGCTACTACTTTGCGAGCTACTCAGCCACGGAGAAGAGCCAGTTTGCGCAGGCAGCTCTTGAGTACGACCAGGTGCTGGCTACGATCCGCGTAAATGCGTTTCCCAGGGCCAAAGTGATAGACCTGGACGCTTACAACGGGCAGATAGACGCTGTGGCGAGCCAGCAGAAGAAGAAGGCCCGCAGCAGACCGGGCAAGCGCGCCAGGGTGTTCAGGGTGAAGGGGAAGGAGCGGATCGAGGCGGACAAGAAGTTTGCGGCCGAGCAGAAGAAGCTGATGAAGAAGAAGTTCCACAAGCGTGGAGGCAAGAAGAACAGCAAGAAGAAGGATGCGGGTGCTACGCAGGGGGCCACAAAGGGCGCCACAAAGGGCGCCCCGGTGTTCAGAACGGAGTAGGCAGATTAGAATAAATGTTCATTGGTTCATAACGTCGTGCGGTCACGTGCGCTCGTAGTTGTTGGTCACGTGCAGTCACGTGAGCTCGTATTCCAGCTCGTTGTTGGCCTCGTCCATTTCCTGTAGGTACAGCGTGTGGTTCACCAGGTTCAGGTACGAGTACATGAAGTTGGATAGCAGCACCTGCTGCCGGAGCTCTCTTCTTGGGTTGGCCAGTTTCAGGTGCGACAGCCTGTACAGGGCCCGCTCCACGTGGATGGGCAGCCTGTGGTCGATCATGACGATGGTGGAGGACGAGATGGGCGGCAGCGGGAACCCGAACGCCGAGTCCGTGAAGGCTATTGGGGCGTTGGGCTTGGTGGACTTGTTGAGACTCTCCATTGAGAGTTTTTTCTTGAGGATCTCGCGCTGGGCGTCTGTGGTCTGCTGGGGCTGCGGCGAGGACGTGGCCGGGGTCCCGGGCTGCCGCTGGGGCTGCTGCTGGTACTGGCCGTGGTGCGGGTTCTGTTTCTGCTTCTGGTGGCGATTGTGATGCTGCTGCTGCTGCTGCTGCCTCTTGGGTATTATGTTGGGCGAGGACTGCAGCTGGAGCGGCTTCTCGTCCACTGCAGCAGGCGCCTGCGACGCAGATGAGGACGATGCGGCTGCCAGGTCGTTCGGGTAGTTTTTGGACTCTTTCACCACCTGGTCGTGGAAGCTGCTGGTTTTCACTGCATTGGACACCACGGGCTTGACCTTGTTGTCCTTCTGCTTCTTGATCTTGTTGAACATCTTGAGGAAGCCGTCTTTGGGCTTCTTTTCTTTGGCTTCCGGCTGGGACTCGGCTAGGGTCTGAGGCTGGGTCTGAGGCTGGGTCTGAGGCTGGGTCTGAGGCTGAGACTGAGGCTGAGACTGAGGCTCCGCTGTCGGCAGAGAAGCCTGGGGCGCCCTGTCCTGGCCCACCACCAGGGGCCCGACGTGCCGGTTGCGCGCGTGCTTGATCTTGGATTGGTCCTTGATCTCGTTCCTGTTCCAGTCCCAGCTCTTGTGCGGCACGTTACGCGACGCACCACGTGACTTTCTCTCAGGCACCACAATCTCCTGCTGGGAGCTCGTCTTGCGCAGCTCGGGCCTGCTCACAGGACCCGCCACAGGCTCCTCGGTGGTTGCCGGGAGCCTGTTCTCCTTGTGCAGCTCATCAGGCAACGGACTGTTCTGCGTCTGGAATTTGTAGCTTTCCGTGATCACAGGGCTCGTCTTCTTGAGCCTCTCGCCCCTGTTGTTGCGCGAGTACGTGCCCCACTTGTTCCTGGTGAGCGTGGGCGTGTTGTCCGAGATGATGGGCTGGTCGTCCGAGTCCTCAGAGTCCAGCTTGAGGCTCAAGTCTAGGTCTAGGTCCGAGACCGCATCCTGCCCGCTATGCTCCCTGGAGCTCGAGCCCAGGCTAAGCCCGGACTTCATTGAGGCAGACGACAAGCTGCGGGCAAGCGTGACGGCATCGTTGGCTGCTAGTCCGGCTATTTCACTCAGCTTGTCCAGCTCATCTGTCAGCTCTTTCAGCGACGGAATGGTTTTCTTGCTCAGTTTCTTGTTCAGGCTCGACGTCAGGCTTTTAGCTTTGCCACTGCCCTCATGCTCAGAATCGTACTTGTTCTGCAGATCGTTCAGCGTAAGCTCAACATGCTTTTTAAACCTCTCAGGCGCAATATTGGGATGCTTCTTCGCTGGGACCCACAGCAGCTTCTTAAACTCGTCTTTCTGCTGCTGCTGCTGGTCGCTGATGAGGGTCTGGTCCTCGTCGCTCAGGTCTGACGAGTCTGAGCTCGATCGGCTTCTGTTTCTGGTGAGTGAGCTGTAATCGTTGAAATTAAAGTCTCCGTCCACTGCAAACGGCAGGTCCGGGTCTATTGAGATGGAGCTCGTGCCTATGGAGAGCCTCTTGAGCGCCTTGACGGCAGACATCTCCTGCTGGACCGCCTCGGCGGCCATGAACGCATTGGACTTTCTTTTGATTCTCTTCTCATCCTCAGTCATCTTTGGTGTATTGGAAGGCTGTGGTGAATGCTATAAGTATGTCGGGTGGTGTGGCAGTGATTGTGATGGGCAGAACGCGTAATAAACAAGTGAAAACAGAATAAACCAAAAATAAATGAGTGAATGAATGAATAAATAGATAAATAAATAAGTTTAATAGGTAATTGGCTCACAATTTGGCACTGCTGCTAACATGAACTCGTGGCTTTCCGCTTACTGTGACGAGGTATGCTGTGGTTTCACTTCCTCCGATGGAAAAATACCAGTTGCCCTATAACTATCAAATTAATTTTATTCAACTATTTCACATTAAAATGTTAATTTTTTGGTTTCATTAAAAATATCAAGAAAAATATATTGCTGTATTCGGGAACTGCCTGTTTGGGGGTTTACTTACCTAAGCGCCAGTATAAAGTAAATAATTACATAAGAAAATCACCCAAACAGGCAGCTGCCGGATGCGGACGGAGAAACAAAAAAATAATGAAAGTAACGCGATGAGATTTTATAAATACATTTACCTCTCCTATTATTTCGTCTCACCACTTTATTTTTATTTATTCGAGGCGAATAGCTAAACACAACAATGTCGCTCCCTTTATACGCCAAGAGCGAGCTGCAGAAGCACACCTCGCCTAAGGATATTTGGGTTTCACTGTACAATAGAAAAATTTACAATGTCAGCGACTTTCTAGACGAGCATCCAGGTGGGGCCGAGCTGATCCAAGAGTGGGCCGGAAAAGACGTCACGGGCATCCTGAGTGACGAGTCCTCGCACAGACATTCCGAGTCCACGTATGAAATCCTGGATGAGAACTATTTGATCGGATATCTGGCCACTGAAGAGGAAGAAAAAGAACTGCTGAGTAATTCCAAGCACCAGCAGACTGTCATTATTGACCAGGAAGACGACAACTTGCACTCCGTGAACTATGACTCGACCAAACTGGACGGGCTGCCAACCTATGACAAACTCAGCATAAAAACTGACTATTCCAATGACTATAAAAACCATAAATTTTTGGATTTGAATAAGCCACTGTTGGTTCAGGTTCTGTTCGGTAACTTCACCAAGGAGTTCTACTTGGACCAGGTCCACAGACCAAGACACTATGGAAAGGGCTCTGCTCCGCTGTTTGGTAACTTTTTGGAGCCTGTTTCGCTAACTCCATGGTTTGTGGTTCCGTTAGTTTGGCTGCCTGTTAACTTCTATATCCTCTATCTAGCATTCTGTGAACTGAGCCCAATCGTCGCCATAATATTCTGGGCAATAGGACTGTTTGCTTGGACTTTGATCGAGTACGGTATGCACAGATTCCTGTTCCACATTGACTATTACTTGCCAGATAACTCTGTTGCATTCACTGTTCATTTCCTATTACACGGAGTTCACCACTACCTGCCAATGGACCGTTACAGACTGGTGATGCCTCCAACCTTGTTTGTTGTCTTGTGCTATCCATTTTACAGACTCGTCTTTGGAGTTCTGCCTTACGGAGTGGCCTTGGCTGGCTTTGCAGGTGGGTTCTTGGGTTACATCATGTACGACTGCACCCATTACATCCTTCACCATGCCAAACTGCCTTCTTACTTACAGCAGCTGAAGAAGTACCATTTGGAGCACCATTACAAGAACTATGAGCTGGGATTTGGTGTCACCTCGTGGTTCTGGGACAAGGTTTTCAACACTTTTCTAGAAGTGGGTGACAATACCCAAAAGATGAACTAGTGATGTGGCTATAAGTGTGGTGTATATGAATCAAAACAATATTTTTCTCAGCTTGTCGAGCTTGTCTGCTACTGTTTCTTTTTCACTATCACTGGTAGTGGTGGTAGTGGTGGTACCGGTCTCTGCGTCATACAGCACTTTGAATATCCTCAGTAGGACCGTATGGCCCTCGACGCAGCAGTTCCACGAGCTCAGCTCGTTCAGCAGGTCAAGGCCGTCTTCAACTCTGACTCGTCTTGTGCAGTATTCGCTGACCAGCAGGTCAAATGAGTTCAAGTTCTGGTATCTCCACCCAAACAGCGATGCCAGCGCAATGTTCTTGTTGTAATGGACTCCCATCTTCTCCAGAAGGAACTGCAAGTGACCAAAGTCAATATCCAGGTCTCTGAACTTGAAATGGCTGATGATTTCAACTTTGCTCAAATTGTAGTTGTAAATGTCGATAAACCTGTTAAACTCGTTGGTGATGTTGTTGAAGTCGATGGTGTACACGCTGAGCGGTGTCTGCTGCTTGACCCAGGGGCAGTTGTCGTAGTGGTTCGACACCAGCTTGTCGTTCAGCACCCTGGAGAACGACTCCACTTCTGCGTCCTGCTCGTCCTCGTCCTGCTCTGCTGCATTTGCAGGCAGCCTCATCACAATCCTAGCGCCGCAGTTCCGGCAGATAATCTCGTTCTTGCCAGAACTGGAGCAAAACCACCCTTTCAGGGCAACCACCAGTGGGTTTATGAGCCTGGAGTCGATGTTGATGTCCCAGTTCTGTGTTTTGAACGACTTTATCCTCAGCAGCAGCTGCTGCTTGTCAAACGGGAGGTATGCACAGTCGTCTGGGCTGGCAACCGTGGCCGTCCTGCTGCTAGGACCGGGGCTAACCCTCCGCCTGCTTATATTTCTGAAATAATCAATCTCTTTGTGGTGCAGTTTGGCCACTTTCCCGGGGCTTCTGCCTGCACTCCGGCTATAGCTGTCCTTGCGGAGCTTGCTGGGTGTGCCAGCAGGCCCAGTTTTGCGGCCCTGGCTGCCGCTATCACCATTTACATACCCGCTCAGGCCAGCACTGATGGCCTCTAAAGCGGCTGTGGCGCGCGCTCTGTCCATGCTTCCCTCTCACAGGACAATTCCCTGTGTGCTCTCCTTCTAAACCTCAGCTGGCGCGTCGAACCAGCAGAATTTCCCTGTGCAAAGTGCAACAATTGCAGTTATTTGTTTCTTCACTAAAAATGCACAAACAAAACTAAAATGAACAAAAAAGGCCTTAAACCCAAAGGAAAAAAAGCTGAATTTTCCAAAAATTCTGCTATCTTTTTCCATTGCAGTGCAGAAAACCACCCCTAAACGCCGCTAAAAGAGTCGCAACCGCCCAGCTTAGAATGCAAGACTACCAGAAAAACTTCCTGGACCTCGCTGTCGAGTCGAAGGCGCTGAAATTCGGCTCCTTCACGCTGAAATCTGGAAGAACTTCGCCTTATTTTTTCAATCTGGGACTGTTCAACAGTGGTAAGCTGCTTTCGAACCTGGCCAGCTCGTACGCCACTGCGATCATTTCGTCTGGGATCGAGTTCGATGTCATCTTTGGCCCAGCTTACAAGGGGATTCCCCTAGCTGCAATCACGTGTGCAAAACTGGCTGAGATTGGCGGGTCAAAATATGAGAAAGTGTCGTATGCCTTCAACAGAAAGGAGAAGAAGGACCACGGTGAGGGAGGGTCCATTGTGGGTGCGTCGCTGGAGGGCCAAAGAATCCTGATCATTGACGATGTGATGACTGCGGGCACTGCTATCAACGAAGCGTTTGAGATCATCAAGGCGGAAAACGGAACCGTCGTGGCCACCATCATCGCCCTGGACAGACAGGAGAGAACCGCAGACTCCCAGTACAGTGCCACCCAGGTCGTCTCCAAGAGATACGACATCCCAGTGCTGTCCATTGTCACTCTTTCCGACATCATCTCATACCTGTCTGGCCGCATTTCCGACGACGAAAAAGCTCAGATTGAAAAGTACCGTGCAGACTATGCTCCCATCACTCTCTCCACGGGCACTACCACTAACTAACTAGCTAAATAAATAAGTAGACAAACTGCTCAAATTCATTAATATATTAAAATAAGTATCATCTTCTCACATGTAAGAAATCTTGTGCTGTGGCACTTTCTGCTTGCTGTCCGCCTTCGCGCCCGCTGCTGTGGCTGCGGCTGCTGCGGCTGCTCCCAGCGCAGGCGTCTCGTAGGTGCTCTTAATATACTAAAATAAGTATCATCTTCTCACGTGCAGGAATTTATTCTTCTGCTTTGGCACACCCTGCTTGCCGTCCGCCTTCGCGCCCGCTGCTGCCGCGGCTGCTCCCGGCGCAGGCGTCTCGTAGATGCTCTTGGTGAACGGATGCTCCAGCTGGAACTTGCTGAACATTGGCACAATCGTGTTCATCTTGAAGCCCTTCACTTTAGGAATCTCCTTTGGCTCCACGTTCTTGAAGTCTGGTGGGGCTGGAAGCTCCTTGATGGACTGCAGCGTGGTCTCGTGCTTCTTCAGGTACTCGCCAATCTTCTTGAACAGCTCTCTCTTGTTGCTGAACAGCACACTCTCCGGCTTACCGTCGTGTTTCAGTGCCACTCTGACTCGGCCTGGGTTCCCATAATCCTGCGGGTGCGTTTTGTCCGGCTCGTACACAACTATCAGGTGGTACTGCGAGCACGCGTCCGCAATCGTCTTGGCCAGCGGGTTCTCGACCGCCAGCTCCAGCCCAACGCGTCTTCCCTGCTTGATCGATCTGTTTTTGTCAAAATAGCACGGATAAATCAGCTGCAACGTCTTGAGCGTCTCCAGCTCGTCGTCGCTGAACTTCTTCTGGTTCTTGAACATCATCTGCTCCTCCTCCTGCGGCTCGCCTGGCGCTGGCCCGTTCATAAACTTGTTCATCATGTTGGGAAACAATGGTGGCTCGTCCTCGCTGTCCTGCGACCTGACAATCTTCTTCTCCAGTTTAGGCGCAAACGGCGTCTTCAGGTTAGGATCGAACTCCGCAAGGTCCATATCCAAGTTGTCGATGTCCTCAGCATCCGAAATCTCTTCAAGAATGGGCATTTTGCTGGCTGTTTGTCTGCTTTTATTGATTTGTTGGTTTTGTGTTTTTTTTTTCTGAAAAAAATAAATTTTCAGTAAACGAGCCAAACCAGACGAGAATGAGCCGGCAAACTACCAAAAAGAGCCCTGTCACCAGGCGCCAGAAGGCGCAAACGTTTCAGCATGAGAAACAGGACTTCACTGATATTCTCAAATACCTGGACTCGGCACAGAAGGACGACCTGGGCTTGCACCTGTATGCCACACACTTGCTGGATAAACTGGGCATTGACGGGTTCCAGAGGTTCAACAGCTGGCCACTGGCCCCAAACGAGCTTGCTCCGTATAAGTACAAGTTCACTGACGATCCTGCAAGCGAGTATTATAACTACTCGCTTCACAAGAAGAGGAAACTGTCTGGCAATGGTGATAGCAGCACCACTGATATCAACAGCATGCTGAAAAGGGAACTGGAAGCCCTGGTGCAGAGGAGGGTCGCGCAAAAAGTGAGCTCCCAAGCCAAATCTGAATCAAACTATGAGATCCAGCCATCTATCGATTTGGAATACCTGTCCGACAACTTGTTTCACCATTTACAAAACAAACTGGACTCGTTGATCCTCTCGTTTCCAAATAACAGAAAGCATGCCGTCCAGCAGTACACCCACCACAACAAGTTTGTCCATGTGAGGAACTGGAGGAACATACTGCTGAAGGAAGAACCCGTTAACATTGAATTGGTCAATAAGTTGAGTGAACTGTTTGAAAAGAATGCCAATTCAGAGATCCAGAAGTTCATCTACCAGTTGAGTCTGATGGACTTGTCTATGTTTCAGGACTCTGCGATATTCAATCTGAACGGCAACGGCGATGAAGGCACCAATAATGGCAACAATAATGAAAAAGATGACAATAGTGATGACAATAATGACACTGATGACAATAATGACTTTAAAGACAGTGATGATGAACAGGATAATGATGAAAACAGAGTTAAAGCACTGGGAAGGATTGAATCCAAAAAAAGAGCAAAACAGTCAAACGAATTGAAAACTCAGGCATTCAAAAAAGCCTTGAATAAAAAAATCTTGAACTCCAGCCTGACCAAAAAGCTGAACGATGAAATTGAGGAAAACCAACATTTTTACCTCAACCCAAACTTGAAATGAACTGAAAACTTCAAATCAGCATTTCCATATTTTGGTTATTGAGAAAGCAAAAACTATAACTTTATATCCCAAGCTGCACAGAACTAAATCAAAACAAATTCTCAACGATTTTATCAAATATCTCGAAGATTAAATTGTTATTCAATTTTTCATTTTGAATCATCAAATGAATTCTTAGACTTGCAACTTTACTGTTTTTTTCCCCAACAATCTTACTGAAAAAATCATTCATCAACAATTGTAGCAGCATTTTACACTCTTGTTTGCTGTCGTTCTTATCTTTGAAACTTCTAATATCTCTTTCTCCTTTCAAAAAAAATAAATCGTTAATCCACAGCTTACTTTTTAGCAGTTTGACCAATACAACCATTCTCTCGCGTTTAATCATGTTATTGATAATCTCTTTGATATGTTTTTCAATTGTACTGCCAAATATCTGCTGCAATACAACAATGATAGCTTTACCTCTCAGCCATTGATTAGTTTTATTGATGGTGAACATTGAAATAATCAAATCAATTATTGGTTTAACAAATGATTTAGTGCTATATTTCCCAGTGCCAATAATACTACCACTGGAATTTACAGATATTCCTCCGTTATTATTGTAAGTTTCAAACGTCTCAATCTCATCTTTAAACTCAGAATCTTCAACTTCAGGATTATCAAACTTATTAACAACCTCACTTGAGTTACTACCACTTGCACTAATACTGAAATCTTCGATAGTTAAAAATTCTCTGAAAACTTTATTAGAACAAATTTCAGGTATTTTAATCAACTCCTTTAGATACTTTTCCAGTTTATTTCTTCTTTCATTTATCAAATACTTCTGCTGAAGTTTAATTATGATTGTCTTTTTGGGAAATTCAATTCTTTTCAACTGTTTTGGGTACTGCTTAGTTAAGTACTCATTCAACTCAAAGAACTGATTAAATCTTCTGCCAATTATCCAACTGTGATTGTTATTAACATTTGATTCATCGCTTTTTTCGATTTTAATAATAAATAATATAAAATCTTTCTTTTCCTGTTTAGCTTTAACCCAGGAATCAATAATAATGGAAATATTTCCACCGAATAAACTTGTGTCATTGTCTTGAATTATCAATTGCTGTTTCATCAGTTCTTTTGACTCAATTTCTCTTTGAAAACTGTCTTTGGATTTTCTTAAGATTCTCAACTCGTTGGAATTATCAATCAGTTCATTCTTCAATATCAATGAGTCTAGAATTTTACATTTTTTATTCAAGCCATCAATCTCATCATCGATGTTTTTAATTTCTTGCTTCAAGTTCAGTAAGTGGTGAGACTTAGAGTAGAAGTTCGGTACAAATTCAAATGAACTATTTGGTTCCAACTCTGGATCATTCAACTGATTATCACTGCCAGCGTAATCATAATCGTCATCATCAAAAAGTTTACGTTTTTCATCCAAAAATGGTTTGTCCTCTTGTCCAAATAGATCTTGCTTTAGTGATAATCTTTTCTTATCATTTATAACTTGATTTATTTCATCTTCAATCAAACTCTCTTGGTAATTATTTTTTCCACTCATGTCTTCTTTCTCAATTTCTTCTAATTCGTCATCCACATTTTCATCTTCTCCTTCTTCAGAATATGAAGTGAAGAAACTGTCGTTGGCCAGTAACTTCAAAAAATAATCACTTTTCTTGAAATCATTCAAATCAGTTTTCTCCATTCTTTTCAAGATCTCATTTTGTAACAGTAGTATTGAATTTCTAACCTCAATATACTCTTCTAGATCATATTTTCCATTTCCGCTATCAACCGATCTAATGAAATCATTCACTTTCTTATAAATATTCATATCGATCTTCAATATCTTGATATTAAAATAAATATTAAAAATTGATTTTATATCATTAATACTATTTTCATCAATTTGGGTTGGTTGCTTGATAAGATCAGTATCATTTGGGTTCTCTAGCGGATCTTTAATTCCATTAACTGTAAGCCAATATTGCAACAATATTAATCGTTTTCTTTGCTCCATAAACTCCATAAATATTGATAAGTATGACGGATTATTTAAGATTTGTTCTAGTGATAAGTTTTTGTTGTAGTTATTAAAATTTTCCTTCGAAGACAATAAAAAATCGTTTGAGTTGATAATGATGTTTGGGTCACCTAGTTCTTTCAATTTTTTGTCAATCAATTCTTTAGTTATAAACAACCTTTTTTTATACCTGATAAATTTCTCAGATTTTGAATTGATTTTAAGAATCCTTGTTATTTGCACATTTACAAAATATTTAAGCTGCTTCAGCATTGATATGGATTGACACGAAATGATATTTCTCAAATATTTTTCAAAATCTTGTTGTTTCATTGATGGTGTTATTTTGTTACTAAGTAAACTATTGGTAGTACTTTCACCATTTGATGAATTATATTCTTTATCAATGATATTTTTCACTTCTCTGACCTGATCTCTGTCCTTTAATAATGGTGATATTATATTTATCAATAACTGGTTCCAAAAATCTGATTCTGTGATCATTTTAATCACAGGCAGAAAGATTAAATTTGTCAATAACTCTCTTATTAAAATAGAATTTAGCAAAGAGTTAATCTCATTGGAATATATTAGCTTTGGTATAATCTTTTCAGCTAAGTCTCTTGAGAATATCTCCTGCTGATTGAAATTATCGATATTCTTGATTGATATAAATTTATGTAATGGTTTAATCAAATTGAATTCATTTGCAATTTTCAAGTTTAGTTCATCTGAACCAGTCAGATTGTTCAAGTTTTCCTCGCCAATAACAGTTTCGTATGAGTTGACAAATGTTGTGTAGTGTTTAGTTATTAATGGTAGAATCTCAATAACTAAGAAATTTGGGAAGTCAACGTTACTTAATCTTGTTTTCAGTTCATTTATAATGGAAGTCAGTTGATATTTTACCTCGATTGGAAAATTCTCATCCTCACTAATTGATGTAAACCAAGCCTTTATAAAATCCCGTATCACCAAATCTATAATTTCATTTATACTAAGGTCTAACTCATCATCATTATCATGCTGTTTAGTTCTGTTGTAATTTAAATTAATCAATTCCAAATGCTGTTCATAAGAGTCAATAAAGCTAAATTGTGGAAATTTCTCACTTATGGCAGCATCATCAACTTGTTTCACGGGCTTGATAAAATAAACTGATAAAATAAGTATCAAAATTGGTATCACAATCAAAATAAAAATCAGCCACACAATTAACGAAACAATCCTATATAGAAACAGAGAGGCAATGAATCCTATTAATAGGGATTTTGTTTGCAAATTGATTGAAACTTTGGGTTTGGAACTTGCCTCACTTTCTATCATCTTGACACAAAATCGCAAAACTCATGAAACTTATTTTATTTGTTTGTTTGTTTACATTTCAGATTTGAAAAAAAAAATATTTTTTACGTTATGCAAATATTTATTATGTGGTTTATTGTTTAAAATGTGGGAAAATGCATGCTATTGAGTTATATGACTTACATATCTATCTCTATTACTTATCTATTCTGTGTGGCTATTATTACAACTTTTTCTGCTTTTTGGAAGACTTGGAAGACTCAGATAAATCACTTTTCCTCTTTTTGTCTTTTTTGTCCTTCTTGTCCTTCTTGTCCTTTTTGTCCTTCTCTTTCTCGCTCTTCTCCTTCTTCAGTTTTTTGTCCTTCTTTTCCTTCTTTTCTTTCTTTTCCTTCTTTTCCTTTTTGTCTTTTTTGTCTTTTTTGTCTTTTCTGTCCTTCTTTTCTTCCTTCACACTCATTATTTGGCTCTTTGTGTCCGCCTTGTCTTCTGTCTTGTCCTCCTTCTTCATACTTGTCCCCTCTAGCGTCTCTCCTTTAACAAACATTCTATATAACGGAGAATCTTTTTTCTCTACTGCACTCGCCACAACTTTTTCTTGTTTAAAACTTATAGAGTTGGACCCTTCCTCTTTCTTGACATCTAATCCTTTGAGCTGACCATCAAACAGTCTTTCCCACCATGCATCAGCTCCTCCTTGTACATCGTGACCAACACCTTTCTTATCTTTCTTATGCTTAACTAAAATAGGCTTTTTGATACCACCTTTTTTCAATGCTTCGCCATCTTTCCAGCCATAACTTCTTAAATATTTCCCGCTGTCCATGTTTTCTATGCACGCCCACTTTTGTCTTGTCTGCTTGGCTTAAATATTTGTAAGTCTCGCAATTTTGTTTTGCGAGTTTAGTGAACCAAAAAAATAACTTTTCAGCTCATCGCAAAATATTTTTTTTGCAAAAATAAAAATAAAAAAATAATACTTTTCTTTATTTACATTTTGCACGTTAGTACTAAAGTTCATTGATATCATGGAATTACGTGATGAAAATCAGCATGATGAAAAAGATATGGAACAGCCTGAAGCTGATATTGGAAACTTAAACTTTCAGAACTCAGACGAACACGCGGTCATTGCAAGACATGAAAAGTTCTGCAGGAAACGTCCTATAGCTTTGAAAGAAGCTGAGGAATGGATTGAATTGATCCATTCTGTTGCGGATCTGCAACAAAGAAATGAACTGCTAGAGCAATGCGCAAAGAGAATGATTGATATTGGTGCACCAACCTTAGCTTTCATAGGAATAATCCATGAAAGATGCGAACTGATAGACAATGGAATTGCCTATGACAGCGGGCTATATAGTGCCATTCCAAGAATTTCAAACGCAATCGCATTTAACTATAAAGACAGCAATGAGGTATGGAAAGAGTTGGAGGTGTTAGAAATCAAAGTCAAAGGGGCCGCTTCACTTTCATCTTTTTGCGAGGAAAGACTGAAGTTTCCGCATATGGGAATTGAAGAAACTTACGCAAAATATCTTTCTATAATGGAACAGGAGCTGGCGGAAGCAACTACAACAGGAAGAGATTTAAAACCTTTGCAGAAAAGAATGAACTCTGTGAAATCATGGTATAATAAAAACAAGTCAATTTCAGCTAAATTAGAGACATTTGAGCTAACCTACAATAACTATGGAGATAAATCTGACTTCTGGCTGAAGTATTTAGAACTTGTTTGCAAAATTCACAGCAAAAATCCACTGCTTTATGTTATTGCGGTTTTCCAAAGATGCCTCAATAATAATAATGCGACTCTTGATGTTTGGGAGTATTTCATTTCTGAATTAAATGACATTTCCAATGGCTCTGACCGTGGCTGGACGTCGTACTTTGCTGAAGTCTATCCAGCAAATCTGATTGCAATCTCTTATTATATAAAAAGTTTGGCACTAAGTGCTCAGAGTGTGGATATAGTTGAACGATTGAAAACAAGAGTGTCTGGTCTTGAGCATTATGCTTATAAGGAATGGACAGAATATGCTTTAGCGGTATTGGCATTTGAACATTCAGTTGTATCTCAGTTGAATGGAGATCAGCGAGATTCTCAACTGCTCAAATTCAGATCTGATTTAAAACTGTTCTTTGAGCATGCACTAGTTAATAATAATCCCAGCTCAACAGATGGACAATATGATATTTTCCATAAAGTGGAGAGGTCTGTTGCGATTTACTGGAAGCTGCTAAGCACAGAGCTTAATGACGATCAGTTGCAGAAAGATTCAAAGGTAGAAGCCAGAAGAGCGTATGAACAGATTACAAAGAAGTTTCCTGATGAGGTTGAGAATTGGCTGATTGCGTCGAACTATGAGATCTCGCAATCAGAGTTTGGAAACTCCATGAAAATCTTGAATGGCGCAATTTCAAGAGCCGGAAGTTTAGATTGGCCAGAAAGAGTGTTTGAAGAAGCTTTAACTGTTGCCCAGTGCTACGGTGGGGATTTGGCATTTATGAAGGTACGTGCAAAAGTATTGAGAAAGAGAAGAGAGCTTGCAGAGCAAAGATTGATGCAGCAGGAGGATCACATTGCTCGGCAGGAAGTGATAGAAATAGAACAAAAAGAACAAGACCAAGTTCCAGCTGAGCACCCGGTAAAGCGTAAAGCTGAAGATGATATGGATCGTGGAGCTGAACATGAAGAGGAAGACCAAGAGATGCAGGACGTCTCCAAGAAGATCAAGCCAAATAACCGTGATCGTGAACATCTAAGAATAATCGTGAAGAATTTGCCAAGTTCAATAAGCAAGAACTACTTGGAGAGATTCTTCAAGGACTGTGGTGAAATTAACGAGGTTGTCATATCTAGCATTGAAGATAAGTTTCAAGCGACTGTGGAGTTTAAGGATGAATTCTCGATTCTAAGAGCTTTGACAAAAGATCATAAGAAAATTAGCGGGAGGGAGATTTCAGTTACCAGAGCTAACAACCTGACCTTATGGGTTACTAATTTCCCGCCATCTTTCAAAGAGCAAGATTTGAGGACACTGTTTGAAACAATTGGTGCAATTACAAGTTTGCGACTACCGTCGTTGAAATTTAACTCGCAAAGAAGATTTTGCTATGTTGATTACGCAAATTCAGAAATTGCGAGAATTGCGGAAACTGAACTAAATGGTAAAGAGATCGATGGGTTCAAAATAGTTGCTAAGATCTCGAATCCCAAAATCAAGCAAAATAGAACTGGCGCGGTTGAAGAAGGGCGTGAAATATTTGTTTCAAAAATTGATTTCTTCAAAGTTGACAAACAGAAGCTGTTCAATTTGTTCAAGAAATATGGTGAGATTGAAAATATTCACTTACCGCTCTCAGCAGAAAATAAGTCAATGGACAAATTGAACGATGGATATGGATTTATAACGTTTAAAACAGCAGAGGCAGCAAACTCTTCGCTAGAATTAAACCATAGTGAATTTGAAGGTCGAAATATTGAAGTTAACTTAGCGATCAAAAAATCACAGAGAGAGAAATTGGCAGCTTCAGGCATCATTAGCAATTACAAAAATCTTGATTCAGCAATTGCAATCAGAAACTTATCTGATAAAATCAATGCATATCAGATTGAGTCGATATTCAAGGAAATTGGTGAAATCAAAAAAGTTGTGTTAGTACCAGAACATAATGGTGCCATAATTGACTTTAAAGATGAGAAAAGCGTTGGTTTGGCTAATTTGAAATTGAATGGGGTTACAATTGATGATTTAACTATCAACATTTGCACGGTTTCTGAGCTTTTGGACCCTTCAGCCAGTAAGGCTTCAACAACAACTTTTATTCCACCGACAGTGAGAAGACGCCGGGGAAATGTGCATAGTTCTCCGGCTCCATCACTGCAGCCAGCACACGCTGCAACGGAGACCAAGCCAACCTCGGTATCAACTCCAAAAGCAACACCAAAAAGTAATGCCGACTTCAGATCAATGTTCCTACAAAATAAATGATTATTGTATTGTACATTTCATTTCATTTACCAACTGAATAGATTCAGTTGTCATCTAAATACTGCTTACCAACCGAATCAATTGTCATCTAAATACTGCTTCAGGTTATTGATTTGAGCCACAAGCTGCTCAACCAAAACTGTTCTTGTTTTATCTTCGCCCTCAAATGCCTTCTGCTCTTCTAAAGAAGTTGGGATGACCCTTGAAGTCAGGAATTTAGGGTGCGCCAACAAGTGCGTCAATGAGTTGCTCAAGGAGTTTTTCTCGTCCTGATTTGAGTCTAAACCTGGAACTATCTCAATTGATTGCTCTGAAATCTTGGTTGATAATAACCCAAATTCTGAATAAAACAGTTTCAATGCTTTTTGTAACAACAAAATCTGTTCAGTTTCCTGTAATGCTTGCGAGGTTATTGCAATCGAGTCCTGAGACCAACTGTTGATAGTTGATGTGAATTGCTTGGTGAAGTAGCTGACAAAGACACAAATTTCGGGTAGTAATCTTGACCCAAACTTACTTAATAGCTTCAGTATCACAACTAATAACCCATTACTCCAAATATTATGATATCTTGGTGATGTCTGAACAAAGATGTTTCCTTCTTGGATGACTAGAGAAATCGGACTCTGGATTAAAATCGAAAATAGTCCATTAGAAATAAACTGTTCTGCAATTAAATCTTCTGAAACTGCTTCAATTATGAATGTTAAAACCAAGTCTGCAAATATTGGTTCATTATTCACTTTCAGTAGGTGCGCACTTGAATAGACATTGAGCAAACTTTTGATGGTTCCATAATCAACCAACATAGTGGAAATCTTAGAGATGAAACTTGTTGGTAAGTTCATGGAGATCATCGCCTTAAACAGGGAGATGATCAAGTACAAATCTTCAACTCTTCCGCCAATCTCATTGTTGATCCCACTCTGCACTGTTTCCAATAAAACGGTTGTTCCCTTTGATATAACAATCTCAAAGAATTTGGTGAATTTAGCTGACAGTTCTTCAAACAAACCACTCTCACCTTTTGTAGATGACAAACATGATAATATAATACGAAGCAATGGTCTGTAAATTTCAGACTTATTTTCTGACAAGTTCAATATAAAATCAACATCTTTTGATATTATCAGATCCAATGCTAAATTCAATATATCTTTTGTATCATTGGTTGGCAACTTCTTTTGCTCTTTGAAAGCGTACAGTAAAAAGAAGGAAAGCTCAATACGAACTCTGTAAATCTCAAAAAACAATGGAATTTTGACACCTTCATTGATATTTGCCTGTAGTAATTTCTTGATTATTTCAATAAAAGAATCCTGTGATGGGAATTTCTTGACATAAGCAGTTAGCAGTGCACCCCAAGACTTAGCTGCACTAATTTGTGAAGAAACATATTGGAAGTTAACACTCGCAGAAATCACCTCAGCTCTGTATCCTCCATTATGTTCATTTCCTTTCCAGAATGGATTATCTTGTAACATTTCATCTAGCAACTCCAAATCATAAACTGCACCTTCTCCATATTTGTTTGGACTTGCTAATGGAGCTCTAACAAATTGGCTTAGTTTCATAGCTGGCCATTTACTTTGGAAATTCTTATTCAAGTTCGCATGTAACGAAGTTCTATAGCCAAATGGTTCATATAACGGTTTGATTGATTCCAATACTTTTGATCCTGTTAGCATATCAATAATTGGCTTTATATTTGTATTATTTTTGGAAGTAAAAATCAGCAAAGCACAAATTTCTGCGATTCTGGAGTTTAGTTTATACTTGTAACAATTTTGAATTATCAAGTTGTTGTCTGTTTCATTTGATCCGGTTGGTTTAAAATCAATCAACTTTTTAACCAGCGTTTGAATGAAAACTCCATCATCTTGCTCTTTTCTTGAAGACCATGAATTCAACGCATAAGCAATTGCATCAACTAAATGAATACTTAATGACTCTGGATAGTAGTCCAAGTTTGTAACATTTTGTTTTAGTATACTCAAAATTGTCTTCTCGTTGCCCAGTTTAGCATCACCAGTTGAGCGAATGTCACGGCCATTCAAGAATACCATCGATAACCCTTTTTGATTACCTTCGATAGTTGCACTGAAAAAATCATAAAGGTACTTTTTAACTTCAAAATCGTCATATTCGGTTTCTAGATCAACTGAAATAGATGATAGTAACACACCAGTATGATAATCACCTAAGTGTGATAGCAATGATGGTGAGTCAGTTGGCCACTTGGCCATGACAAGTTGGGTTAATAGCTGTAAAACTTGGCTTCTCAACCCAATTGTTTGACTATAAGTGGTAATCAGTTTGTTTGAGTTGACGAAAAATTCTTTTTCCAAAGTTGATGGTAAATAATTGATGCTTGATCTTATTGAGATCAGCAACTTTGAAAATTCCAAAGTCAGTTTTGATGATTTCTCAAACCAGAATCCTGTTTTTGCAATGGTTTCAAAATTTGGGCTGGCTGATAAGTCATCTATCAATGATAGAATTGGTTTAATGATTCTTACATCTGGTAAGGAAACCATAAAAGATTTTATGATGCGTTCAGCTGAAGCTGCCAATATCTTTGTAATTTTTTCGGAAGGTGGAGTTGTTAAATCGATTCCATAAATTGAATTCAAAATTTTTGAAAAGATTTCAATAATCAATGTACCAATTTGGTATTTGTGATGAGGTTCGTTGTATTGCCAAAATAAAAAGCTTTCAAATACTTGGATTGAATAGTTTGTTAGTTTTGGTAAAACCTCGGCCTTTTGAGGTAGTAACTCTTGACTATCATTTAGACTATTGAAAACTAGTTGTTGATACAATTTCAATATTGATAATGTAAAATCGTAATTACCATTGACAGTTTCGACGCCGCCTAAAATGACACCAATCAATCCACCACGACCACTGTGTTCCAACAAGTCAGATCTCATTAAATGAGGCCAAACAATCTCTGGGAAATGTTGTAATAATGCAATCAATAAGTAAGAAATTCTTGATAAAACAATTGTGTTTCTTTGATGCAAAGATTGCTCAAAAGTTTTAAGAATAACGTCAATAATGTCACCATCATCAATGAAAGTTGACAAATCTTGTAAAATACTAGCAATTTCAGAGTTTTCTAACGATGAAAAAGTGTTTGTTAATAAATCCAATAAAGTAATCAATAGATCTTTTTGTTCTGGCACCAATGAAACATTTTGTAAAACTCTTCCAATCAAACACCAGCCATTATAGTTGTAGTTGAAAATAATTGCTTCCACACTTGAGTCGGAAGTTGGAACTATCTTACCCTTTGTATTCGGCTGCAAGTAAAATGAGACGTTGGTATTTGGTTCAAATGGTGGATTAACATATAACCCATCTTTAATTTGAATCAAATCATTTATATTATCATATTCATATATGATTTCATTCGATTTGAAGGTTTTCATATAAGTGGACATTGATGATAACTCATTATTTGCATAGCTTCCATTTATACTAAGAATTCTTAAGTATGGAGTGAACACTTCTGGGAACTTCACCCTTGATAAATACAGTAATCTTTGGGTGTTTTCATTTGTGAAGAATTTTTCAATAAATGAGTTTGGTGCAGTAGACAAAACTTTGAAATAAGTGTTCGAAATTGAGTCTGTTAGTTGAATAAATGGGACTGCTGCTATCAAAAACGAAGATAAAATTGCTGAGTAGATTCCATCATAATTCAAAATTTCATTGAAAGTTTCAATTTCATGGAAAACATTCAATTTTGCTGCCTCTATGATGAATTTTTTAGCTATATCTCCTGACTGCGCACCAAAAGCCTTCTCTGAAACAGAATCTTCAAGATCGTTGACAACAATGGCCCAAGCATAGGAGATTGTACCAGTGATATCATTGGTATTTGAAAGTAAATCATTGACTGATTGAAGTGAGCTTATATCACCTGATACTTTAATGTCAAAGGAATCAGAGTTGGTCTTCAAGCCTAATAGCCACAAAGAGTTTATAGATATTAATGCCTGAACTTCCTTAAAAACTGGATATGGTATCAAGTCAGATAATTGTGCTAAATTCAAATTTTTCAAAAATGTAAACCAATTAGTTATTTCTGCAGCTGTGATATTTAACGAGATCAACAATGTTGACAACAACTTCAAAATTTCAATGATGGTATCAGAAATCCCAGATTCAATTAATTCTGAATAGTCTTGGGGGTAGCTTTTGCAAATATTTTTATTTATCAAATTTGTCAATAACTCCAATGATTTATTGAAGAAAGTGGAGTTTTCTTTCAGCTTCGAAGAGAATGAATCTTTAATAATGGGAATCGATTCATTCAATAGCAAAAACTTCAATAATTGAAACACCACTTTTCTCTCTTTTGATATTTCTGAAATTATAACTGAATTTTTTTCTTCCTTTTCTGAAGAATTGTCATTGTTTTGTTCCACGCTCTTAGTTTTAAAAGACTTTGGTCCCAGGTTGGAGCCCTCTCTCTTGACAACATTTGCAATGATGCGAGCAACCTCTTCAATGTTGACATCGACGAGATCTGATATTTCTTCCGCTGTTTGTTTTAGATCTTTTTCTAATTTCACGGTTTGGCCTCTGACTTGCAAGTCACTAGTCGCTGGCAATTTTTGCCCATCCTGCTTGTCAAATGCTGTTGGATTCGTGAGAAACGATATATTGTCCTTGAGGAACTTGTCCAACGATGCCAACCTGTTTGTCTCAATTGGAGTAATGCTCAACGCATGAAGCGCCAGTTCAAACGACCTTCCACTCGTTAGTAATGTGCTCAACACATGCGCCAGCCCCTAGCGCCTTCCCTAAACAAATGCTGCTCGCTACTTACCAGCCGCTAGCACTCGTAGCTGAGTTCATCTCTGCCACTTTTTCGTTCTTTACTAAAAATTGTTGATTTGTTTATGTTTTGGTTATAATTTTTTATTTTTTGTAACCTCGGAATTACTGAAAACGAAATACATATATTAATTTCCGAGGGTGGGATATTTACAGTGTGAGATATTAAGCAACATAGTAGACTTTGTCAACATCTTGAGGGATTGGTGAGTCTGGTTTTGCTCCCTGGGCTATCAATTGGGCCCCTGGGCTAGATTTTTGGAATCCAGGAGTCGAAGGAAGGGTGATATTGGCAATTGATTGTGGTTTCTTTAATGCTGATTTACCATGGACTAAGTTTTCCCATGCTTGATGAGAATGTTCGATCACTGCCATAGTCTTGGATGCGTTTTGGAACTTTCCATTGTATCCAAACTCGTTTGCTGGCTTTCCATCTGGAATTTTGTAATCTTTGAACCATCTAAATGTACTCTCTAATAGCCCAGGACATTGCGCTTTAACATCCTCAATATCATTTAATTTGTCTGCCAAAGGATCATTGACATCAATTGCTATAACCTTCCAGTCCAGTTCGCCATCATCAATCAATGCTAGCGAGCCCAATACTTTAACCTGGTACACATCGCCCAATTGGGCGACTCTTGAGCCAATTTCACATACATCAATTGGATCATTGTCCCCTTTGAAGCCGGTTTCTTTGTCAACAACAGTTGGATCATCCCATGTTTGTGGAATAGCCCCGTAGTTATGGATATATCCTTTGAATGGGAATAGATTTTTAACATAGCGTAACTTATCTTTCTTAATGTCTTGTGAAATTGGATTTAGTTCAGCTTCTTTATTGATTTCAAATTTTGCATTTGTCCATCTTGGAATCTCAATTACGACCTGCACGGTTTTTTCCCTTTTGTTCATGTTGATCGGCAAGTCATGGAAAAATGATCCAATTTCGCCATTTGGTAGTTTTAAGTATGCCTTAAAGTCTTTGGAGTATTTAGATCCAACAGTTTCCGTATGATAAGAATGGCTGCTTAGATGACTCTGTGTCATCAACAACCTGGAAATCGCAGAATTGGTCATTCTCACAGATTTCTGGACGGCTTTTATTAACATTTGGCTTCCCATTTCGCCTATTTACCCAACTACTTATCCTGTCTCGCTTTTGCTTTATTTTCTACAGTACTGAAAATTAATTATTTATTATTAAGAAAATATGAAAATTTTCCCACTTTATGTGAATATTATCGCTATTACACAGTTGTATTATACTATCAGATGTTGCCTATTATTATTATTATTATTATTATTATTATTATTATTTCACCGTCCTACCCTTTCTGTCTCTATTAACTATTATTTTCTCTGTATTGGGTTTGTTTGTACCAAACTAAAACAAATTATTCCAAAGATTCATCTTTTTCCTCAATAACAGATTCGTTAAAAGGAGATGTGGCATCTTCATACGATGGTGGGGGTCCGGTCCAGATAGGTTTACCCTTTGCATTAAACGCAGCATTTGAATCACTCATAGGAATGATTTCACTAAAGCTTTCGATTTCTTTGCTGGATAAGCCAAACTCATCTTTTGGAATCCATAAATATGGTGTTTTGGCACCAACTGCTGGGAAATCATATGCATGTTTTAAATATTCAGGATCATTGTTTTCTTCAGGATCTGGGAAATTGTAGATATCTGGTATTCTAGTTTTTGCAACTTTATATCCACTGTAAATATGTGGTAGTAAAAATCTTTTCCAAAATGGTGCTGGTGGAATTGCACTGGTATCACCATCTGCTAACAAAGGTGTTGCAATTCCACGGCGCTGGTCTAATGAAAATCTGCTTAAATCATGCAATTCAACATTTTGTCCATCAGTAAAAACATTTTTCAGTGAAATTGAATCTCTGTTTGCAGTATGAATACTTGGAGCTTTCGTTTCAAAGTCAAAATTAGCACCATGTTGTTCCAATTGTTTGTGAGTGTATGAAGGAGTATTGGATATACCGTCTAAAGGTTTCATTGTATCAACAGGGACAACCGTCATTAATTGATCAAATGCACCATTCAAATTAACATGAACAAAAACTGTAACACCAATTGCAATTGCCTCTAAAACAACTGGACCCCAAGCTTTTGCAACAACAAACAAACCTAAAAGACAGATTTGTCCTAAGTAAACACCCACAATTGTTTGGAACAACGCTCTTGGGTAATGCATACCTCTTGAATCAGGTCCTTCTGCATAAGTGTAAGTCAAATTGTGCAAATATGCAATATATAACAAAGCAAATCCAACTGTTGAAAATAATAAGATAATTGGTGAAATCATTGAATATGTTAAGATAATGACTGCTAAATTGGTAAAAACTGGGAAAACTGTTCCCCAGCTCATTGTTGTTAGATTGGAAAATCTATTGAATTGTTTTCTTGGAGTTTTATCCAAAAGTGCACCTAATAAATAAAATAAAACCAAATTAACAATTTGTAATAGAGTACCGGACGCACCTGTTAAACCTTGCAAAATAATATAAGAAATATAAAAATTTGATGCTTTTGGTAAATTTTCTGATAGTAAATACATTGCCTTTGTTGGAGTTTCAACAATCTGTGTAACTGTTGAAGAAGCGGACGACGCCAATGTGGTAATTAAGAAAACCTGAATAACTTGGAACGCAAAATATGATTGCTGAGTGAAATATTCAACTTGTTGATAAGAAGCAGCACCTGCAGTTTTTGCCATTCCTCTAATATATTTTGGCAACAGTGACATTAAAACTGATAATGCAACAGTTGGAGCTAATGAAGTAAGCAGACCAAGTAGTTTTTCAGGTAAATTGTAAATAAATTTTAACCATGGCAATTTATTTGTTAAATAAGTGATGTTCGAAATCATACCAACAAATGCAACAGGAATAGACCAAAAGATTAACAAGGCAATAATTGCGCTGACAGCACCAAATTTTCTTACTAATCTTTCCCACCAGAACATTCTCATGTTTAGCCAAACAACATCAGTAGGTTTAACACCAATATGACGTGGGCACATATGCAGTGCAGTGTGAGAAGTTGTTGTTTGAAAAGCAACCTGAGCAGAATATTGAGAACCAAATTCAACAAAAACTGAATTTAATGCTTTGTTATCTCTATGATTTTTTTGTAATTCCTCAACTTCTTTCTGCAACACTGGTAGTTCTTCTTTGATGTAATCGATGGTATCGACTTTTTTACCAATCAAAAACTTCAATCTATGATGAGGTCTTTTGTTCTGGGGAACATAGTCACCGATATCACTTGAATTGATGATGTTACCTTTTTTCTCAGCTTTTTGTTTTAATTTAATTGCTGTTTTCAATAAAGCATTTTCAGCATTTTCTAATTTCATAGCCATTTTATCCCTTTTTTCGACCGCCTTTGTAATTTCTCTTGAAGCTCTGGCAATCCAAACGGTCTTGACATCATCAAACAACTTCTTGAATTCAGTTTCATCTAAGAATTGATCCGGAACTGTTTGGAATAAAACGGTTCTTGAGGACAACTTAGAAGCATAACGTGGAGATGATAGCACAGCTTGTCTTAAAGCTGTGTAATAAGTCAATTCTCTATAAATAACGTATAAAATACCAAAAAACCAGAACCAACTTAAAAACACATGAGCATAAAATCTGTTTGGATTCTTAACATTTGAAAAAGCTAACTGGTCCATACCGTGTTGGTGTTTACCATTACTGGCATTCACTGGAAACAAGATTGGAAACAAAAGGATACAACCAGTAAGTGAAAGCAAAGTGACCAATCCTAGGTATCTAATAAAAAAATACCCATCTAAACCCGCCTGTTTGATAATGAAGTTGTCTGACTTCTTCAATAAAGGTGGCAGCCACTGGTAGTAACCTGGGGGCAAAGGCTCGGGTTTCTTTTCATCGTCAACCAAATCAAAAGAGGACTTTGGCTGGTAGATACGCAAGTATCTTAATCTTAAGATCAAAAACGCGATAAAAAAAGCGATGAACATGGCTCCATTGGCAACTAAAGCAGTCACAACTGCCTGTGTGGATGTCGACTCTGTCTTGGAAGTGGTCATCCTGGTATTACCGTCGGGCAGATCAACAAATCACTAGAATGGATGGTCAGTAAACAAACAACTTCGTATATAAATTGTAAACAAATAAATTTTTCCTGATCGTGCAGCTGCGTCCGTTCCAGAAGCTTATGTAACTGGCTCGCTTATATCCAGGGCCACGTCAGCATGCGTTTTCCGGCATCAGGAATGTTGTCTTGTCGCTATGTGAAGTTTCAGAGTCAGACATTCTGTGCCACAGCAGCTGGTTTCCAGTACAATTGATAGTTTTGTACAGCGAACAAAACTTCAGTAGATTTCCTAACCTAAATTTATGCTTTCTTTGTTAAATAAAAATCAAACATAAGAAAAGTAGATTAATTAGTAACCTAACTAGTAATAACCAACGTAGCAGAAAAATATTGATCTTAGTTCAATACTCGAGATGAGTATTGGTAAATGTCATGCTGACTGCTTTGCATGATCCACCAAGTAGTTAATAGCCTACTGTAGGTGGTACTAGAAAATCACAACTGGTGAGCTGATACTAGCTGAATCTAACACTGCACAACAGGTTATTAGATGTACTGGGTACTGGTGAATAAAGTAGGAAAGAACGGGATAGCCCCATAACTGTTCTATTTAGCCTGTAACCGACGGCTCGTAATGGGGCGGGGGAACAGCCCGCTTGTCCTTGTTCTCAATTAATGGTAGTCAAGAAACCACCATTGGCCTCTCCCTAAGTTGGGTTTTACCAGCTAGCAATCAAAAGACTCACTGGGTGGATTTTAGCTAACTTTGGAATGTTATTTATTACCAAATGGCACGGTCTACTTGTGACTATATGAATATATTACTAGTATAAAAACTGTTATCTCTCAAAGATCCCCCTAAACAAATTAAATCAAACTTATGCAATAAACTGGTCAGTCGGATACCTCAACATAATAACTTTGCAATGCACGAGTTAATGCTGGTGCCAGTTTTCCCCATTTCAAGATCCGCACCTCCTTATCAAACCCTCTAGGTTTTCTGACATTGTATCCCATGATTCGGGTAGCTAGTTCGTGTCTGAGATCTCTAACATTAGCCAAACCATTAGTTTCAATTGCGGATGACATTCTTGTTGAAATCGATTTCTTACACCAAAATGGCACTAAATTGGATCTTATTCTTCCACGCTCCCGGCGAAGTGCCACTTGATCTCTGGTATCTGAGCCAATCAATAACTCGATTATCTTGATAACCTCAACTGATGTCAAATAAAACTCTCGTTTAAGTTCAATATTATGCCCATTAGAAGCAGTGCCAATAACGCTGGTTCTTCTATGAGTGTTTGAGCTTTCGTCATCTGAATCTTCATCTGCTCTTCTAAACCCTTCAATACATGAAAACTCTAAACTTTCAATTCCTGTTTTATTTAATCTCTTCTTAGGATTTTCTATAACAGGATTTTCAAATGAAGAACCAACAATGGAGAATTTCCCAAAAATTTCACCATCTACCTGATATCTTTCTATCCTTAATATTCTGCGGCCGTCGTTCTTTTCGTGTATATTCCATTCTGGATAACATAACTCCTCAATGCTTGCATTGATTAAGTTTAATTTAACTCTTTCAAAATGATGGTTTGGGGAAAGGGCTATTTTGGGCTCTCTGATTGATGAACCACCAGAGCTTATGCCTCTAACCACACGGAAAGTTTTGAAACAATTGATATTGTCATAAATGATTGGACTTGAATGATCAAATGTTTCTTGCTCATGTTCGGATACATCTTTTTTACTATAATCATTTTGCTGTTTGACTTTACTTGCATTTCGTATCATCAGACTCTCATTATGTTCATATTCCTCTTTAATTGGGGCAAAGTATGTTGCCGGCAAATTCTGTGACTCAAAGCTGAGGTTAGAATTAATGGATTGCTCTGGTGAAAAATTCAAATCAACAATTGAGTTCGAAAGATCTGGAGTGCTGCAAAATCTAAGTCTCTGTGGCATTCGTGTGCATCCAGTGGAACTGTTGTGGCTAGTTGATGAACTTGATGAGTTTGATGTTAATGGTGGTGCCAAAGCATTTGATGGTAAAAATCCAGGAATGAATTGACAATCTTGCTCTTTGAGTGTATTCTCAATTTCTACAGTACTGTAGCTTCTAGCTGCTATTGATTGAGGTAGTGATGATTTACTTTCTATTTTTTGATACTGTAGCTGCTGCTGTTGGTGCTGTTGAAGTTGTAACTGCGATTCTAGTTGTGCCTGTAGTTGTAACTGTTGGTGATAATAAAGTTGTTGAGCATACTGTTCCTGTTGTTGTTGTTGTTGTTGTTGTTGTTGTTGTTGTTGTTGTTGTTGTTGTTGTTGTATTTGTGGTGGTTGTGGTGGTTGATTATGTAAATACTGCTGTTGATAGCAGTCTACCTGCTGAGGGTAGAATGAAAATCTTTGAAACTGCTGTGGTTGATGTTGAAAGTATTGGTCAGGATAAACTTGAGTATTAAAGTTTGCGACTGCTGAAGTAAAATGATTGCCAAATTGGTCATTAGCTAGCACATTAGAGTTTTCGGTTTCATTGTTGATTTGATCAGGTTGTTGTTGATATGCCTCTTGCATTCTTCCATCAAAGCCAGACGCAGATGTATATACATAAGGTGGTGTTTGAAACGATGTCATTACTACCAGAGTATTACTCTGACCATCAAAATCGATTTCAACAATAATAGCATATTAAATAAAGTTAGGAAATTTATGCATTAATATATATCTAAAGTAATACGATGGAATAATTGATGAACTAGGGTAAATGGTGAGCTAGGGTAATTAATGAGTATGATAGATTGGGTTTGATCAGTTCTTCCGGGCAATAAAGCAACAATCTACATGATGTGCCTAATCTTGACTGCATGACATGCTGGCTATGAATTTATTTCATCAATTTTTGAGGTATTATTAATAAGAAATACGTACAATCTATGTAATACATTACTAAATAATAAGGTCTAACACGCTCATACAGGCACTGAGATGGAACGTGCAGCATGCATATTCACTGCAAATCTTTCTTTATTGAAAACGCCAAATCAACTGCAACACCCGGCATCAGCCTTTATTACTGAGTCCAAAGGATAAGTGGAACTCAAAAAAAAAATAGCAGTTCAATGCCGACTGTTTGGTGTATCGTGAAACCCCATTACAACATAAAGATTCCATCTTTAAATGCCAAAGTAGTTTTCTTTAGTTTGAATGTAATGAACCTCAAAAACCAGTATTAATAAGTATCTATTAATAGGAAACTAGCAATTAACACATTAATAAAAAATACCTATAGTTGCTCTTTTCCTCATTATTGATTATATTCTATGTCAGTGAACAAATTTACCCAAGTAAACAAGGTTTGAGTTTTATATCATCTCAAAGACATAGAAAGCAGTGAAATAACTGGAGTATTATCGAGACTTGGATATCCTGTTATTTATGGTATGTAACTGGCGAAAATTCCAGCAAAAGAAAGATTCCACTTGAAATATTATTTGTTTCATTCTATCTCTCCAAAAGAGCCACAAAATAGGGCTAATTTCTAGGACGATTTTGCACTGTAGTAGTTTACCTCTGTCCTTTGGTCACTTAGTCATATCCCAGTTTTAACGTTGTTAAAAAATGAGGGTGTTTTTTCTTGAAGGGCAAGCATGTATGGTTATATGTGGATATTACAGCCTTTGTTAGTTTTATAAAGAATATAGAGCTATAAAAAACTTCATGTTTTTTGTACATTTTGGTTCAAGGTGTACAAAGTTAACTCTGCAAGTGAATGCTGGTTAAATTTGAGCCGGATTTTAGTTGTAACTTGATAGTTTTTATTGCATATTTGCATTTTTACCACAGTTGCAAATCTATCTCATCAATTTAACTGATGTGAAACTTGCGAAAACTGCCAATCTGATTCAAGTCATGGCCTGTGAAATCGAGGTTGTAACCATTGACATGGTCATGAAAGCTTATGAGACACACTCTAAGTGTAGAGATCTCTTGCCTCAAAAATTCTGCACACCTACAAGACGGAAATTTATGATACCTCAGTATAAAAGATCTTGCATATTAGTAGTAAATAACACGCTAACTGTACAATATTTGGTTTGAAGTCTACATCTGAAACTTGGCTAGTTGACCTTTTATAGAATAGAATTCGACCACCGGCTTGAGATTGTTTTCCAATAATAACGTAGTGCGGTAGATCTTCAACAGATTAGACTTAGTGCAAGTGAGTCACACTAATAGCACATAATAAGCTTGATTTTATGAATTAATTCTACAAAGTTAATTAGTCATGATGCAGAAGATTTTCACATGTGTAGCAGGACGCACTCCAAAGTGGACGCGACCTAAATTGCCACTAATTTGAGCAAATCACAAAATTATGAAGTGCTGCGCTTCAGAAAAGATTGTCGATAGATTTGAGCTGGCAGGTTTTACCCCTACCAGGGAAATAAGGCACTCGTAAACAGATGTAGATGTAAATATGTTAAGCACTCAAGCACCGGTGTTTCATGCTGGAGTAATTTCAGTTGAAAGTTTCATTACAATCATTTCCCATATCGGTTGTACATACATACATGCATACATACAAAATCCTACAATGTTTTAAAAGATTGGTACGCTTGGTGCTGTGTCTCTCTAGTCAGTGTAAGTACTCTTTAAGTGCTGATTTTAAAGATCTACCACCAAGCAAGGTACACAAATTGCTTAATAATATTTTGGGTAAAAGTAGTCGTTGGCTAGCAATCAACCATATGCATTAAATTTGTTGCTTGCAGCCTCGTATCAATCAGACCCACGCAAATATTATGTCACCACCTACTAGCACTATATTAGAAAATGGTTTTTAAATTCATGGGGCTTACCAAAGTCTTGGTCTAACTGTTGAATTAAGTATAAAGAATTAAATGGTGCCCTAATAAAAAAGTATAAATAACACACATAGCTCGCACAGTACGTGTGCTACATAAACACACAGAGCAGCACAATGTCTGAACATCACGACCTTTATTTGCACATGATGATATACAAGCTGTACTCCACCGGATATGGGATGCCTACTGAATGCTTAATTTAAAAATTAAACATGTTCATTTTTACTATATACGTTGTGCTAGCCTCTTGCTTCGCGAAATGAGGTGTTAAGCTATCGATCAAACGTCCTTCACTGGAAAAAGCAAACTAAGATCGCCCCATTTAGCAATTTGAAAATTTTACGGTGAACCATGCCGGAGTGAGGCTATTCTGCTGACCGAGGCTCAGGTCGGGTACACATGCAAGAAACAGAACATACTTAACATTAAATTCCGAATCTGTTGTCCATCACTAACCCTCCATTGACCCTCCATTGACCCTCATTATTAATAACTTCTGTAAGCACGAATTTTTTTTTGCTATTTGCTTAGTCACTGCTGAACAGTGCAGTCAATTTAACAAGTTTGCTATCAGTGTCACAAATTAAATCATCTTATTTAATCTTTGCTTCCCCCTGAACTTATAATTGTCACACTATTATATATTCAACATATTTTATATAAATATTAAAGTAGCCTGTTTATCACGTCAACAGTTTACTTTAATAGTTACAATTACTTAGATTCAGTCAATTTCCAACTCATATTCAGCCTTAAATTCACATTCAATCATGTCGTATGTTCCTGATGCTGATTGAATTTCTGTACAGAAATTCTTCTATGAGATGAACCAGTACTAACAAACCACCCTACAGAGACTCAACCAAAGCCAAAGCTAATGAAGCAAAGAAAGAAGCAAAAGACACAGTTGACAAGCTGCACGAGACCGGCCACAAATTAGCTGATGATTTGAAGGCTAAAGAGAAGGAGGTTTCAAAAAAGTTGAAGAAAGATTTAGATGAAACCAAATCATTTTTGGCTAAGCTCTATGACTCCATTAGCGAACGATTAGTTGCCACCAGTAACTATATTTACCAATCAACTAGTTCTGGCTTGGAAACTGCATCAAACGAATTGAAAAACCCAGTGGTTGCAACTCAAGCAGTTGTGGCTGTTGGTGCCATTGCTGGCTTGGCTGCCGTCCTTAAAGACCGCCAGCAGGTGTTTAGATTCAAGACTGACGGTGAAATATCAGCTATATTGGCAGGTATCGTTGGGTTTGTCGCTTTAGATGGGTTCTTATTCAACAAGTATTATCCAAAATACAAAAAATAAGCACCCCTTTCTTTGGGAATCTTCAATATCATGATATGTTTATACCTTGTTAATTGTAGAATTTGTGCGCTCACTTTGACCCTGACCGACTAACATATGTCTTGCTAATCCGAATGGCATATGCAACCAATTTAATTGGTTAATTGGTACTAAAAATCAATTTTGTGTCAAAATTTTCAACCGTCACGTGACTTTCATTAGGGTTTAGAGTAAAATTTTGGAAAAAAGTGACTGCGAAAAGTTTTCAACATGAAAACAAAAAAAAATAAAATCAAACTTTTCAGTTTTATTTACAATAGTCAAACAAGTCTGTCGATTGAAAGTTACCTCCATCAACTTTCCACGTTCCATTCCGACACATTAGATTTATAAAACAATGTCTGCTCCAGCTGCACCAAGTCAAGAAGCACCAAAAAGAGGTGGCTTCGCAAGAAACAACAGAGGCCGTCAAGGTAGAAGAGGCGGTAGAAAAGATGGTGAAGAAAAAGGTTGGGTCCCAGTCACCAAGTTAGGTAGATTAGTGAAAGCTGGTAAAATCACCAGTATTGAAGAAATCTTCTTACACTCTTTACCAGTCAAGGAATTCCAAATCATTGACCAATTATTACCAAACTTACAAGATGAAGTTATGAAGATCAAACCAGTTCAAAAACAAACCAGAGCTGGTCAAAGAACTAGATTCAAAGCTGTTGTTGTCATTGGTGACTCAAACGGTCACATTGGTTTAGGTATTAAAACCGCTAAAGAAGTTGCTACTGCAATCAGAGCTGGTATTATCATCGCTAAATTATCAATCATCCCAATCAGAAGAGGTTACTGGGGTACTAACTTAGGTCACCCACACACCGTTGCAACCAAAGTCAAAGGTAAATCTGGTTCCGTTACTGTTAAATTAGTTCCAGCTCCAAGAGGTAAAGGTATTGTTGCTTCCCCAGCTGTTAAAAAATTATTGCAATTAGCAGGTGTTGAAGATTGTTATACCTCCTCATCAGGTTCTACCAGAACTTTAGAAAACACTGTTAAAGCTGCTTTTGTTGCTATTGCAAACACTTACGGTTTCTTAACTCCAAACTTCTGGAAAGAACAACCATTACCAATCTCACCATTGGACACTTACGCTGATGAAGCTGCTGTCTCAAAAAAAGCTTATTAAATAAATAGTTATATATTTCTACAATTTAATTAATTAGTCAATAAGTTTATAAAAAGGTTTTGTAGTTTTATCGTAATACTATTATATTATGTTTTATACAGTTATTATAACAATATTACTATAAATTCAAAACTACCACAGTTAAATAAATAGTTAAATCATGAAGCTTCTTGTAGTGGGGCATGTTCAAGAACTTGGTTTTCTGGTACAGCAAATTGTCTTTCGTTAGTTGCAGTTGATGCTTGGTTTGCTACCCATTTCAATGATTTAGGTATTTCCTTTTTACCATTTGGGTGTTTGAATAAACAGTTTGGATTTGTACAGTTTTCATCAAAACGACAGTTCTCATTAATTGGATGTTGGAAAAAACAATCAATTCTCGTACAATTTTCTCCTTCACGACATAACACATGAGATCTTGCATGACGGAATTTACAATTGTAGTTTGAACAATTGGCACCAAATTTACAAGGTTCTAATGATCTTTCAATAACTGGTTTTGTGAAAGCTGGTTTGGAAACTTCTTTGATTTTACTCAATGATGAATGTGCCTTTTGACAATTTGCATCAACACATTTCAGATTATCAGGACACCAAACTGTTAATATGACTTTTGCATCTTCATTTGCCGGAGTTGGATGACCAAATGGACACTGCTGGTTTGAGCAAATTGTACCAAATTTACAAATTGCAATTCCTGCTGATCTATTGCTGTTACCTAATGGTCTATTTCTCTTATATTCTTCTCTCGTTTTAGCCAATTCTGCAATTAATTCATCATCTTCGCCTGGGTGTACAAAGTTACATGTACCAGGTGGATTTGGACAGTCTGGGAATCTATTACAGTTCTTAGTAGGATGTGAATATTTACAGTCTCTACCATCTGGACAACGTGGAAATTTGTTGCAACGACCTTTCTTCTTCAATGTTGGGATTATTGAATTTCCTGATAAGTTTAGAGCTTGCTCAAATGCGGCAGAGTTTTTCATAGCAAAGGTTTTGTTATTTCTATCGTTGTTCTTGAATTTGTTATTGTTTCTGCCATTGTTTCTTAAGTTGTTTCCTCTGATGTTGGCAAATGGATCTCTAGCTGGAGCATCCTCTTCCGTTATTATATCCTCTGTGATTTGAGATTTAGGTTTTGTTGGTATAGCAGGTAGATCGTTAGCGTGTTCTGGTTGCTGTTGCTGTTGCTGTTGCTGTTGTTGTTGCTGTTGCTGTTGTTGATTCACAAAATCTACCGGACTTTGTTGCTGCTGAGCTTGCTGCTGGGCTTGCTGCTGCTGCTGTTTTGTGTAGTTATCAAGCGCAATAAAAGCTTCATGCACAATGGCTTTAAGTCCTGGGTGCTCAAACAATGTGTTTAGCTCTGCATTAGTCTCATCTTCTGTTCTTCCATTTGATATCAAAATGGCAATATATTCAGCCACTGTGCTCAAATCTTCGTTGAAATTGGTCAGGGTGGCAATTCTCTGGCCCACAAATTGGATTAGCTCGTTCTTCAACTGCTCCGCGTCGCTCATTTGTCTATCTTTTCGTTGTTTTAGTTAATCCAACTGCTTTTATTATTTTGATTTACTTTTTTGCCACTAGAAGAAAAATTTATGAAAAAAAAAAAATGAAAAAAAAAAGTATTTGTAAATTCTTTGTCAGCATTCTCTATTGTTTACTAAAGAATTTTTTTGTGGTTGTGAGATAAAGAAAGTGGATGAAATTGGGGGTTTTGGAGGCGCAATGAGCTTTGGTAAGCAGGTGGAAGATGGCACAATTGACTCAAAGGTGTTTCACACGGAGTTCGGTAGTTTTAATGGGGGCGGAAGCAGGAGGAATGATGGGAATCCATTCAGAATAAAACAGTTTAACTCATTCATGTCGTTTGACTCGAATGCGGATACGTCCATCAGTGATATTATGAACGGGCAGTACGATAAGATGGTGAGGACCAACTCAGTGATCATGGCTGAGACTGGCGAGAGGGCAAGGACTTTGTTTGCTAGGAATGACACCGATCAGTACGAAAGAGGCAATAACAGTGGTGGTGTTGGTGATAATAGTGCTGGCGGCGACGATCCCAACTTGGATTTAGGTCTGGATTTAGAGAGACAGCCACTGCTGCCGGTACGGCATGAGCAAAGTCTTTTTATTAGAATCTGGAGTAAAATCTGCTCTTTTTTGTCACTTCGATGGTTTGATAAGAAATATTACTTTGTGCTAAAGTGTTCAATTGCATACTTACTTGCGTCATTTGCGGTTTACAACTCACACATTTCCAAGTTTTTGGGAAACTCTGACAGTAAGCATGTTGTGGCCACAGTGGCAGTTTATTTCCATCCATCAAGGACCTTTGGCTCAATGCATCAAACTATCATATTTGTCATAATTTCAATCATTTACAGTTTTTCCATCTCACTAATAACAACTTCGCTAGCAAGTTATCTTTATAACAACAACCATCAAAACTGGAGCATATTTGTCAAGTTACTATTTGTTTCAATTGCCCAAGGAGTTGTTTCTTACATGAAGCAGAAAATGAATCATCCAACTTTCAACACTGCCTGCTCTTTAGCCTCAATTTCACTGATTTCTGCAATAGTGAAACAAGGTGCCTCTAACGGTGATGAAATTCCATTTCAAAGATTATTCTCGCTGTTCCAAATTGTCACATTAGGTTCATTGATTACCGTGTTAACTTGTTATTTTGTTCTCCCAGTTTCAGCTTTGAACAATTTAAAAAAGAATTTGAATCAAAGCTGTTCATTAATGTCACAGTTCTTATCAAAGATTGAAAATAGTTTTTTACATGATTTGAATATCAATTCGAACGATCTAATTGATGAGTTATCCTCATCATTGAAAAAAAATTCAAATTTACTTGATTCATCATTAAATGAAACAAAGTTTGAACTATACTTGGTTGGTAAAGAGGACGAATATGAACTGTTGTCAAAACTAGTTAAGTCAAGTCACTTACTACAAAATCAGCTGCATGGATTGAAGGGCTCTGCACAAATGCAATGGACCTGCTTGCATGGAGACTACCACACTGAGTGTGATGATAGTATCCACAATAATGACCTAAGCTCAATCCACTCACTAGAGTGCGAATTTATGAACAGTGAAACGATAAATAATGACAATGCAATTTCACCAAAACAATTATTTGACATATTTATTTATTATTTAGGTCCGTCATTGAAGTCTTTTTCATATACCATAAGGGGAGTTTTGGATGGAATGCCTTTTGAATCGACAAATAACTACCCAACAAGAGAAACTTCGCATTATAAAAACAGCTTAAACTTGGCAAAAGATTTGTTTTCCAGCAAACATAAAGTTGCAATAGAAAAACTATATAACCAGAATTTTTTCAAAATTAGAACTTCATTGGAGACTGAAATTGATGAGATTGAGATTGCTGCAAGCTGTGGCAACTTTGCTTCAATTTTAATTCAGTTTTCAAAAGAGTTGGATAATTTCATCAATTTGCTGAACTTATATGCAAATTTAATAAAGCCTGAAACAAATTCAGTGAGAAAAAGAACGTGGAATTGGTTGAAATTTTGGAAGCTCAATAATCTAAATACAAATGACAACACAAATACAAATATATTGAATTTAGAATATGGTTTGAAAAATCTCAATTTAAACAAGTCAACTGATGAAGAAAAGACATTACAATATAGAATTTGGGAATTTCTGAGTTTTTTTCGTAAAGTTGAAGTTCAATTTGGTTTCAGAGTTGGTTTAGGACTGTTTTTAATGTCATTCTTTGCATTTTTACCAGCAACTAAAGAGTTTTTTTTAAAATGGAGATTTGAATGGGCAATTGTGACGTATTGTATCATTATGAATAAAAGTCTTGGTGGAACAACAATGACGGTTAACTGGAGATTCTTAGGTACATTTTTAGGGGCGGTATTAGCGTATCTTGTTTGGATTATCAGTGACGCAAACCCAATTATTCTGAGTTTATTTGGATTTTCAATTTCAATTTACTGTTTTAACGTGATATTAAACTGGAAAGAAAACAATGCATTTGGTAGATTCATATTATTAACTTTTAACTTGATCGTTTTATACAGTTATAACATTAAAAGAAATGAAGATTTGGAGGAAGGTGATGACTCGAATTTGATAATTGAGGATACAGCAATACATAGGTTTTTATGTATTATAATTGGTGTTATTTGGGCATTAATAATGACGGTCACTGTACTGCCAGTCACAGCGAGAAGTAGATTGAAGAAAGGTTTGAGTATAATTTGGCTGAGATTAGGTGTTATTTGGAAATCAAATCCCTTGACAATAGATAGACAGGATGGTAAACTGATTGGATTGATAGATCAGCGAGGTGTTGAGAAGATTATGAATGAGTTAGAGTTACTGTTGAAACAAACACCAAAAGAAACAAGACTAAAGGGGAAATTTAAAATCGATATTTACAGAAAGTTATTAAAGTCCACGGAACGAATTATTGATTCATTTCAGAACATCAACACAATGATATTGATTGATACCAATGTCACTAAAAATGAGCTATTTGTTCTCAACTTTACTAAAAAAGAGAGATTTGAACTGGAGAATAGAATCTTTCTGATTTTTTACATGATATCATCGTCGCTGATCTTGGGATTGCCACTGCCTAGCAAACCTGCGTCCATTGAGCACTCAAAAGATAGAATACTAATCAAGTTATCGAATATCAGGAAAAAAAATCTATTGTCAAATGAAGACTTTGTCTTGCTATATTCATACATTCTGGTTAGTAATAGCATCACTACTGAGCTGAATAACATTGTTGTTTATTTGGGTGAGCTGTTTGGGTTGGTTGATCGTGAGATATTTGAGATTTAGACTCCCACTCTCATATAACAACACTTTTTAGATAACTGTCCAAGCTGTTTATAAATTTTACACTGGTTATCTTGGTTTGGTCGTCAAAATCGATAGGTGATAGGGGATTTCTGGCAATAAACTTGACGAATAAATTGGAATAGATGAATCTTAACACGTTTTGTAAATGCTGAGTATTCAAATCAGTTGTTAAGCAGAACTTCAGTCCTGAAGCTGATTCGAAGAAATGCGCTCTATATTTAGCAGTGGCGAATGAGTTGAGCTGGTTCTCCTGGCTGCCATCATTTTGGCCCAGCTTTCTCGCAATGTTTCTCAGAGAGAAGAGGGCACCAAACAGTAATTTCGACTGATCATCGTCAATTTTGGGTATTTCGCCATCGCTTACGGAGTGTTTGGCCGACGCTGGGGAGTATTCTCTGCTGAAAATGCAATTGCAGTGTCTGTCAAAGATCCAGAAGGAGTAGATGGTCATTCTGGGGGGGGTTGGTGATGGAATTTTGCTGATAAAATGAAATTTGAGAATTCGAGCCTGGAATTTGGCGATTATGTAATCGGGTAGTGTCTGATTATGTAAGGGGCGGGACGACCTGGACGTGCCAGAGACGGGAGGCTACGCTGGGTGGAGCCCCGTGCGAATAGTACAAGTGACATTTATAATTTATAAAGCATGGAGTTTGCTTCACTTTTGGATGGAATTGCAATCATTTTTGGGGTTCGACTAGAAGTCTAACAGGTTGATTTCACCATTGTTGTTGTTGGTAGTGGTGCTGGTGGTGCTAGTTGCAGCCGGGGTGGCAGCAGGGGTGGCAGTGGTCTGTGGCTGGGACTGTTTGTGGGCAGAGGAGTGGACTTGGGTGGATGCGGCCTTAAACAGCGAGCTGAAAGCGTCCTGTTTAGGCTGTTGGATGGATGGGCCGGACGAGGTTGTGGTGCTTGCGGCGCTTGTGAAGTCTCCAAAGGCGTCAAAAGACTGTGCTGGCTGCTGCTGCTGCTGCTGCTGCTGCTGCTGCTGCTGGGTGCCCTGGGAGTACAAGCTTGATAGGTTGTTGAGCTGTGGCTGCTGGGCCTGCTGCTGGACGGAGCTCTGGAAGTCGCCAAAGTCGTCGTCGTCGTCAGCAGCAGCGGCCGGGGCCTGTGCGGAGGTTGCGCCGGTGGACGAGGAAGGCACCGGGTCGTCGAAGGAGAACAAGTCGACGGTGTTGGTGGTTGCGGTGGTTGGCTTGGACTTTGCCGAGTTTCTGGCAGCCGCTGCGGAGCCTGCAGCCGCTGCAGGAGCAGTCTCGACGTCGTACTCCTCGAACTGCTTCTTGGAGGCAGCGGGTCTGGTCTCCTCGTATCTCTCGCCGTAGACCCCGCCGTCGCCAAAGATTCTGTTGTCGTAGGTGCCGAATTCCTCGTCAAAGTCGCCGTCGTAGTCGCCATGTCTGCCGCCCGAGCTGGACACGCCGCCCGCGACCCCCTGGAACTTCTTAGCGTTCTCGCGGGCCTTCTTTCTCTCGGCTCTGAGCTGAGAGTCGTTGTTCAGCAGCTCCACCAGCTTCTTGGCCTTGGTTCTCACGTTGATGCCCTGGTCTCTGCCCTGGGAGTCGATGTAGTGGAACGAGCGCAGCATGGTGATGAGGCTCTGGTTGGCTCTGCTGTCGTCCACAAACCTTTCTGAGCCATTTTTGATCAGGTAGTCCAGCAACTGCAGCGATTTGTAAATCTGTCGCCACTCGTTGGCTGATTTCTCAGTGAACCTTCTGAAAATCATGCCGACAATCTCCTCCCTCTCCCTGTAGTTGTACGTGCCGGCAGCAATCTTCTGCATCAGCGTGGACGAAGCGCCCCACGGCTCGTTGTTGGTTGCTTCACGAACTCGGGCCTCCATCTCTGTGTAGTTGTACACAACGTTCTGCGCCTTGCGCACGTACGCCTTCACATCATACAGTGAGACATTCTTCAATTGCTTCTTCAGTTCATCCATTTCCAAGCTGGCCGGTGCGCTGGGTGCGGGTTTTCACTGTTAAAACTTGTTAACTTTAAAGGAGAAATAAAGGAATCACAAAAGAAAAAAGTTGGAAAAAGAAAAAAACTTATCGGCTGAAAAGTGCCAAACAACACCAACAACTCGCTGTGATGCTAACAGATGTGATGCTAACAGCTGTGGTGCTAACAGCTGTGATAGTTATAATATCTCAAGAACTGTATCTAATAGCTATAATAGCTCAATAGCTACAACATATCTTACTATCTACAGTAACCATGTCTACATTGTAGTACCATAACTATATATCTAGCGGTAATTGAGTAGTGCTGTAACTACGCAACACCGTGATTAGTACCATAAGTACATGTCTACAATAGCTACAACTCAAAAGAACCTCAACTACAGTAACTACGAGTACCGAAACTGCAGTATCTACAATAGCTGCACTACACTACAATACTATAATAACGGCAATAGTACTATAACTGCAGTAGTGCCATAACTGTAATAATTACAATAAAACAATACTAATACTACAATACTACAATACTACAACTACAATACTACAACTACAATACTACAATACTACAATAACGGCAATAGTACCTCCATAATTACAATAATAGTACCACAACTTCAATAATTACAATACTACAATAAGCCAATAAAACGTTAATACAGTAACGGTAGTAGCACCATAACTACAATAGTTCCCAACTACGATAAGTTAATAAAACACTAACTACAACAGCTGATATATATACCTCAATATCTACAGTAGTGTCATAACTGCAATATCTACACAATCTACGATAGCCACATTAACTATAAATTGCTCAATAGCTTAGTCTCTGAGCAGCACGTGCCACATCGATCAACATTTTATCGTGTCGGGGCTACAACTACACGCTTTGATAATACCTCCATCAAGTACCTTGTTCGCATTTGGTTCTCACTGTATACAGGTGTTATAAAATGCTATTTACTCAGACATGAATAATTTCTTAATTCGTTTAAAAGTTTGTGTCTAGAATGTTTGAAAACACTGTAGTACTAGGAGACGGCAATACTACGCGCTAAATTCATTTATGCAGCAGTACAATAACTGCAAAAGTTTCGATATGTGAAATATCTACAATACCTACAATAGTGTCATAGCGACAACAATACATACATTACCTACATACGCTCTACACGGTAAACTATAATAAGCTAAGTAATGCTGCAAACAATAATTCTGTCATACTTGATAATCTAATGTTTAGTACTGTGATACTCTCAAGCTCCACTCCAGAACTCTAATTTTTTACAGGTGAAGCTGTAATACCTAATGCGGTGGTACCATACTATACACAGCTAACTTCTAATATATAATACAATTCATTATAATACTATGTAGCTCATTCTCTGATAAGTGATATTTTGATGCTCTGATATTCTGATACTGGTTTCACATTGAGACTCAAATAAACTGTGATAATGTAATTGTGATGGTATCATACACTCTGCTTATTCTAATACGATCACATTCTATTGAAATCATACTCGGTGGCTACAATAGTTAGAGTAAATTGTATGCCTACAATTGCGGTAGTTAGTATTGTTCTACTATGTTTGTGTACGTAGAACGCACTTTGAGGAACCCTTATCAAGGTAATTGCAATTAGTTCACTGTTATAGCCTTTTGTCTATGCGTCTTGTAGGGTGGCTGATGGTTTTTGCTCTATTCGTATTACGCGTGTGGTAGATTGGCTATACAGGGTACAACCAGATAACTATAACTGCACAACTATTGTATAACGCAGTTGCTAAATGACAGTATCAGCTGTATAAGCAGTAACAGTAGTTAGTCAGTAAAGCTGTAACATTAATGCCGGCTGTTGTAAAGGAAATCCACTGTACAGACACGCTGCCAAAATCATTATGCAAGTATGCAATGAATTAGTTGTACTGGGGGCTCTTGGAAGCAGCGTGGTTCCGCTGTCTAAAGCAAGGAATGACCGCAGTGTTACACCATTTGATACACCTTCAGTAAATGTCACTGTTCACCATGTGATGTGCAGACCACAGTTGAACCGCTCGTTTCTACACTACCTCAGTACCGTCATTTACTATGTACCATGTGCATTCTACACTATCTCAGTAGCGTCACTGTTTACTATGTGCTGTGTGCATTCTACACTACCTCAGTAACTGCTACTATTCACTATGTACTGTGTGCATTCTACACTACCTCAGTAACTGCTACTATTCACTATGTACTGTGCAGGCAACCTACAACTCACCACACTCGGCAATGGAGATCTTGGCTCTGGTCTTACCGGAGGCAGTTCCGTACGCCTCGATGGTCTTGACAACGTCGAAGCCGTTGGTGACCTCACCAAAGACAACATGCTTGCCGTCTAACCATGGGCATGGCACGGTGGTGATGAAGAACTGGGACCCGTTGGTGTTTGGGCCCGCGTTGGCCATGGACAGCAGACCTGGCTTGGTGTGTCTCTTGGTGAAGTTCTCGTCAGCAAATCTCTCACCGTAGATGGATTTCCCACCGAACCCGTTGCCGTGGGTGATGTCACCACCTTGCAACATGAACTGTGGAATGACTCTGTGGAATGGGGATCCTGCGTACCCAAACCCTTTCTCGCCGGTGCACAGGGCTCTGAAGTTCTCAGCTGTCTTTGGGACAATGTCGTCGTACAGTTCAAACTCGATTCTGTCCATCTTGCGTCCGTTGATCTCTGGGACGAAGTACACTTTTTTGCCAAATCTGCTGGCTGAGGACGAGAATTGTCTGATAGTTCTGAACATGCTGTGGTGCTGGTGGTATTGGAGAAATGTCCAGTTGGGCAGTTTGAGCTTTTTTTCAGTGGGAAATGTGGCAATTCCGGGTGTTGTGGAATTTGATGGAATTGCGGTGCGAGTTCCGAGGGTGCTGGGTGCTGGGTGCCGCTGCGGGTCTGCTCGGCCAGCAGGCAGTGGCTGCCGGCTCACTTGATCAGCTTGATCATGCGCGTCAGTACCGCGTCGAACTTGGACAGGTTCTTGCCGTTCTGGAGGAACGTGAGGTACTCGAGCTCGCCGTCTGCCGCGCTGGGTCTCATCAGCAGGTACCTGAACCAGGTGTCTGTGCCGGAGCCATGGCTGTCGAGGAACAGCGAGTACAGCTTGAGCGCCTTCTCCCTGGTGCGCTTGATCTCGTCGGCCAGCTTCAGCTTGTAGTACACCTTGAACCACGGGTAGTCGATGGAAATGGACTGTTTCAGTTTGAGCACTTTGGAGTCGAACTTGTCCACGAGCTGCTGCAGCTTGTCGAGCTTGAGATCGATGATGTCCACCGACACCTCCTGGTCGTTGAACTTGTGCTTAACGAGCTCGAACTTGGCCCTGATCTGGTCCAAGAACGGCGTGAACCTGAAACTGATAACTTCCTCCTCGCTCATCTTGAGCGCCAGGAACCCGGCGTAGCTGCCCGCCTGCTCGTCTGCAAGCGCGACCGAGCAGCTCGGGACCCCGTAGTGGTACTGGAACGCATTGTAGTTGCCCAGCGTCAGCTCGCTGGTGTGGTTGATGTGCACGCTCTCGAACGGCGACAGCGACAGCTGCTTGAGTATAAACTCGTCGAGCAGCACGTTGTCCTGCACCAGCGGCTGGCCGTGGAACGCGTCGATGTTGACGAACCCGATCACGTTCTTGTGGTGGTGCTGGCTGAACCTGTTGCCCAGCAGGTGGCCGTACCTGTGGTCGCCAAAGTGCACCAGTATCAGCGTTCTGAGGGGCTTCCAGCCCTTGGCTGTGAGCCTGCTGAGTGCGGCAGAGACCCTGAGCAGCGCCAGCGCGTTGGAGCTGGTGCCCACGACGATCTTCTCCTTCAGCAGGCCCGGGATCTCGATGAACGTGCTGTTGAGCGTGACAGGCCCGTAGTGCTGGACGCTGGTGAGGTTCAGCTTGGAGCCCGGGTGGTGCCGGAACTGCTGGGCCTGCTGCTCGTCGATGAACAGCGTGGGCAGCTTCGCAATGTCGTCGCACCCGTGCTTGAGGCGGATCTGGTGAGCCGAGCAGTCGATTTCCGGCTTGCTCACGGGCAGCAGGCTGGCGTCCTGGTGCTGGGGCCCGTAGAACACCACGCCCACGGCGCCCTCCGCACGCGCGTGCTGCACTTTCACGTCCCTGAGCCCCTGGTTCTTCAGGAAGTGGATCTTGCCTCGCTTGCTGGGCTTGCGCTTATCGTCGTCAAACACAAACTTTGTGTTGGCGAGGGACCCGTTGGCTGCGCCCGGGCTGGTGAGTGTGCTGTGCACCTCGAGGCCTGCGCCCGGCCCGGAGCTGATGGCCAGACGCTGCACCAGCGGCTCGTTCAGCACCATCTCGTAGGACTCCACCTGCGGCGCGAACCCCTGCTGGTGGAACGCCTGGAGCACGCTGCCGCCGCCCAGCAGCTCGCCCGGGTCCTCCCGCACGTACTGCACGTACAGCCGGAGCGTCTCGTACTTGGACAGCCTGCTGAAGTGCAGCCGGCGGTAGTCTCTGCCCAGCGAGGTTCTAGGCAGAAACACCAGATTGAACACCACCAGCGCAAACACCGCCCAGCACACCCCGGCCGTGAACCGCACCAGCACCCGCGCCCGCCGCTTCTTCAGCATCTGCTCCTTCAGCGTCTGTAGGTACTCGTGGTTGTCGCTGATGTCGTTCATGTCGTTAATGTCGTTATGCTCGTTGGTCCCGTAGTCTTCGTTGCTGTCGTTATTCTCGTCTCCCCTGGCTCCTCGGCCACGCTCCAAGAACCGGCTCGTCTCGCTGCTCATCGTCACTGGCTCTCTTGCTTCCTGTGTGGTGCCAAAGCCAGATAAATTTATATGTCAATCAGCTGCTACAATTCCTGAAAATATCGCGTTTTCGTACATAAATTCCTCAGGTTCCTGCAGTTCCTGTACTTCCTGATTCCTGTACTTCCGGTTCCTGCACTTCATTGCTGGGGTGTTCCTGCTGGGAATCCTCTAGCTGGGAATCCTCTAGCTGGGAGTCTCTAGCTGGGAGTCTCTAGCTGGGAGTCTCTAGCTGGGAGTCTCTAGCTGGGATGGCAGTCCTGCTGGGTGGTTCGCTGGCCGAACGAGCAACTTCGGCTTCCTAAAATGCCTACTTTTGCTTCTTGGCCTGGGTGGGTGCGTCTGGAGCTGTGCACTTTCTCTTGGTGCTGTGCTCGGTTGCTGTTTCGCCCTTGGCTTCTTTGCCCTCGCTGTGCCCTCCCTGGGCGCCTGCTGGGCCTCCCTGGGTGCCTGCTGGGCCTCCCTGGGCGTTGGCTTCCTGGGCAGTGGCTTCCTGTGCGCCTCCCCGTGCGCTTCCTGCCCTGCTCTGTATATCTATCTGGCCCTGCGAGTTCTGCCCCACCACCAGGTTCTGCTTCACAACCTCCTCCCCGTTCATCCCGTTCACCACCCTGAAGTACGGCTGGCACCTCCAGAACGGCACCTTCTTGTACGACCCTCCCCAGGACTCTGTAGGTCCCTCCGTCACTCGGTCCAGCTCGCCAATGTCCGTCTGCCTGTAGATACCCTCCACAATCGCCTCAATCTCCTGCACAATCGCCTCGAACGAGTCAAAATTGAACGTGGACGAGCTCTTGCCTATCTTGATCCGCAGCTCTGGGTAGTGTGGCAGAAAGTTGATCAGAATCTTGAAGAAGTGCGACTTCATCGCCCTCTTAGACGCTGCTGCTGAGTCCGCCGGCAGCGCCTTGACAATCTCAAAGTACTCCCGTATCATGTGGTCCACTCGCGGGTACTGCTCGGTCCACTCTTTGCTCTTGGTGAACAGTGCAGGGTTGTACAGCACACCTTCCGCACTCATCACCCCGTCACACCGCACCATCTCCAGGCACCGCTCAATGTCGTCCGGGTACAGCACGTTGCCGTTGCTGAAGAACACAGTGTCCTGCGGCAGGTTGTCTCTGATGTACTTGATGGTGTCCCAGTTCGCCAGCCCGGTCAGCTGCCCTTTCATCTCCCGCAGCCGCCCGTGCACCGTCAGAAACTGCGCCCCGCTCTCCAGCACCATCCGGGCATACTCCAGACTCTTCTCCTTGGACTCGTAGATCCGGATCTTGGCCGTCACTGGGATCTTGAGGTTCTCGTGCAGTGTCCGGATCAGTTTCGAGATCAGGTCCCAATCTTCCATGAGAAACGACCCGTAGTGGCCCTTCTTCGCAATCCCCTGCGGGCACCCCAGGTTCAGGTCCACCGCATCGCACTTGTCCTCGATCTTCTTAGCGGCTGCGAGCAGGTAGTTAGGGTCGTTGGCACAGAACTGCGCAACCAACGGCCGGTCCAGCTCCTCGTCCCCGTCCTTAGGACTCCACATGTCCCGCACATACTTGTCGTTCGTCGCAAACAGCTTCGCGTGGATCATAGGCGTGTAGCACAGCTCTGCTCCGTACCTTCTGGTGAGTATTCTGTAGCCCAGCTCTGACTGGTCCACCATCGGCGCCACAATCTTGCTCGGGCACCCGATCTTGTTGAAAAGCTCTCTCCCTGTGAGCTTGGCTGACTGCATTTTGCTCATTGCTGGCTCTCGGTGGCTCTCGGCGGCTCCTGCTGGCTCTGGCACCGTCTTCTGGCTTCAACTGAAAAATTTAAAAAAAAAATTATGCGATGAGCTGAAAATTTGTGCCAAAAGCTGTTTTCTGGTACGGGCCGCATGTAGTACAGTGGCCGCCGTGGGTTTCACCTCTCCACCAGCTCCACCTTCTCCATCAGCCTCACAGTCTTATCAGCCCGAGTTGCTGGTGAGACGCAGCAGGAGGGTCAGAAGGCGTTAAAAAAGTGTAGTCAATATCCTACTATAAATGTTTTAATTATAAGCTAACTGCAGTGATGTTGATAATTCTGTTTAAGGCATAATTGTACAGTGATTTACTACCGAAGTGAAGGTAACTATAAACATCTACTGCTCGTACTAGCTTTCTTTTGTTGACTTCAAACAAGAAGGTAGGTTGGTTGCTTTACTGGTACACTGTGGTTGAAACTATGCCAACATTCTTGCTGTGGTGTATACAGTTAGGTTACTGGTGTAATGAACCTTGCGTGTGATATCGGCAGCAATGGTTTATATCATATACATGTAAAAAGACAACTTGGTATTTGAAACCAGCTCTTTGAGCTTTTGTTTGTCTCTTGAATCAATGGATCTCTAAAACCTGATGCTTTTCTCAGAATAAAATGGTTGCTTTAGCACAGTCGCAATACCACCAAGTGACTGTTTATATCTGGTGATATGCTGTGAAATTCTGACATAGCACAGTCGCAATACCACCAAGTGACTGTTTATATCTGGTGATATGCTGTGAAATTCTGACATGAGCTCACACCACGCTTTAGAGAATATTGCTTGCAACTAGAATGCCTGCTTTGATAGTTTGAGGCGCATGAATGTATCTAAGTTACTTGTCAATATCTTGTAGATGATTGCAACTGTGGACTTGTTGCACTTGAAGTCTGTCAATAGGTTTGACTTAAGGTTGTACTATACGGTATAAGAAGCTTCGAGGTTGTATCGTGGATGACCAGCTTCCAGGCCTTTCCAGTGTACTGCTGGTTGAGAAGTATAGTCAGTTACACTGCTAGCTAGGTTTCCAAGGTGTCAGGTTGACTAGGCGAGCACTGCAGTTTCTCAACAGTCTTCACTGTGTCTGAATATTGCCTTCTGATGGGATATGTTGTTATTGTCGTCACATTACTGTATCGACAGTGAACCATAGCCCATAATATCCAAACAAATGTGTTGAAGTGGATCAGTTTGATTGAACTCGTTCATGCGCAGACAATACTAATCCAGTAGCGTAATGAACTGTTGAAAGTTGTTGGATGAGATCATCCAACCATTTAGTGAAGCCTTGGGGCAGATGTGGAAATTAACTGAATAACAAGAGTTGACATAGAGGCTGTAAAATCACTACTATTCAAGACATTGGCCCCTACCTCTATTTCTCTGACTATATACACACATGAACATCTCACTGCTTTGGTGCAGCACTGCCTGGTCCAGAAGACCCACTGCTTGATACAGCAGGCCCCACAGCCTCCACAATGCTCTTGTAGTACGACCCCTGCAGCTCCTCATCGTTCAAATACACAATCTGCTGGTCCTTCGACAACGCATCCCATCTCAACTGCAGAATCTCCTCAACGTCCTCAATCTCCAGGTACGGCGACTCTTCCTCGATCTCCTCGGTAAACATGTCCACAAAGTTCTTGCATGGCTTGAGCGTCTTGTACTTCTGTCTCTTGAACTTCAGCTTAGCCCGGGTCTCGGCCTTTTGTGTGGTTCTGATCTTTGGCTCTTTAATGGCACGAGGCGTACGAGGTTTCAGCTTCTTAGGCGCCTTCGGGTACATCTTGTTGTACGCGTCTCGCTGGATTCGGAACTGCTCCTCATAGTTCTCCACTAGTGCTGGGTCTAGCTCTTTATACATCTTGTACACTTTGATCATGTTCAGTGTTTCGTCTCCCTTTGCCTTAGCCTCTCTGAATGCGTCTCTGGCAAACAGCATCACGGGGATCGCGGGCTTCTTAACCTTTCTCTTGCCTGGTTACGCTGTTAGTGCGTGGTTCTCTTTCACTCATCGGCCGTTTACTCACCAGGAACTCGCGACAGGCTCGGGCTGGGCACGCTGGGCACGCTGGGCACAGTATAGAACCTGCCTTTCGGCAGCTGCACGGCTCTCAGAGGCACAAAGTGCCGGCAAAACACCTTTTGCAAGGCCAGAAATGACATCTTAGCGCTTCAAGTATAAAAAGTTGGATTTTTTTATTCATCTTTTCTGATTAACACACTTACAGAGTATTATCATCAGTCTACTTCAGGTTAGCCTCTGACCACTTACAGAGGACTGCATACCATGAATTTCTTTTATGAGCATACTGAGCTTGGTGGGAAGGGTGTCTACAAATGTGTTAACTAAACATATATTTGTGCACTTGGTACAGTGCAGGTGCTAAAGCAAACCACAGAAAGATAACAATCACCATGGTAGCTCCTCACCATCATAGTTTAGGAACTTACCGCTGGACTCAGCAGTGGTACCAATGATAATGTTGTCATGGATGGCTTTGGCTGACTGTTCTGGGGTTAAAGCAGTGGCAAGAAATGGTTCAAACTGAGCTCCCAACCCGCTTTCTTTGAAGAACTCAACAGCTGTGTTTCCCATATCGGTGAAGACAACACCTGGGTGAACAGCCACAACAGTGAACCCTTCTGGTTTCAACTCAAAGGACAGCTCCTTAGTGACATAGTTGAGACCAGCTTTGGAAGCACCATAAATGTTGAATGGGACTTCAACAAACGCTCCTAACGAACCAGCAAGTGACGAAACGTATATGATCTTTCTGGTTTGCTTTTTCAGGAGGTATGGCTTAACAACTCTGGTGATCCAAACTGGTCCCAATGTGTTAGTTGCTATAACCTGTTTTTGCAGCTCATTAGAAACTTCCAGCAGTGGCACGCTCTTTGTTGCTATCCCTGCATTTGAAACAAACACGTCAATACCGTCAGCAGCAAACCTGGACAGCTGTGCGTTCAACTTAGCAATAGACTCTTCTGATGAAACATCTAGAGTGACAATTGAAATATTACCAGTCTTTTCAGCCAGTTCTTTCAATTCAACAGCTTTGGAAATATCACGAGCTGAAGCAATGATCTTATTGTCTTTAGATGCTGACAACTGCTTGACAATCTGGAATCCTATTCCTCTATTACCTCCAGTGATAAAATATGTCAGTTGTGTCATGTTAAGTCTTTTTTTGTCAAGTTAGGTGTTGTAATGCTTCCCTGCTGTTATCAAAACACTGAGGTGCTTTGGCTGCCTATTTATACCCATCATTAAAAGCTATTATTAATTCTCATTATTAATTGCCACTGTTAAGTTTTAATTATTAATTGAAACATCATACAAGACTTCAGCCTCCCAAACAACTACAAGTTTATGTGATGATTATTAATTCCATTGAATAAACTATAAAGTCTTTAGTGGCTCAACCGCTGGTTTTATGATTGATACTCATCTACTAGACAATTCCAGGGCTACATTGTCGTGCTGCCATCTGCATATTGCCAGGGCCTAAAATTCACTCACCATGGTAGTTCAGTACTATCATAGTTCAGGAACTTACCGTTGGACTCGGCAGTGGCACCAATTATAATGTTGTCATGGATAGCTTTGGCTGATTGCTCTGGGGTTAAAGCAGAGGCAAGAATTGGCTCGATTTCAGTTCCCATACCATTTTCTTTAAACGATTCAACAACTGCATTTCCCATATCACTCAAGACAAAACCAGGGTGAACAGCCACAACAGTGAATCCTTCTGGCTTCAAATCAGATGACAACTGCTTGCTAACATAATTGATACCAGTTTTGGATGCACCATAAATGTTTAATGGCATATCTAGGAACGCCCCTAATGATCCAGCAATCGAGGAAACATACACGATTTTTCTGGTTTGTTTCTTCATTAGCTACGGCTTAACAACTCTAGTGATCCAGATTGGTCCCAAAGTGTTAGTTGCTACGACCTTTTTCTGAAGCTCATTGGAAACTTCTAATAGTGGACCGCTCGGAGTTGTAATTCCTGCATTTGAAATGAATACATCAATACCATCAGCAGCAAATTCGGATAACTGCGTCCAACTTAGCAATGGACTCTTCTGATGAAACATCTAAGGTAACAATTGAGATATTACCGGTTTTTTCAGCCAATTCTTTTAATTCAACAGCTTTGGAAATATCGCGAGCTGCAGCAATAATTTTATCATCTTTAGATGCTGCTAGCTGCTTGACAATCTGGAATCCAATTCCTCTGTTTCCTCCAGTAATAAAATACGTCAGTTGTGTCATGTTGTGAGTTTTTGTCAATCAGTTAGGTATTATAATGTTTCCCTGCACCAAGTAGGGTACTGATCTGCAATTTATATACCACTACTTGCCGAACCCCATAATAAATTATCGACTGTCAATTGTCAATTATTAATTGTTAATTATTAACTGAAACATGATACTCAAAAAACTACAAGCTCCATATGATGATTAATAATTCAATTGAGTCAAAATACTTCTGCAACATCTCAAAGTATCAATCGATCATTTTCTATTGGCTCAATTAGGTTATCAGTTCATATTGAATTGATACCAATTATTAATGTATGGATAATATCAATTCAACATTAATAATCAGCAGGGTCCTGTTGTTATACTTTCATTTGCATATTGCCAATAACCGAAAAAAACATCATTCACCATGGAATTTCTTCACCTCTTTCATTCAAAAACTTACCGTTGTCCTCAGCAGTGGTTTTCAAGATAATGTTTTCATAAATTGCTTTACCAGATTCCTCTGGGGATATAAAGATTTTATCAACATCAACGTTTTCAAAGCCTGGCACTTTACTGAAAAACTCAATTGCGGCTTTACCCAGATCAGTCTTGACAGCACCAGGGTGAAGTGATATCACAGTGTAACCCTTCGGTCCAAGTTCGAAAGCCAGTTCTTTTGCAACATAATTCAAAGCAGCTTTTGACACACCATATACATTTGTTGATAATTTAACAACGTTAGTCAACGAACCGGCACTAGAAGACACAAAGATTATTTTCTTTGTCGATTTCTTCTCCATGTGACTGTAGACAACTTTAGTCACCAGGATTGGGCCCACAGTGTTAGTTGAAAGGATCGTGTTTATGTTTTTAGGATCAATTTCTAATAGGGGAAGACAGTCAATTCCCATTCCAGCATTAGAAATGAAGACATCAATTCCTTCAGGCGCAACTTTGGTCAGCTGTTCATTTAAAGTAGCAATTGAATCTTGAGATGAGACATCCAGGGTCACAAGAACTATGTTTCCTGTTTTTACAGCCAGTTCTTTAAGATCTTTAGATTTCTCAGGATCACGGACCGAAACAACAATCTTGTTTGACTTGACTGCTGACAGATTCTTAGCAATCTCGAATCCTATACCTCTGTTGCCCCCAGTGATGAAATAAGTTAGTTCTGGCATCTCGTGTTAATTATGGTAATAATAGATTTGTATTGAAATCAAAGTAGATACTTCGTTGACTAGGAATGGCTTGGTATTTATAGAAGTACAATGTGGGCAGACTACCGACGGATTAGAATGGGAAAAAAGAAGTAAAGCCAACTAGCAACCCCTATTAATAGTTTCAAATTGCGTTTAGGGGCTTCTGATCCGGGAATTAGAGAGCGACAGCACGGTAAAGATGTCATTCAATATACATTTGAAATTTGTCATCTCAGTCCAATCTGATCACTTCCGTATGGTTATAGTACAAGAACTGAAGTATAACATAATTAATCATCAATTGAAATATGCCAGGAATCCTTTACTTCTCTAAAAACCGTGAGTTTTAGTGCCATCTCCAATGAATTTTATAAATCTTGCAGACGTGTAAATGAGGTTAGCATTGATTTACACTAAGATTGGTAGATCATTACTACACCAAGCTACATATTAGCGTTCAAAAAGTGCCAGGAATATGGCAAACCATTTCACTTCCCTTAAAACCGCTTCTTCGTCGAATTTTAGCGTCACTGAAGTTGAATCTTACAAATGTTGCAGAAGTTGAAGTGGTTGTAGCATTGCTTTTGACTTACTATACATGGAAATCATTACTGCACTAAGCTTCATAGCATAATATATTTATTTGACTTCCAATATACATTGTTATGCCGTCACTTGCATATTGCTGAGGGCAAATCAGCTATATTACCATGGAATTTCCTCACCATTTTGATTCAAGAATTTTCCATTGTCCTCAGCAGTTGTCTTCAAGATAATGTTTTCATAAATTGATTTACCAGATTCTTCTGGTGAAATGAAAATTGCGTCAAAATCAAAGTCTTTATGACTGTCTTGCTTACGGAAAAACTCAATGCTTGATTTACCCATGTCAGTCTTGACAGCACCAGGGTGGAGTGAAATCACAGTGTAACCTTTTGGACCAAGTTCGAAAGCCAATTCTTTTGCAATATAGTTCAAAGCAGCTTTTGACACACCGTAAACATTAGCTGAAATATTAGCAAAGTTAGTTAATGAACCAACAGCAGACGAGACAAATATGATTTTCTTTGTTGGTTTTTTCTCCATGTGCTGGACAACAAGTCTGGTGAGCAGAATTGGACCAAAAGTGTTAGTTGCTAGGACTTTTCTTAGATCTTGAGGAGGAACTTCTAGTAATGGGACACAGTCAAGGCTAACACCGGCATTCGAGATAAAGAAATCAATTCCTTCAGGTGCAACTTTGGTCAATTGCTCATTGAATGCTCCAATTGAATCTGGAGATGACACATCCAGAGTTACAAGAGTGATGTTCCCGGTCTTTGAAGCTAATTCTTTTAATGCTGTAGCTTTTTCAGCATCACGAACTGAAACAATGATTTTATTTGACTTGACTGCCGACAGATTCTTAGCAATCTCGAACCCGATTCCTCTGTTGCCTCCAGTGATGAAATAAGTTAAAGCTGGCATTTTTGATAGTAAGTATTGATTACAATTGATTTGAATTGATGATTATCGACGAAAGCAATAGAATTGGTTGGGAACAGCCCAGTATTTATAGTGAGATGCTACACACCTACAAACATGTTGAAATGGAATAACTCGTGAAGAATCAAACGGCGATTCACTAGAAACTTATATTCAAAGTATGGTTTAAAGCTGGCCCATTTTAACGTTACGTACTGAATTTTGTATTCATTTGCCTATACGGTCGGATGAAGTTAATATTTTCCGAGAACCGAGACCCCGAGCTGCTGCTTCGGCAAACAGAGACGCACTTTTCATGCTGCGCGACCCAATTTGCCTCACTACAGCAGTAGTTTTATTGAACAATGCAACAGTTATAGCCCTGCTGGGCAGCTGATAAAGCACGATATGAGCCTGGTGTGTGAATCTATTGGCTGGGCTTTGAATTGGTGATGCATGTTTGCATGTGGAAATTTCATTTGGTTATTCTTTGGTTAACCAGACATGGTTTAACTGATTACATGGAATAGCGAACATGGATTGAACATGACATTTATAGATGAGAGATACTTTATAAGGTAGTGGCTGCTTTACTTGTTCTTCTTATGGGCTTTTATTCATTTTTGTGGCATAAAAATTTGGGTGGTGAATGAGAATTTGTACAAAATGTTTGAGCTGATCAGCTCAAAGCAACGTGGAACTAAAGGATTAGCTTTGCATTGCTTTACTGCTTTCTGGAATTAAGTATTCAGAGGAAAAAACCTATAAATCATGCATTCGTCTTATAAGAGAGACAAAACTGAAGCTCAGCTAGCTAAAATATTAAAAGGATTAAGTGTTAATGAGATTGTATCTTTGTTTGAAGAACAAGGCTTTAGGAGTAGATACTCCAGATATTTCAAGATATTTTACAATTGTCCAGACATACCGTTATTGAAAAAACTAGTGAAATACGCCCCTGGTATACCAACAAAAGAGTTTAGAATTTCACTAAAAGTGCACTGTTCCAAAATTAATGATTCCAAGGCCAAGTATCAACTATTTTTTATTAGCTTAAAAAACAATAGCTTAAATGGTTTACCTTTTGCAAAGTTTATTGATCTCACAATGCAATATCCACTAAAATTTATTTATATTTATGGTACAAAGTTTTCAAGAAGTCACTTTCTCACTAGAAAACCAATTGAAGAACTTAACATACTTGGTAATGACTTTGTATATGACAGTTATGATGACAAAGAATATAAAGAACAGGATTATTTCTCAACTTTTTATGAATACCCTGAATTTTTAAATCAAATTGAATTATCATCAAAAAATCCAGATACTTTAATTGATCCAACAACGTATGCAATTATTGAAGAGATATCATCAATCACATTTGAGAATTTTTACAATTTATGTTTAATTAGATTTAAGTTAGACTCCATGAAGATTTTTTTAAAGAATGTTGATCGAATTTATATTGAAAGGTGTGATTTTGGAAATATTGATTTAAATAAATTTTGTTGTGATGGAGTTAAAGATTTGGAAATTGAAGAAGGCAAAATTGGAGCATTTTTTAGTTGCTATTATTATAATAAACAAATTGATTTAACAGATTTACCAATTCTGTCATTGAAAGTATCAAGAGTTGAAGATATTACAAACGTCAAATTTCCAAAAAGTTTAGTTACCATTGCATTTGAAAGAGTCAAAAAGATCAAGAACTGCGACATGAACTATTTGAAAAAAATTACTTTTGAGCAAGTTGAAGAGGTATCGGATAGTTCATTCAATGATGTGGAGGATTTAGAATTGATTAAAAATGATTCAGTCAGTTTAAACCATCTTAGGTTGAATAATTTGAAAAAGCTAAAAATAATTGGATCTAAGAACTTGAGGTTTGCCAAAAGCTCACCTGAGCTAAAGACTTTGGAAATACTTTTTAGTGATGATAAGCATGGGCTAGTGTGGCAAGAACTAAAGAAGTACAATAAGTTGGAATATTTGATTATAGTTAATCTCAAATTTAATATCAGTAACATACAATTCACGAGCTCATTGAAATATTTGAACATTGAAATTCGAAATAACGTTTACATGAAAGATTGTTCATTCAATGGACTTATAAGTTTATCAATAATTAGAAGAAGGTTATATTATGAGGATATTAGGAATCAGGTTAAAAACTTGAAACATTTAGAAATTGGTACCTTTGAAAATATTGAGGCACCGCTTTTAAGAAAGATCCATCTAGAAAATTTCTGTTTTGAAGATTTGCCCTTAACCAATTATAAGGATTTAACCGAGATTATCATTAAGTCGTCAATAATTGACAATCTTGAGCTAAAGAATTTGAAAAAACTAAATTCAATAGTCATTATCGATACTTTAACCAAGAACTCAGTTGAATGTGACAATTCATTGAGTCAAGTTAAGACTGCCAGGTTTTTAAGAACAAATATTTCCAACTTTTTAAACTTTGACCAGAGTAGTGGTGTCAGGAAAAGAGAAGATGTGCACTTTAGTTTTGATTGTTCATCCACCAATTCTGATGTTTCAAGTTTTGTTAAAGAAACCAGAGAGGACAACCACAGTAAAAGTATTAGAGAAACTAGTTCTAAGCAAAATGATATCAGCTCTGACGCGGAGCTTTTTAAGGAGCCAATGGCGTTATCCAGATATCTTATCAGTTCAGAAAACGCAGAAATTCCATTGTTGGAAGATGATCACAGTGAAGATGAAGATGAAGACCCAGAAGATGATAACAGCTATAAAGAATACAATATAAATCAAAGTTTGATCCAAAATGTGAATCCAAGCATTTATATGGAAGCTGGTGAACTTGACAAACAATTGGACTTGATATGTAAACAAAATAAGGAGCCTGCCACTAAGAAATATGAAAATGAAGGCTTGGATGCGACATTTGATAACTTATTGGAAACGGTTGGTTTTGATCCTACAGAAACTGGAATATTTAATGACTTGAACTTTGAGGGTATAAGTGCACCTGGAGACGAATTTTTATTTGGCCCTGGGTTTTCTAAGGGAACACAGAAACAACAGCAACAGAAAGAAGACAATTTCACAGGAATATTCATTGATGAAGAAATACTACAACTATTTAAAGAACAGGAGAAAGAGGAAGCCCGGGAGTTACTAACATCTGAAGATATTTTGAAAGAGTTTCTTAGTGCCGAATATGTGGATGAACATTTTGCGTTTAAAGAAGCAGATGACACATTAATTTTGAATTCAAGGCCAAGTTTATCAGATAAGCAAAGTGAATTGCAAGAGTTGAATGATTCATCAGTCATATCAATCCCAAAAGATTTTGACACTTTTGGGAACAACGTGGCTGGTCATGGATTAAAAAGAAAGTATCCTACTGAGTCTGTTGATCAACGAGGTCATGGGAAAAAACTTTCTAACAATGAAAGTTTCCAGAAAAGTTGTGTTACGTTTCTACCTCCACAAGCTAAAACTGCTGAAACATCAGAAACTGATCCATTTAGCCCTATCTCAGAATTAATTAAGAAATCAGAATTTGACTTATCGTTGTTTGACGAATTCACATATTTAAATGACGATATAAATAAAGAGAGGTTGTGTGATTCTATTGAAGATTATGAGAAATACATTGAAAATTTGATCAACCCCGATAGTAACCTCTACAATGATGGGAATCCTCAAACAGAGGCAAAGGAAACTGATTATATTGATAACTGAAGACATGCTATACGTGAAATTACCACATTAGGCAATTATACTGAAATTTCAGTGATTTGAAATAAATTTTGTAGTGTAAGAACATTTGGGTGTAAAATACTAAAAGATGTCTACTGGCAGGGTTTACTTCATTACAGGAGCAAACAGGGGAATTGGGCTGCAATTTGCTAACTTGTACTCTGCAAATGCAGAGAACAAAGTGATTGTTTCCACAAGAGATATATCAAAGTCGAAAGAGCTAGTAGAGCTTGCACAGCAAAGAAGTAATATTTCGATTGTGACGCTTGACATTTCGATTGAAAGCTCAATTGATGGCCTAGATGAGAAGCTGGCGCAGTTTGCACCAAATGGAATTGATACTTTTATATCAAATGCAGGAATTGCAAATTCGTATAAGACAGCAATCGAGACTGATTCTAAAACATGGAAATCCCACTGGAATACCAACAGTTTGGGTTCTATTTTGACAATGCAGGCTGTCTATAAACATTTACTGAAAAGGCAGACCCGTCAAGCAGTTTTCATATCCTCTTTAACTGGTTCTATAGGTGGGTTTTTGAACCAAACGTACTCAGCTTACGGAGCTTCTAAGGCTGCCTTGAACTACATAGTGAAAGAGTTATCATATGAGCTGCAGCCACAGGGGTTTGTGGTGGTTGCAGTGCATCCGGGACTGGTTATGACTGATATGGGGAAAGCTGGTGTTGACGCGATTTTTGCTGAAAATCCAGATATGAAGAAGAGCCTTACCAGCTTTACACCTCAGCAAGCTGCAAAGAATATTGACTCCAATATTGTTTCCAATCTGAGTGTGGAAAAGAATGGATTGTTTATCAACTACGATGGTGAAGTGTTGACTTGGTAAGCAGTCTTCTGGGTTTTCTCAAATGAAAGGGGTTTATGAGTGTTTGATTATGCTGTAGGCTCTCTAATGGGAGTAGCAGGCAGCTAACTGCATCTAAACAACTACTTAAATCAACTTTTGAGGCATCATAACCAGCCTGATATTGGAAGTAGTGGCCCTATCAGACGATTACAGCATGATTTCCTGTTTCCTTTGTTTTGCTTTAATTTAAGCACTTGAAACCTGAAATTGAAGCCTAAAATTCCAGCAATTCAGCAGTTGAGTATGAGCTAAACCTCCAACAATTTTTAAAATTGACAGCCATAGACATTTTGATTATTTAAAGGAGTGAAATTCCTTTTGGAACATATTTTCTGTTTCACTATACAAATATTGGGGGGAAGCTTGAGCGGCAGGTATTTGAGATGAGTTGCGTGCTGGATCTACCAGTAGAAGTACTGGTGAGAGTAGCACAAAGTCTATGCGTGGAAGACCTTTTAAGTTTGCTTGAAATCGAGGAGTTTAAAGCACGTCTTTGTGATAATATCAGAGTGTATTATGATGAGCAAAGTGATTTAGTTACTCAGCTACAAAAAAGTTGCCCAATGATGAGGTTTGCAGAGGTTGATATGGATGACGAGGAAGGCGAATGGCTTCGTGATGTGGACTCAACAGGTGTCAATTGTGTCTTGTATTTACTATCAAAGCCAGATATCATGATCGATAGTTTAAACAAGTTGATCGAATCAAGTTCAAGTGCTCCATTCCAGTTATATTTGAGCCGTCGAAATGACTTTGTTGGCTGTACAATCAATGAAGAGATATTCTACACTCGGAAGGGGAAGAAATTGCTGAACTGTATCAGTTATTTGAATTTTATTGGATTCACATTCATGACCTTTAGTGATGTTCAAATAGAGCCAAATACTTTGGTATTTGGTGAGCCTCACAATATATCATTCAATAACTGTTTTACAACAGATTCGGATCGTTTTATTAGATTTCTAAATAACCCTACAGTTAACAATATCACAATTAAAGGAGGAAATATTCACAAATCAATTGACTTTGAAAATCTAGATGTTAAACACGTACAAATCAATGCACTAGGCGCCTTGTCTGATATGGTTTTTAATAATAATGGTGGTCATAATCAGACCTTTTCATTATCACTTTATGATATTGGCGTTATCCTAAATTGTAAATTTGGAAATTTAACACATTTGTCATTAGAAAAGATTCAGATGATTGCAAAGTCAAATACAATCACAAACATATCAACTTTGAAAAACTTGAGAGTTATTCATTCAAACATTGGAGACTTTGAAATATTTGATCTGCCAAACCTAACGGAATTATACTTTAAAGGTAACTTTAAAAGCGAAAGCTTTCCATTCAATGCTCCAAATTTGGAATCATTATATGCGGATTTTGAATTTAATGAAATTCCAACTGAATTTTGGTTTAAATTAGCATTTGATTATAAAAAAATCACGATAGTACAGCTTCTTGGTGCTTCAGGTAAATGTGAAAATTATACATTTACAAGTGAATTTTTTGATTCATTTTCAATAAAAGTCAAAAGAAACTTTGAATTTATCAATTGTCATTTCAAAAGCTTAAAGAAACTTGATATAAGTAAAACTAACTCAAATTATTTAATTGATCATCATTCAATCGAGAAAGCTATTGCAAAAGGTTTTGTCACTTTAAAAGATCTAGACCTTATTTTGAACACAGATTATACTTATTTGTCGACAACACCAACAGTAGTTTCTGAAACAGCAATATCATCTTTAAAGTCATTGGTCAAGCAGTGTTTATTTAAATCAGAAATTGACTTTCATTCAGGAAATTTAGAATCATTGATTTTAAGAAATTTGAACTTATTAGACGTGAAACTGGACATCACGATGGTTCCACATTTATATGACTTATTGTTTGTGGATTGCACAATTAATGATTTGGTGTTATCAAATTTACAAAAGCTTAAAACGTTGATTTGCTATAATGTGAATTTTAGTAAAATCATTGCAGATAACGTATCTTTGAAATCAATTAGAAACTTTTCAACAAGGAATTCAAATGCAACAGATTTTTTGAGGAAGAAAGAGAACTCGATTGGTTTAACAATAATTTGATTTTATTTATTTAGCTGTATTGCTTTGAGGTTTTCTACTATACTTTGGGCCAAATGTTGAGAGATACAAATCTATATCTAATTTTGTGTAAGAGGTGGGTGCAGTATAATTGTTATTCTTTGTGAACAAAAATCACAAAACCGATATTTAATATTAAAGTTGATAAGGTGTTGGGAATCTGTGTTTTTTGCCATTATACCCCTTGACATTGCTATATAATCTGCTAGTATGGAAGAAAGCTTGCTTGATTTACCAAATGAGTTAATTATTTCTTCATTAAAACACACTGATTTTGAAGATGTCGTAAGGTTATTAGTTTCAAGTCATAAAGCCAACGAAAAAATTTCCCCGTTAATCAAAGTTTATTATAATAATAGTTATAATACATATATCAGAAGAATACATGGATTCCCAAATGGTGTTACCAATACCCAAAAACTTTTTGAAATATCTGAAAACGACTTACGAAAGCCTGCATTTATTGAGTATTATGTTATTGATATAAGTGAAGTTAACTATTCTCAACTTTTACTTGAAAACATACTTGAAAATAATGACACAATGAAGCATATAGTCATTCAAGGAATTGGATCAAGAAATTCATTGGCAATCAGTGAAGATTCCCATGAAGAACAAGATTTTATCCACGAAGATCATCAGCAGGAGTTGAATGATCTTGATGGCGTTTATTATAATCAACTTCTCTTTGAAAGCTTTAAGGGTATTTTTTATCCCACAAACAAATTGAGAAAAGATATAATTTCAGTCTCATTTAAAGATATTACAAGAATTCAATTCAAAGATGTGGAAATGAATCCAATGAACTTTAGATTTATTAATGTCGAAAACTTAACATTAAGAAATGTTTTAACACTTGATTCAAATATCAAGATTAGATTCTTGGGAAAATCTGAAATTATTAAATTCAAAAAAGGTACGATTCATGATTCATTTGATTTTACCACATGTGAAGCTAAAAGTATTATGTTTGATAATATTGATTTTATTCAAAACCATAGATTTATGAATGATCATTATAAAGTTGTTCTTCATAATATTAGGTCATTGGGATCATGCGAGTTTAAAAATATTGAAAAACTACATCTAAAAAGTATATTTGACATCAACGAAGATATGATAATTAATAATATCAATACTTTATTGTTATCAAGGTGCAAGGTTCCTGGTTTACATAATAAATATCTACCATTTATCTATAATTTAGAAATGGACACTAAATATGATATGTTTATACCAACAGGTAAATTTCAAGATATGCGAGAATTACCAATTCAAATGCCACACCTGAAAAATATTGGAATAGATCGTGATTATGATAATTTGGACTTTGATCCAACGGAATTTTGGAAATCAATGAACCAGTTAAAAAATCTTGAGTACATTTTTATTAGTGTAAAGAAGTTTTTATCATCAAGACAAAAATGTGATTTGAAGAGAATGAAAGAACTTCATATTTTGGCACCCGGATCAATTGATTTAACTAAATTTTATGCTCCATACCTCGACTCATTGACACTTGAAAGAGTTCATGAAGATTATTTGATAAATCCTGAGAAAATTGAAACCTTGGAACCAGACATTAGAAAACATTACATTGAGATCTTAGAATTTTCCCATAGATATAGAGATATACCAGAGGATTTTTCGTATTATAAATTCAATTTACTTGCACCATTGTCGACAATTGATAGATTGAGAGCCCCAAACTTGACAAGTCTAAAACTTTGCGGATTAAACTTTGGTGAAATGTTGATTTTGAAAGATCTACCAAAGTTAAATAATTTGGTTATTGAGAGGTGTGGTGTTAAAATCATGAACTTAGAAGGCGTTAAAAAAACTTTGAAGAAGTTGAAGATTTTGTACACTTTTTTTGTCAAGATCGAAGTTGATGAGCTACCACTAGTTGATGAGTATACTTGTAATTATACAAATGCAGAAGAGTTCATAAATAAAGAAAGAAACAGCAAATCAGGTATTTATTCATTGCACATTGATTCATTGATCAATCCCGAGACTGGGAAAAGAAGGAAAAGAATGCACAGTTAAAGAGTTCTACAATATTGGAGTTTAATTGTATTTAGTATTTATCGTCAAATAAATCATCAAACTCATCAAGATCACTACCAAACATTTCATCAATCTCCTTCAAATTCTGGTCAGCCAGTGCAGCTTTTAAACCCTTTTCACCAAACTTTCTTATGAAGTTTTCTTTGCAAACAGAAGTCAAAGGAACCCCATAGGTACACTCATTATACTCTGTGAAGTATTTTCCAATTAATTTGATTTTATAATTATCACCAATTACAATTCTTTTGAGGTTTGCTTCTTTTTGTTTTTTTAGTTGTTTTGGGATGTGGTTGCTTTTCTTTAGCACTTCTAGATACTCTGGATCTTTGTTGAAAGAACCTAGGAGGCTTTCATCATTTTGCGGACTAGATTGGAAGTCATTTTGTTGAGGGTATCCAAGTCCAATTTCAACCTGCTGGTTAAACTTTAGCCCGCTCTGTTCAAAGTCTAACCCAATCTGTTGATAAAAGCTTAAACCAGTTTGCTCACCAAAGTTAAAGCCAATCTGTTTATCAAAATCAAAGCCAAACTGCTCATCGAACCCCATTTCAAGTTGTCTATTAAGCTCGACCTCAATTTGTTCCGGAAGACTGAATAAGTCTTGTTCATTGAAATCATAGGGACTCTCCCAAGGTTGTTGGATCTCACCCTGTTGCTGTAATGGCTGTTGCTTTGATTTCAGTTTAATTTCAGTACGCTTTAAGTCGACTTCTTTAGCTTTTTTGACCTTATGAACCCTCTTGGTTTCAGGTTTATACAGTTCACTTTTCAAATGACCTCTTGAAACAGGAACAAAACTTTGCTCGTGCATCAAGAAACCATTGAAAGCTTCTGAGAAGTTTGAAGTGCTGGGATCAGACACTAACGACTTGGCAAGGTTATAGTCTTGTTGATTATAAGAACAAACTAAATCGATTTCTGCACCGCCACAAGCTTCGGTTAAGAACTTGATTGACTCTTGAAAGTATGCAAAGTTTAGCGGGATGAATTTGTTTTCAGTCTCCATACCAGCGCGATTGATTTGTTTGGATGAATACACCTGGTAATCATCCTTTTTGGATTTACCACTACTAGCTGTGTTGGAACACTGGTGGTACTGCAAAACATGGTTCAAGTACTCAGTAAAAGGGTTTTCATTGGTGTGATTGAAGTTGAACTTAGCAAAGCACGGCTCAGAGCAAGATCCATGCTAGTTGTATGGGCAAATCATTCTCAAATAAGAAGAGTCTGTGATTCCAATCAATGGATTAACAATACTTCCAGATTTCACAATTCCATGGACATGGTTCAAATGGAAGTTGTAACTTGAACCAACAGACGAATAAAAGGTTGTTTCATTCTTGTTGTTCCCATCAAAAGGGTCACAAAAGGGGCATAGAGTGAAGTGGTTTAACTTGATCACTCTTTTCTTCTCATCAAATGTTTCAACCTGAAAAGAAACCTTGGATGAATTATATAAAGAGTTGGGGGTATAGTTTTTGGAGCATGAGATTGGTGAAGCATTCTCAGGTAGCTTGGGTGATGAGTATGCGCTTTGTGAGTTCAACTTCTCACTGAAAACTACTGGGTCATTGAAGCCATGTGGTTTTCTAATTGAAGTGTTCAAATGTAATAACTCGATAGGGACCTTTGGCTGGTTTTCGCTTAGGATGCTTGAGACTGTGCACATTACTGAACGTATGGAAAGAAGAACAAGATGAGGTGTTTTCCGTGGGTCTCTGTTTTTATACTTTTTCAATTTTAACTCTTTTTTGTGTCAACGCATAAAGTGGCGCAGTAAATGCTTTGTGGCTTGAAACTATTTTTGGGGCGCAGTAAAAGTTTTTCCGTGGCGCAGCTGAAATGATTCTGAGTTCCGACCTACCGACCGGAATTGAAAACTACAAATTCATAACATAAACATAAAACATAAAGCATAAAACGTAATATCGTGAATCTGAACCAGCTAGTAATGGAGCTTGGGAGCTTAGGCCCACTAGAAGTGAGTTAACAAGTTAAAACAAGTAAAGTTAGTGTAACAGACTGATCATAACTAGGAAGCTGATTGTCTCTGCTGGATGTGAACAGCTCTTTTCTTTAAAGCTTGAGCAAACAACAGAGCAATTGGCCAAATAGGAGCATCCCCAAGTATTCTAACACCCAAATATAGTCCTCTGGATGCTAGTCTTGCTTTCTTAACGATTTCTTTGGATTCGTTAATTGCAGTGTTTGGATTCATGGCATATTTCGCAATTTCATCATTAATTCCTTCAACGTCTAATGCACCATTGGATTCAAGCCTTAAAAACTCTGAGTAGGTATTATTTGGCTTCAGGAGTAAACTTTCAACCTTCTTGAATATAATTTCAGATTTTAGCCACAACGATCTATCAATTGCATTCAGATAAACATCATTATCAAGACTGGACCACTGTTCAACAGTGAATAAGAACTCTGCAATCACTAATAACGATGTAAAAATACACGTTAAGAAGAAAATTGGGGTTCTTATAGATGTTTTTTCCGCATCATTAACCACTGACACATAGTCAATCCACAAATTGATTATATCCAAGGCATATGTGGTGGCTTCTTTCAACGCTTCAGGATCATTGGCTGGTAATATATCTAACAAATGATTCATTTGGTTCCAATTTTTTTCCCAGCATGTCTCAATAACTGGTGATAAATATAAACATTTACGTATTTTTGCCAGTGACAACAATGGTAAAATTAACTTGAACGTTGGGTTTTTCAACGTTTTGATTTCTGTTGATTGAGAATTTGATCTGGAATTTGGAGACACCATTAATGGATCTAGTGGATCATTGAGTGAGTTCGTCCAATACAAAACTCCGTTATTCTTGACATAAATTGATTCCCATGATTTGATTAGTGATTCAATTATTGGTCTTGAATTCATACGCCATTTTGTTGCTTTAATTACTTCGTTTGTTTCAGTTTTGAGGTTCATTCTCTCCAGGAATATTTTTTCATGAACTGACATTAATAACGATAAAAGTGAGTGCATCGATAAGTTCTTCAATGAAAAATCACTTTGTAGAATATAGTTATTTAATGTCAAATAGTTCAAGCAGTTTTGATAACTGTCATTACCATTTGACAACTCTATTAGTGAAAACTTTGAATCAATTACATAATGCTGCTTCTCAACTAATGCAAACCATTCTTCACTGTTGCTAGAATTCCACATTGACTCATTCTTACAATGAACTCCACATTGAATATCAATCGAGTGTAATGAGTAGTTTAGTCCGATTAAACTTGAAAATAAATTAGACAACAGTAACACCGTATGACATGTTCTTATACGTGATTGTGCAAATATGAAGTAATTGAAAATCTCTGTATTTTGAATTGTGTTTGATTTTGAATATTGGAAATTGTTTGGTATTGGAGGATTTTGGAAAGTTTCTAAAGATAAGTTGAAACCTGTTAATTTAATCAATTCAATCAACGAATTTGATAATAAAACAATTGATTTTGTAATCTTTGGGTCATTATTGAAAATCCCAATAAAGATCAATAATACCATTGATTGATAAAGCCATAATGGTATATTTGAGCTTTTTGAGAAATTCTTTTCATGTTCTAAGAATTCATGAACACAAAATCTTGAAATATTGAAAAGTGACATTGCGTGAGTTGAATGAAAATCATATAGTGCTCCAATAGATGTTATTGTTAAGATCAATGGATAATTCTCAATGTTTGGTTTTAAAGTTTGTAGATGAATAAATGGAAAATATTTGTTGAACTCTGTTGTGTAAAGCTGAATATATGAGTTTAATTCATCAATTGATGGAAAGGATTCGTTTGATAAGTTATGAATTTTAAGGATTTGATTTCTATATTCTGGTGTGAAGAATTTAATTGATGGAATTGAATTCTGATGACTTTTATTGAATAAGTCAATTTGACGGGATATAAATAGCGACGAGATATTATCATTGTTATTGAACAGTGAGTGTGGACTTTGATGATTTGGACTTTCAGTATCCTTTGTTGTGGTAGATGAAGTTAACAAGTTCAATTCCAATTTATCATCTGTGTTATTTGTTAAGTTCATGTTTTTTGAGTTGATGGATGATGATGATGATGCTAATAAATGAGGAGGTTGAGTCTGGGAATTTGCTAATGTCGATGAATTTGTCGAGTTTGAAGGTGATAAACTTGAACCTGAAAATCCAATTGAATTGAAGTTTGTGTTGTTTAGGTTTGTATTAAAATTCTGTTCGAACGGTGTGTTAATAAATTCACAGAGCCAGTCTTCTGGGGTTTTGGAACTCTCGGAGAGATCCTGATCCGGTTGGTCTATGTCTTTTTGATTCGGATGATGTTGTTGCTGCTGCTGCTGCTGTGGTGCAGTTTGTGATGCGGACTGATGCTGGTTTTGATGCTGGTTTAAATTTGAACTTGTCAAACTCATATTCAAATCTCTTTTTGGAAATTCAAATATTGAATTTGAAGCAGTGCTTTTGTTTAAGGTAAAACCAGCACCACCACCCTGACCACCAATATGCAAGAACTCATTTAGTATTGGCATATCAATCAAAGATCCACCGGGGGTTATATGAAATTGATATGGTGAGGGTTTCTGCGAAAAATAATCTTGATTTGATTTTGGATCGTCATTGTGATTGCTGTTATGGTGGTTGTTGCCAGTGCTATCAGAAAGGTTAAACTGATCAATGTTAGAATCAGTAAAATGTTGTTTCAGTTCATTTATGCCCAAAGCACTTAAATCGAATCCACTCAACAAAGCGGTTGAAGCTAAATCCTGAGCCGATAATTGAGGAGTTGCAAAACCCACTTGATGAGGTGCTTCTGGTAAGTCGGTTGAGTTTGAATGCAGTACAGTTGGCTCATTCGATAATGCTGAAGTTATATCTCCAGTTGATGAGGCTAATGTTATATTTTGTTGTCTTGGAGTGTATGAAGCAGCGGAAGACGCAGAGAATGAATTATGACGGTGTCTCTTGAACAAATTTGAAGAATTTTGGTTGTTTGAGTTATTTGAGTTTGTTGTTGCAGTTGAACTTGAGTGTGTAGTTGAGGTTGAATTTGGTGTTGGTGTATTTATAATTGAGGATGTATTTGTTGCGGAATCTATGGAGTCATTTGACACTATCATTGAAGCGGTGGGAAGTTGGACTTGTTTATTTCCATAGTTTGTTATGATATGTTGGTTATTGTTCTTTTTCGATGATGAGGAGGATGAAGCGGTATCAGCAATTAAAGAGGAATGAAGTTTTTGTTGGTGTCTCAGAACTAAATCTCTTCTTGCAAAACAACGACCACAGGCAGCGCACTGGAAGGGTTTCTCATTAGTGTGTGATCTTTCGTGTCTTTTCAGGTGTTCCAGTCTTGCAAAAGCTCTTGTACACGTCGAACAAACATGAGGTCTTGGTTTATCAGTTCTTATAGTAGCTGATTTTTTGGGTATCGGCTCAAACCCTTGTACTGAATGTTGAACAGTTCTCTTTTTATCAGTTGAAATAACAGATGAACCCATAAGTAGATGTTATCCGTCCCAATATAAACTGTTATCAAACCCAAAAAATATCTAAATATATGGTATATATTCAAAATCTTTTCAAACTGTATGTGTTTTCTTGTAAATTTTTTTATTTAAAAAAAAATTATTAATCTTTAAACAATAACTTAATAAAAAAAAACAAAGACGCACACAAAAATTAAGCAGCCGTATAACTTTATTTACTACCTTTTGAGTATTTTGGATGTTAAATTAATATGGTCTCTTGATTCTTTTTTTTGCTGCAGCAGAGTAATAAAGTAGTTGAAATAAATATCTTAAAAAAACGGTTTAAGGAAGTTAAACTATCACACTATCTTGTAAAAAGACACGCCTGCTGAAAATGATTAATTACTTAATTAATAAATCTGATTTCAACTGATGATGATAATTTTCTGGTGGACCCCGGATAATTTTTTTATTTCTGGTAGGCTATTCTATATGTTCAAAGTCTTGAGTTTTCTCTTGTTGAAAAATAAATAAACACAAATAAATAAATTGACAGCCAATCAGTAGACTAAATATAAGATTAATCGTATAATTTAATTAAATTGCACTTGAGTGATTCAAAACGGTGGACTGCGACAGTTTTGGAGCCGATATTTATCTGGAGAAGAAACCCGACTATTCACTTTTTCTTTTTCTGTGATTATGTCATCGTGTCATTGTTTTGTGGCTGCTGCGCCTAACAAATAGCCCAATGTGAGATCTGAAATGAGTCCAAATGCACTGAAACCAGGGCTGTGGTTAGTCGGCGGCAGGCAGTAGGAGTTGGTGGCAAGTTTAAGTGGTGGACCTGAGCGGTGTGGGAAAAGCCGCCGTATAATTGAAGTGAAGATTTGTGGTTTTGGCAGTCTCAAAGTTGGACAAAGATCTGAATGATTGCAATTCTGGGGGTAAAAGGTGCACAAATGGGATGGGCCCAGTACCAGTGGTATACCAAGTGTGATGCACACTGCTGTATCATTTTTCAGAGCCAAAAACCACCGAGTCAACACCATTTTCACTGAAACACAGACAATTTGTTTGTTTATTCGTTTATTTAAGAAGAGGGAAATGATTTTCACGGTTTTTGACCACTCACTTAGCTCTAATATGGTTATGGGCTCATAATTCATGCGATGAACAAGCTAGATTAAATACCATTAAACCCTCAAAAGCTATATAGTACTACATCCAGACACCAAAATTCTTTCACAGGTATAAAAAGAAAATTTTTCAACCGAACAAATTTTCTTTCATTTCTTCAGAAATCATTCCTTCATTCTAGACAGTACGTGCTTAGCAGATTGTACAATATGGCAGTGTTCTATTGTCTGTATATATCCTCCATGCTAAATTTGCATCGTGATTATTGAAGGATAGAACAAATCATACTCATAAGAACTCTGTTGGATTTAAAAACTGATAACAGGGTGTCAGAGGGTCTGTACATTCTCTGTATTGTTATTTAGCTTAGGTGGTAGATTTCTCGTATTTCTGTATTTAGTAGATGTCCACAGCAGGAAGATAAAAGAAAAGAAAAGAAAAGAAGTGAAACATCATTTATTCATTACTGTAATCATCAAACTGGGTATAAATCAATGACTACTTTCGGTTGTTTCCAACCTCAGATCGGCTATTTCCATCCTTAGCTTTCTAGCTTGAGTAGGAGTTATCTTTTTTGGTTTTTTTTTGATTTCTGGTGCACTCTCAGCAGAGCTATTTTTTGAATTTCCGTCTAGCCCATGTGCTATAACATCTTTCAGTTCATCTTCATGCTTAAAATACATATAATTTCTTAGTGCCATTTTTTTTTCCTTTTTCTTTAACTTCTTTCAATGTAACATCAACGATATCTGTAACTATGCCAATAACAATATAAAAAACCCACTATAATAATCAACCACCCAAAACAATAAAAAATGAAATAAAATTAAATAAAATAAAATAAATAAAATTAAATAAAACCTCCCAGTGCTCCTCAATTATTATAAAAATCCTTTCTTGTTGTAAAATTATTACAACAGCATTTCATTTCCTTTTATATGAATTTCATTTTTAACACACCACTTTTTTTGCCCATGTTGATAAAAAAAATAAAAATCAGACAACTTTTATGCACCGGAACTGATAAAACCTTAATAACGGTTTGACCGGAATTCAATGATGATCAATGAGATCTAACGGTTTCTTCCCAATTTGTACTCGAGTACACGCCCTTTTCACATGTTACATATATACTGCCTGCCTTGAGATCAGTCAATGTCAACTTCATAACCCTCAATCATTCCAATTGTAATTCCATCTCTCCAACCGAATATCTGATGCCCATATACCTTGACCCATTTCTTATTACCGCTGTTAACAGCTTTGGCTGTCGACTGCTCTTGGTGTGCAGCATGTGCCGTTTTCAACGCGTTAAATTTAAATTTAGCATCTTTCTTACTCATCTCGTATTTCGAATCGACATAGTTTGAAACAATTCTCTTTTTAGGCACAGAGAGTTTATTTGCGCTGCTGCTGAAATTATCACCGCCACTAACTACTCTAAGTGTTCTGCGGTTGACTAGTTTGCTCTTCAATAGGTCATTCTGCTGCTTTTCGTCTCCATCAGCTGGTTTGTTCTTCAATAGTTTATTGATGTAATTGTATAGCTGAACTTTCTCCTTCTTTATTGAAGCATTCTCAAACTTCAATATCTCAATCAGTTTCATTAGCTCTTTTATTGTCATGCTCTGTTCGTTGGCTGCTATCTCGCTATTCAAATTAGAATGTTCTGATTTGCTACTGAAATCATTATCAGTTTCAAACTCGTCATCTTCATCTTTCACAAACTGCAACTCTCCCTCTCTATCACTTTCGTCGCTCTCATCACTCTCGTAATCCTTATTCCACTCGAACCGGTCCTCAGTATTTTCATTGGGCTCGGACTCCACAGCCTGAAGAATTCGGCTTCTTAGTACTTTACATTCTTCCTTTTTCAAGTATAATTCGTCCCTCAAATCTTCATTCTCACACAGCAATTGCTCCTTTAGGGCTTCAGCCTCGCTCAATTTCTCCTCCTTGCTTGAAACTATCTGCTTCAATGAATTGTATTTGGAGATGACTGAATTTAATTCTTCATTACTTGAGACTAATTGAGATTCATAATAATTCATTTGATGGGATAGTTTCTCGTTCAGCTTATTTGCTACTTCTTGTGCCTTTTTCAGCTGCAATTCCAATTCTCTGATCGTTTCCTCATGGCTCATTTTCCTCTTGCGGATTCCCTATCTTCTATTCAGCGATTTAATAAATGTAAATATTTACGTTTCGATTTAAAACTATTTTTGTGTAATTGCTGACTAAGCTCGTTTTATTTCGTAAATTTTGATTTGGGGCGATGGTCTATAAAACATTAGGGACTTCTGGGTGCTCTCACCGTCATCATCACCTAGCAGGTTACTTGGTTTGGTGCTAACCACTTCAAACTTTAGGTTGTTTTCGGAGAGTGATTTTTCAAATATCTTTAGTGTCTCAGTATTGCGTTCTGTTGCACTGATAATACATTTTTCGCAACCATTACCCAATGCTTGTATTAGTGGTTCAATCAAGAACGGTATCACAGACCCATCGTAAGTGATGTCTGCACCTACTAATAAATCAAATTTCTTTTCAATTTTATCCTGGCCCCAAAACAGTCTTTTAAGTTCAAACCTCTGTTCTTCTGAATCAACTAGACCATTGGCCTCTAAATTATTGTAGACCTGTTTAACAACGTTCTCGTCACCATCAGTCAGGCATACCGAGCTGTGGCCTTGGGATGACAACATCAATAACAATATTCCAATAATTCCTGTACCACACCCTAATTCAATTATATCTTTGTTTACAAACTCCAGTTCATTTTGTAAGATGTACTCGCATAAGTACAAAGACGCTTCCCAAGTTCTTAGTCCAGTAGTGCCTTGTCCAGATATCAAATTCGGTGATTCCCATATTTTAATTTCAGTATTTGAATTCAAATTGTACGTTATTAGATCCTTAGACTCTACTGGCAGCGGTCGACTCATCATGACTTCTGATAGTAGATCGTATAATGAGTCCAGCTCTAACCCGGTGGTGTCATTCTGTGCCTCAAGTATAGGTAAATTAATGGAAAGAAATGATTTGACATAATAAGGATTTGAGTTCGAAATCAAGCTCAAAAATGAATTCAATTGGTTTACTTCTTTCTGAGTTGTGATTTTTTCCAGTTTGAGTTTATTTACTGGGACTCGCTGGTTTAAGTTGGCAACCAACCTGTCCATATTGGGCTGTGCTTAACTGCTGCTACATAGAAAAGCGAAATAATTTTTCAGCTGAAAGTCTACGTGATTATGTAATTCTATTACGGTTTATTAGCAAGTTAGCTAAATTAGTAGCATAGCTATAAGATGGGCACGAAATGCTCAGACTCTTTTCCCAAAGACTCTGACTCTTTTAACACCACCATCTGGGATGATTGTTAACAATACATGGGTGAACTCTTTATCAGAGTTTTCTAAATCTTTGAAAAAGTGTTCTTTATCAGCTTGTGCCTTAGTGACTGGCACTAAGCTTTCCCATTTGGCGTCATAGGATGGGTCTGAGTCGGACTTGATACCGCTCACCTTGATACTTTGTGGGAAGTTACCTCTAAAGTGTGCGGTATCGACAACAATTTCATCGATTTTGATGGTTGCACCTAGCTTGATGATGACCCAGTCGACATGGCCCGGTGTTCTGGATCTCTTGGTTTCCCAACCGTCACTCATATCGTGTCCACGTCCTGGTAACAGCAAGTTATCTGCAGTACCGAAATGCTGGTCGGAGTATGAGATGGCAACACCTCCATTGAGAACGCTTGCGTAATCCAAAGATTGGCTCAGTGATGCCGTTGTAAAGACTGGGATAACTTGGCCATATAATCTGAATCTGGCAATACCACCGTCTGGGTACATTTTGAGTCTGACGAACTTGAATGATTCTTCTGTTAAGCCGTCAGATCTGATAAAGAAGTGTCTTTGCGAAGGCCCACACTCCACTTTGCCAATAACAGTCGTCCAGTTATTTAGGTGCTCATCGTTGGTTGCTTCAACTGAGATGTGTGGTGCATGGTTACCGTTGAAAAAAGCTGTGTCAACTTCACAGCCAATGATCTTTGCACTTGAAACGCCCATTTTGAAAGTGACCCAGTCAGCTTCCTCAACATTGTGTCTGCGGGTTTCCCAGCCATCGTACCAGGCACCGGCATATGTGAATTTGGTTGCGTCTCTGATAGGATCCTTTGGCTCGATCAGGTTGGATGCAGCTGCAAACCATTCATCGCTGAATCCCAGGATTTCACCACCAACCTTTTTACCAATAACATCTGTATACTGTGAGACGACTTTCTCTTTGAACTGCGGCAAATTTAGGACTGTAACACTCATGCTGGACTCTTTCACGCTAACTAATATTTGGTCACAACCAATGGAGATAACCACTGCCTTAAATAGTAACTTTTGCTTGACACTTATCACACGGAAAACACCGGTTTTTTCAATTCCTGCTGTGATTCGCAGATAGCCATTTACAGTTTCTTGGTGTGCACATAACGCACTTGCGTGCGCCACGCCGCCAGCATCTCGCCTGCACCCCCACCGTCCTCTTTACACTGCGCCTGCTACAGCACTGCGCCCAAAGGCACCACCGCCTGGACCTTATCACATGACGCATCACATGATGAGGCTTAAGTGTCACATGATTGGCCACGTGATCAGTCTAACTTCCCCTACCGATTACGTAAGTTTTCAGGAGAAGCTTTTTTATTCAACAAATTTAATTCGACAATGAAAAAAAGAATAATAAACACCTTTTTGAATTAAAAAAGAACGAAAGAATACAGAAGCACAAGATGGCATTCACCTTAGCATCATTCATCACCTTAACTGCATTTCCAAAATTGCCACAAAAGCTTTTTGGCTTAAAGTACTTTGGTACTCCAGTTCTTAAAACCTACTGGCCATACGCGGCAGCCTCAGTTGTTACATTCTTCTTGTTGAGTGCCGGAGCTGACGCCAGTGCCAACTCCAAAGAATTCATTAACGACCCAAGAAACCCACGTTTCAAACAGGGTGGTAAAATTGTCGAAGTCTAAAGTGTGAGCCTGGACAATTGATTTGTTAAGAAGTATACATTCATGAGCCATAAAGAAATAAACAAATAAATAAACGAGATTTACATAGCGTGCTGTAGCTGGTGTGTTTATTGGGGCTGCAAAGCCTGCACAGACTGTTGGGCGGGCCAGGCAGCCAGAGCTTCAAAGTGTTAAGCACTCCAAGGCGCTAAAGCTCAAACTATTAAGCAGGGCAGGAGCCAATGCCAAACCTTGTTGAGCAGGTTAGGCATCTGCTGCTGCCTGTAGAGCGTGGACAAACTCAAACTTCAATCTCTCAATCTCTTCCAGGCCAATGCTGATTCTGATGAGATTTCTGTCGACGCCCCATTTTTCCACCTCGTCCAGCTCGTTGTAGTGAGCCAGCACGGCGTACGGGCACGCGATGGTGAAGTTCGTGCCTAAACTTGGTCCCTTTGACAGCTTGACTATGTTGAAGAACCTTTTGCCGATTTCTGGGTTCTTGAAGGTGAAACTGATCAGCGAGCCGTAGCCACCATCGTCCAGCTTGATGTCGTCGTAGTATTTTTTTGACTGGCTGATGGACGGGTAGAAGATTTTGTCAATCAGCGAGCAGCTCTGCAGGATCTTGAGTATCTCCATGGTGTTGTAGTTGAGTCTTTTGGATCTCTCCACAAAGTCTCTGGAATTTCTCTCCAAGTAGATGGCGTCTTCCACGTAGAAGATGTCCTCAAACTCGTTGTTCAGGTAGGTCTTGAAGCGGTGGTAGAACCTGGAGCTCGGGTTCAGCACCAACGAGCCGCCCATAACGTTTGAATCGCCGCTGAAGATCTTGGTCAGCGACGAAACCACAATATCTGCGTACTGCAGCGTGTTGATGTTACACGAGTTGCCCACGGTGTCGTCCACAACGACCGGGAAGTCAAACTGGTCAGCCAGTTGTCTGATCTTGGCCAGGTTTGGGGTCTTTAGCAACGGGTTGGATGGGCACTCGCAATAAAACGACAAGATTCTGTTGCCGGAGGCGAGGAAGTGCTCGAGCTCGAGCAGCGAGTCGTCGTCACCAAACCCGTAGAAATGGACGCCAGGCCCGAACTTCTTGAGGATGTTGAGCGTGTCGACGTAGGGAAAGCCAAAGCAGACGGATTTCTGCTTCATCTCGAGCCCCAGGGTGCCCAGGACCACCTGGAACGAGTTGAAGATGGCTGCCATCCCGGTCGGGTACAGGTAGACGTCGTGCTGGGCCAGGCCCAGGCCCGGGTTGGCCCTGAGCAGCTGCGCGGCGATTCTTCTTTGCAGAATCAGTTTGGCCTCGTCACCAAACGACAGGTCCAGGTTTCTGCCGAACCGCTCCTCTATGAAGTCGCTGTGCTCGTCGGAGAGGTCGGTGGAGCGCGCACTGGCGCCTCCCTGGCTCAGTTCGTGCAGGATGTACTCGCCCATTCGCGACGAGATGCCCTCGCCTGAGTGCTGCCAGTAGCTCTTGGCCAGGGCGTACTTGTCCTCGGGTACAAACAGCACGGCGAAGCGCACGTCCCTGCGGACCACCGACTCGTCCTGGCTGGTGGGTCTCGGGGTGCTCAGCTGCAGGATCCGCAGATTGTCAATCGAGGCGTCGTGCTGCTTCATGTAGTCCCTGCACCGCCTGGCCACCTTGTAGCTCGGGTAGACAAACGCGCGGGTCCCCGGCAGGCCGTAGGTGGCCTCCAGCAGCGCGCACAGCTGCTTGATCTTGCTGTGGATGAAGAACCGTGGGTACCCAGAGTGCATCCTGGAGACGACCCAGTGCTGGCCCTCCTCGTAGCCCACGGTGGCCTCCCACGTAGGCAGAGTCACCGACACGGCGTGCGGCGTGTTGTTGGGAATGGGGTCGCCGATCTCCTGCGAAGGCTCGTAGCTCATCTCGTCCAGGTTGTGGTTATAAAGCGTATAACGTCATGGATTTTTACTTTTGCAAAACAACCAGCAAACCACTTTTGCCAGCAAATGAGCTTTAGTTTTGGCGTAAAGGGGAACTTGGGTATTGGCGGCAGCAGCAGAAACAGCAAGCAGGGCAGCAACATTTGGAAAGCTGTGCAGAACCGGAACTCGTCGCAGCAATTGCCACTTTACAAGGACAAACCAGTTAGCGCGAGCAGCTTCAAGACACGCAGCACCAGGAGAAAAGAGATGTTGCTCAAGGCGACGGTATTGGGGGCTGCGTTCTACGTGTTCTACTACCTCGGGTGGTACCTGAAGTACCAGGTGCGGGTGGACACGTCGCCGGGGGGCGCGGTGGACTGGCGCCGGGCCCAGCAGGAGGTGGTGCAGGTGTTCAGGGACTCGTGGAGGCACTACGAGCACGACGCGTGGGGCCAGGACGTGTACAAGCCGCTGAGCCAGCGCGGCGAGAACATGGGCCCGAAGCCGCTGGGCTGGATGATCGTGGACTCGCTGGACACCATGATGCTGATGGGGCTGGAGGACGAGCTCAAGGTGAGCCGCGCCTGGATCAAGAACGAGCTCTCCTACGACTTTGACTACGACGTGAACGTGTTTGAGACCACCATCCGCATGATCGGCGGGTTCCTGAGCGCGTACTACCTGAGCGGCGACGAGCTGTACCTGGACAAAGCTGTGGACCTGGGCGACCGCATTGTGGGCGGGTTCGACTCCCCGTCCGGCATCCCGTACGCCAGCGTCAACCTCAAGACCAGGAGGGGCAAGCAGAGCCACGCGGACGGCGGCGCGTCGTCCACGGCCGAGGTGGCCACGCTCCAGCTCGAATTCAAGTACCTGGCCAAGCTGACGGGCGAGGCCCTGTACTGGGAGAAGGCTGAGAACGTGATCAAGCGGCTGGACGACAACAACGTCCAGGACGGGCTCGTGCCCATCTTTGTGCGCCCGGACTCGGGCAGGTACCAGGGCAACTACATCAGGCTCGGCTCCCGAGGCGATACCTACTACGAGTACCTCATCAAGCAGTACCTGCAGACCAACAAGACCGAGGACATCTACAAGACGATGTACGACGAGAGCCTGAGCGGGATCAAGAAGCACCTGCTCGGCCACTCCGAGCCCAACAAGCTCACCTTCATTGGCGAGCTGGAAAACGGAGTTGGCGGCCCGCTCTCCAGCAAGATGGACCACCTCGTGTGCTTTGTCGGGGGCATGCTGGCTTTGGGCGCCACCGAGGGCAAGTCCATCGACGAGGCCAGACGGTCCGCTAGGTGGAGCCCTAAGCTAGAGCAGGACTTCACCCTGGCGAAGGAAATGACCCACACGTGCTGGAAAATGTACGAGGACGTCGAGCCTAGCGGGCTGTCCCCAGAGATTGTTGTCTTCAACACAGACAAGAGCTCCACCAGCGACTTCTACATCAAGCCGATGGACAAGCACAACCTGCAGAGACCCGAGACCATCGAGTCGCTGTTCGTGCTGTACAGAATCACAAAGGACCCAATCTACAGAGAATGGGGCTACAAGATGTTTAAGAGCTTCGAGAAGTACACCAAGACCCCCAACGGGGCGTACACCTCGCTCAAGGACGTTACATCTACCCCACCAAAGCAGATGGACAACATGGAGTCGTTCTGGCTGTCGGAAACGCTCAAGTACTTTTATCTGCTGTTCGAGGACGACGATAGCGTGCTGCCTTTGGACCAGGTTGTTTTCAGCACCGAGGCACACCCAATGCCTGTCTTTGACAAGGGCCGGTTCAAGACCGGCTGGTCCAGAGCGCACCACGAAAAATCAAACGCTCAGGATGCGCACCCAAAGGCTCAGGAAAACGCTGGAGCACACCAGGATAAACCAAAGGTTCTGGAAAACGCACCGGCTGCAGAGAAACCAGCCAAGCCTGCGATCGAGCAGCTGAAGGAGATCAAGGACGAGCTGGAGAGCGAGGTCAAGCAGCAGGCCCAGCACGACTCAGACATTGCCAAAAAGCTGAAAAGCGGTGAGAATGTCAACAAGATTTTGGACGAGCTGATTGAGTAGCGCTCTGATCACTGGGTACACTACTGTTAGCTTATACTACTTGAGGGTATCAAGAACGTGCTATTGTATATCCCAAGTACAGCATGATCTATGTAAAGCGCGCTTGTGTGTCTTTAGCTATAGTACTCACTGAATACTGCTCACTGGGTAGAGAACAGAATCACATTATGGGCAGTGGTCTGCCGGTGAATATCACTTTATACTTAATCACATCAACCATCCTCACACTTCTATCCTGCTCCTTGTGCGCCTTGTCGAACTTGAGTAGTCCTAGCGGCGGACTCAGCTTCTTCACACTGCCAATCAGTCGCTGGTTCTTCCCTATATATAAAATTGCACTGTCTTTCTCGATTTGCAGGCTCCCTACCTTCACCTTATAACCATCCTCTCCCTCTAGCTTCACATACCGCAGCTCTTCCTCTGGGTTATCGAAGAACTGTGGCTTGGTCTCTGGCGTTACCAGCTCACCTTGGATTTCCAGTAACGCGTTGCCATTTGGCGTACATATCACCAAGGGCTTTGACCCGTCCTGTGCCGCACCTGCACCACTTCCTGTATTACCACCGGCACCACCAGCACCACAACCGCCGTGCTGTAGCGAGCGGGAAGCACACGAATAGTCAATCTCAACAGATGGCATTGCTCTAAGGCTTTATGTAAAGAAAAAGCAAAATAAAAAATATTAAAATATAAACAAACAGCACATCAAAGCGCCCAATTGGCTATAGAAGGACGCATACCACGGCGGAAGCGAAAATAATGGGACTTTTGGCATTTCTGAGCAAGAACAACTTTGATCCACAGGCTTTTGAGAAGGAATTGAGCCAAATTTCAAGCAAAATAGCCACAAATGAGCGGAATTTGAACAAGTTTACAAACAATGTGAACAGAACAAAGAAGTTTATACTGAGAAACGGGCTTCTTATATACCTGAGTGGTGTTGCCTACATGCTGCTGAACATGAAGTTTGATTTTAGCAGACTGGACCTCACTAAAGAGATCATTTTTATTGTGGCATTCCCAGTGTTACTTTTACTGATCAATAGAGTTGTGCTGGTCAAGCTGTTCAATTTCAGAAAGAACAAGTATGAGCTGGAGCTGGAATCGCTGAAACTGAAGCACGAGGAGAAGATTGAGGAGCTGAAACAGAAGACGAATTTCCAGTCCACAAGGTCCCTGCTAGAGAGATTTTCCGATGGCCATGACATCAACGAGGAGATTGAGCTCAAAAAGAAAGAGCTGGAAGAGCTGAACAGGCTTAGTGCGGCCATGGCTGCTGATCAGGAGAAAGGCAAGGGCCAGCAGGGCAGCACCAACAAGAAGAAAAATGTATTGGACTTTATGGTGAACTCATTTATTGGCAGTGACGATGAGCTGAGTTCCGGCCACAGGTTTGCCCTGATTTGTCAAAACTGCCACAACCACAATGGCCTGGCGCCACCAGGTAAGGTTTCCATCAAATATAGGTGTCCGGTTTGCGGATTTTTCAATGATGACTGCCAGCCTGGAGAGAAAGAAGCATTGAAGAGTAAGCCGGAGGGTGCTAATGTAGCTGAACAGCGAGACAGTGAAGGTGGTATTAAAGTGGGTAAACAGGATGGGCATAAGGAGAACAAGCAGGTTGATAATAAGGAAAATATCGATACCATGAATTAGATAATAAGCAGTTGGCATCGGGCATCCACAGTAGCAGGTTGGTGATGCGGAAACTAAGCATGATACTAAATAAGCAGTATGATATCAAGCTGTCACTAGAAATAGGCAAGCAATAATAAACCAGCTAGCACAAAAAAATAACCTACAACTAATAAAGGGAAACAGTGATTAAACTATTTAGTTTGATAATTCCATAATGGCATTGACTAAATCACCGTCGTGTTTCTTCAAAGCTTTGGCAGCTTTGTTTTTGGAAACACCGGTTTGTTCAATGATGATATCAAGATCCTCAGATTTTAAGCCAGTTAAGTCAACTTCTTCATCGTCGTCTTCTTCAACTTGTGGACCTGAGATTGAAGCTTTTTCCAAGTCTGCAGTGATTGAAGCTGGGTCAGTTGGAGTTGCTGAGTGGTCGTGGTCATGGTCACCGTGTTCGTGGTCATGTTCTTCACCAGCAGCTTCAGCCTGTTGTTGCAATCTTTGGGATAAGTCTTCTAATTTAGCTTCACCGAAAACAATGTAAGTACCAGCAGCAGATTTGAAAACTTCTGGGGATTCAATTGCATAGATTTGGTTACCTCTTTTTCTGAATGTGACTCTGGCAATACCTTCAACTTTTCTCAAGTTCAATTTGGCAATGGCTGCTCTTGCTTTTTTTTCATTTTTAGAGTAAATGGAAACTTCTGCTCCTTGTGGGATTTCTTCTTTGATTTCTTCGATGGACATTTTGTATTAATTGTTCAGTTGTTGGTTAAGAAGAAAAAAAAATTCAGAAAAAAATTCAAAGTTCGACGAAGTTTGAAAAAACAAAACTACCAAATACGGCAATTACCATAACAGGAAATGTTTATTCATAAATAAGATGAAAGTTTATAGATTTTTGTGAAATCATCGTGCAGAGCATGGATTTGCTTAGATGAATCAGATAAGGTATAAACATGAAATTGGATACCACCAAGATTGAGTCTTCTGATTTTTGGGAAATTCAACAAGATTTCTTCAATTTCAGAGTCAATTGAATGAATGATCAGTTTGATTATTTTATTGAATTCATTGTTGGAGATGATATTTGATTTATTGATTTTATTTGTTGGGAAGTTCTTTAGATCTAGTGAAGTTTGAATTTGGTTAAGTTGTTTAATTGGGATTCTGGATCTCAATTCCCTGATGATAAAGTTAAAGAATATTCTAAAATCATCAGGATTTTCAGTCAAGTGGTTGAACTGGTTGCTTGTGTTGTTAGTTTGGAATCTAATGGACTCGTCGGTTACAAATCTTTGTTTATAATCTCTGAAAGTCATTTGGTTATTGCAGTTTTTAAAAATGAGTCTTGACTCACGACATTCACCACAGTTACATGAGTTCAAAAATGATAAATAGTTCAAGTTGTTGTCGTCATTGAGATCTTTGACTTTATTGTAAATGAACCAATTATGGAAAAAGTCTGGTATGATCAAATCATTCAAGTTTTTCAAATTGTTTAAGATATTTGAGTACATTGATTTTCTTATCTTCAAGATTTCTTTTGAGATTGGGAACTTGATTGTTTTGTTAATATCGTTATTGTTGTTGTTGATCAGGCTTAAATTTTTTGTAAAGATTGGAACAAATGGGAAATCAATTAATTTGATAAAGAGGTAGTTAACTGAACTCAAAAATTTGAGGAAGTTTTCATTGTTGAATAACTTTTCAAACTGGTATAAAGATGGGTTAAGTGACTGTGATAAATTGATCAATGAGAATTTCTCCAATGCAATTGTTTGACTGGTGGCACACCAATTATTGAAAAAATTAATCAAGCAATGGTTGCAGAATTCATACGATTGGCATTTAAATTTGATTTCAAACTCTGTCAGTTTGTTCAAGTCAATAACTGAGTTGATCTTGTTGAAATTCAAGTAGTTGTTCTTGTTGTGGGTGATTTGATGAATGTTGGAGATGGATAGTTTCTTCAAATTGTCTAACTTAATTTTTTTAAGCAACATTTCGTTCAAGAACAGCTCAAAAGTGTTGGAAGTGTTCAATTGCAATGAGATCAAGTTTGATAAGATGTTAAAGTTTCTGGTCAACTTGAAATTCGAGTTGAAATTGAACTCGTTTGTGATCAAAATTGATAGACTAACTGTTGAGCTTGGTAGGTTGTTTATGTCGTTCAAGTCAAGCAATTGGAAGTTTTTGAGATTCAACAAGTTGGAGTTCAGGTTCAGGCTGGAGTCCAAATTGTACTTGTACTTGATCAGGTGGTTGATGTTGTAATTGATCAAGGAGTCGAATTTTTTCAAGTTATTCAAGTCCAAATTCAAAAAGTAGTTCAAGTTGTTGTTATTTGTGAGAAATAGGTCGTACAGCGAGTCGAAATAGTTCATATTCAACTCGTCATAGCTTTTGCTCTCTGAGGAGGTGTTGATGATGATCTTATTGATATAGGAGAGCAAAGTTTTGTTGGAGTGCAAAGTTGCTAAAAACTTGGAGTAGTTTTTAATGTCTAGCAGTATGAAGTTGGAGTAGTAGTTGAGGTTTTTGGATGAGATGTTGTCGATGATGAGGATGTTGTTGTAAAGCCTGTTCTTGTTGATGAACTTGTTGAAGAATTTGCATGTGCGTGAGAGGTTGATCAAGTCGGTCTGCTTGGAGACACAGGAGATGATGAACTCGATGATTTCAAAGGGCAAATTCTCAAAGTTGTTTTTGATTTTGTCGCCATTGACGTCCTCGTCGTACTGGAGCAGGCTGGCTTTTCTTTGGCGGTGTTTGAGCTTGGTGTTGAGCACAAACTGCGAGTTGAACAGTTTCCAGTCGATTGGCAGTGACTTTGGCAGTGAAGTCGGGGTGGACTTGAGAGGCGTGGACGAGATGTTTCTGAACGACTTTGCAGCAACCGTGTCGTTTTGCAGGTCGTCTATAAACTCTCTGTTGATGAAGGAGTAATTGAAGCCATAGTCGTCCTCGGCGGGGCCCCGGTTGCTGTTGCTGCTCACCAGCAAGTTGTTAGATGAGTTGGTCGAGTACTTCGACAGCGTGACAAACTGTGGGACAAATTCGCTCATTGTTGTTGTTAAATCAGACTCAATTGAATGCGCAACTGACTCACTTAAGTACTCTTTCTAATAATAACAACCAAATGATGTGTTTTGCAAAATGTGTGATGAATGGCACTAAATTTTGTGTCATTTCTCTTGACTTCCCGAATAGGCAGTGAACGTGTGCAGGATGCTGCGGGGCCTACAAAAGCCGCTGGTGTTTGGGTTTGTTGGTAGGGCCACTGCTGGTGTTTAGGTTAACTGACGGAAACACCGTTGGTGTCCAATGTGGCAAAAGTTGTTGGTAATGGGATGGTGCTGATGTGCCGGTAGTCTTCAACCTTTTAGCTCTCTATTTCAAACCGCAAAGGTGATTTTGCTGGTATCTTATACTTTGCTTCATTTTAAAACTAGAGATACACGTTGAATTTCAACGGTCAGAAGAATCGATTTACAGTTTATCTTATAATGCTTGTTACTTTGTTGTTGTAAGCAGTGCTGTTGCATTGCCCTAAAACTGATCCAAAAAGTGTACCCAAACACTTTTATGCTTGAAATTTTTACAGGTTATTATTGTTGACTTGTGCTACGATTGCTAGCTAATAGCATCTTAGTCCCATTTAATTACTTTAAATCGTGTATTAGTACAACGCATAACTGCCAGCTATTCTGATTATATTAATAGTCATCTAAGTGCTCAAAGATTACCAATTGTTACTTTGCAGCTTTGCAACTGCTTAGCAATAGCCCATTAATTGAATTACTATGTACGACAGCTCCTAGACAGCTTAAATGTTCAACTTTGCCCAACGCGGATCACGACGATAATACTCCACCAGAGCCAATTTAGCTTTTGCAGTCATTTCACTCTAACCCAATTTTGGCTGGAATTGCTTCATGGGAGGTTTCTAGCTTTAGTGGCACTAGCAAAACGTTTAAAGTAGTTGCAATATGTGGGTTAATCAGCAGGCTTGTGGGTTAACACACTCAGTAAACAAAAGATGGTAATGAATTTAGTGATTAAATAGGTGAAATAGCACTTTAGTGGTACTTCTACAAGCTGGGAGCTTCAGGAAGAAGCTTTGGCTACTGGTTGAATAATGCACAATACATATGATTTCAGCTGTAATACAGGTAACACCAGGTAGAGCTTCGCCAGATCAGAAGTAACGCTAGGGGGGTTATGAGACTGCTTTTTGATCTCCAGGCAGCTGCCCGGAACTGCTCCATCAAGGAAAAGCAGTTCCGGGCATCTGGTGAATTCCGGGCATTCCGGGCACTGTCGTTTATTCAGCTGGCTAGAGGTCGATTAGGTTCGCTTCCTGGGGGTGTTGTGGTGCGAGCTGCTGACTGTGCTGCTGGTTGTGCTGGGGGAAGTTTGTGAGCGGCACGGTCGGGAACGTGACGTCTGTAATTTTTGGGCGCTGCTCTTGCTGTGCCTGCTGCCCTGGCTGTGCCTGGCCTGAGTGCACTGCTACGGGTGCCTCGGGCTCTGGCTGGACTGGCACAGGTGTCGGAGAGTCTTGGGACTGGGTCTGTGGCTGTGGCGAGCCTGGGAGCTGCTGTGAGTCTGGAAGCGCCTGTGGTGAGCCTGAAAGCGCCTGTGGCGAGCCTGGAAGCGCCTGGGACGCTGGCTGGACCTGGATCGGTGGGGCAGAAAACTCCAGTGAGTTCTGGCGCTGGTCCTGGACCGACGACGGGTTGTACTTGAACGAAGGCGGTGACTGTTCCAGCGAAACCGGGGAAGTAGACGCCTCGTACTGTCCGTACGGCTGCGACAGCTCATACGTCTCGTGCTGGGGCGTTGGGATCGGCGGCGAAACTGGGTACGGCTGGCTGTGGTACTGGTGCGCAGCCGGCGGGTACGATTCCTGGTACTGTGGCGCGTGCTGCTGTGCCACATGCGCCACCTGCGCCACCTGGTGAGGCTGCGATGGCTGCTGTGCCACCTGCTGCTGTTGCGCGTACGAGCTGGTCTCGTACTCGATTCTCTCATCCAGCAGCTTGTTGTACAGGCGCATCACCGTGTCGATTTTCGAGTTCATTTCCGTCAGCTGGTTGTACTTGTTCATGCTGTCGTTCAGGTCACTTGACAGTTTAGGGGTTAGTGGGACTGCTGCTTTGTACACTGTGTTGAGCTCGTCCTGTTTCTGGAAGTAGAGCGATGGGTTGGACTTGATCTCCTCTGTTTTTATGGCAAACTGTCTGATGCTGTTGGCTTCTTCCGGGGTGATTCTGTTGCTTGCAGCCGACACGGGCTGCTGCACAGGCTGTGAAACCGGTTGCTGTACGTGTTGTGGCACCTGGTACTGTGGCACCTGGTACGGTGCAGCCTGGTACGGTGCAGCCTGGGGCTGGTACGGCGTGAATGCCTGTGGAAGCAGCGACGCATAAGGGCTGTCTGCCTGTGGTGGTGGTGCTGGGGCTACAGGCAGCTGCTGGGCCGTCTGCTGGGGCTCCATGTCCTTGAGGCTCGCAGCTATGGCAGCTTTGAGGTCCTCGTCCTCCTCGTCCTCTGGCACCGGGTTCTGGGCCTGTGCCGGGGCCTGGGGCTCGGGCAGCGCCACGTCCACATACCCGTTGGCCTGGGACTCCTTCAGGCTGAGCTCCAGGGCCTTCTTGAGGTCCTCGTCCTCGTCACTGTCGTAATCAGCCCGCGCCTGGTACACTTTGGAGTTCTTCTTCTTCTGGGAACCCTTCTTCTTGCCGGACTTGGAGTGGAGCTCGTCGTAGCAGTTGTCGCACACCCTGACCGGGTCTGTGATGCCCAGCGAGGGCAGAGGCAGCTCGTGGGAGCTGTGGGCGGAGCAGTAGACCCCGCCACAGTGTCTGCAGTGGTGCTTTCTGTTGAGCATGGAGAACACTGTGGAGCAGATCATGCACGCGTCCGAGTCCTCCCACTCCGGTGGAGCACTGGAGTCAAACAGCACCGAGGTGACTGGGTTCTTGAGGGGCAGGAACTCGTATCCCTGTTTTTTCAGGTTGTCGTACACCTGGACAACGTATTTGAACTGGAAGTTGTCCCTGAACGCAACAGCCCAGCTCTGTATGAGCGACAGTGCAAGCTCAGCCACCTGCTGGTGCGTGTGGGTGTTGTGGATGAGCGACACCAGCGAGTCAATAAACTCTCTAGAGGAGATCTCCACAATGAAGTGCGTGCCGCCGTTCTTGACACACAGGTCGATGAGGTGCAGTGCTGTGAGCAGCGTGTTGGGGTTCTTGGACATTGTGAGCTTCTTCTTGAGCGCGCGCATCGCATCCTTAGGCGCCACCGCCTTGCTCCTGATCAAATCCGCCACCTCCAGCGAGGTCTCCAGGTCTGTCTCGCCGAACGGAATCGCCTCGTCTGTCGCCTTGTCGATCAGCGCGTTGAACTTGGTCATCATGGCACTGCTGGCACCGCCAAACCACGACATCTTTGCTTGTGGTGCTTTATCTGCGCAGCACTTTGTGGTTTTGTGATTCGCTCCCGCCACTGCTTATGCGGTGATTATGTCAGCTTAATTAATGATTATGTCAGCTGTGCTTACCTCAGCACTGCTTACGCGATGGCTGACATAATCGCGCAATTCCCCAGAACGGCAAAAGGTAAACACGCAGAGGCTTTAGGCATCAAGCGAAGTTATTTCTTTGCTTGCACCGTTTCCACTCCAGCAAGCAACGACGCAGTAGTACCATCGAGCAAGAACCACCAAGCACACACCACAGCGGAAACATGTCCTTCAGCACGCACTTCCCGGCAGACGACCGCAACTGCAAGCTGCTAGTTAACAGAATGGGGCAGGCCACCTCCACGCTGCAGCAGCTGTCTGTGTTCTACAAAGAGCGCATTGCGCTCGAGGAGGAGTACTCCAGACGGCTGCAGGCCATCTCCAAGAAGGCCCTGGGCTCGTACGAGCTCAACAACCTGAAAAACGCCTGCACCACGCTCAAAGACGGCACCGAGCTGATATCCAAGTCCCACTACAACCTGTCCAAGAAGAGCAACGAGCTCAACAACTTGCTGCAGCTCTTCACGTCCGACTTCATAGCCAAGCGCAAGACCGTCGAGACCACCATCGAGAACCTCATGAAGTCCAAGAGACAGCTGGTCAACGAGGTGAAGCAGGCCGAAAACAGGTTCACCATCGAGAACAGTAAGCTCAACAGCTTCATTGCGCAGCAGAACCTGCTGCTGGGCAGAGAGGCTGACAGAAACAGAGACAAGATCTACGACCAGCAGAAGCTGGTGGCCCGGCTGAAAAACGACGTTGACCTCAACACCAAGAAGCTGAACGAGCTCCACGAGTTTTATAAAGCCGAGTGGCTCAACACCACTGACAAGCTCGAGCAGCTCGAGAAGGAGCGCATCGACTTCATCATCAAGAACCTGTGGGAGTTCTCCAACCAGGTGTCCAACTCGTGCCTGGCCGACGACGTCACGTGCACCAATCTCAGGGACTGTCTGTACAACTGCGACCCGAACGACGAGGTGCGGTACTTCTGTGACAAGTTCGGCGCCTGTGCCAGTGCGCCTGTCGCGCCTGTCGCTGCCACTGACACCACCAGCGTGTACAGCACTGCCGCGCCTGCTCAGCCCAAACTCGCAAGAAAGCACCCACTGCACCCAGCTCAATCCTCCCACACACACCAGACCCACCACGACGACAACCAAACACAGGTCTCAAACAACTCCTCCTCTTCCTCACAGGGGTCTAACCACTCAATTCAGCTCTCTAGAAACGAAAGCTCCTCTTCCAACCCAACCTCCATCTCCAGTTTTGCAGACAGTATCGACAACAACGAGCGAATCAGCAAGAACTGGAACTCTCCACTGCGTCGCAAGAGCAGAACTTCGTTTGGGTCGGAGATCGAGCTGAACAAAAGATCCAATTCAAGCCACTCGAGAAAGTCTTTTATCCTGAACTTGAACCAGCCCTTGGTCAGTGATGAAGGTGCCTCCAGCACCACCACTAGCACTGACCCTCTGAGAAGAAGCTTGGATAACCTGAAAAGGTCAAAAGACTTTGACCTGACAAATGAGATTATCGACTTAACCATAACAGAGAGCAATCCAAACTCGTCACCAGTCAAGTTCACCACCTCCAGAAAATCCTCCAAAACACTGAGACCAAAGTCCATGATTGAAACGGTGAACTCTAATCCAAGCCCAATCAAACCAACCAAATCCATAAACTCATCCAAATCAAACGGCTCCATCAAGTCCACAAACATTTTCTCAAAATCTCTGAGAAAGTCATCCAAATCCTTCACTAACCTATCATCAAGACTGAGCTCGAATTCTTCTGAAATACAACAACAACCACAACAGCCAGAGCTACCAGCCGTTGAAATACCAAAACAGTTGCCAACCATTACATCAAACGGACATCCTGTTGTAAAATACGCCAAAGCAATCTACGACTTCATACCTAACCTGGAAAGTGAGTTGGAGTTTAAGGAAAATGATATTTTGCTGGTGATCAACATGCAGGACGATGGCTGGTGGAATTGTGAGAATTTCAACTCGGGCAAGATTGGTCTGGCGCCTTATAACTACCTTGATAAATTGTGACTTTATTTCTTTCACTCGTTTTATAGACAATCTTTAATTAATTTTTTGCTGTTAGCTTCCGCCTCGTGGTTGAATCGCCTTCGTGCTTTATTCAGTTTCACCCCTAATCGTTGTCTCTAGTACGTGCCTAAATCGTCTGTCAAAAACCTTAGAACCAAAAACTTGACTTTAATTGGTGCCCTTTCACAATCAAACCACAGCTACTATAATAGTTAACACACCTAATCTACAGTAGGTTCAACACCTCAGCACCTCGTAACTCCTCAGTTCTCTGAACAGAATCGTGTAAAGTTCTTCCGACCTGTCTCAATCTGGAACAGCTCCAAATCTGGTGATACAATGCTGGTCTTCAATCTTTTGAACTCGCTCCAAAAATTGTCATTTCTGTAGTCACTTTCGGTGGTGTCTACTCAGGATGTGGTTGCCTCAAGTTTCTGTCCCGACTCACGCCTCAAATCGCTGTCTAACCCAGTGTCGCGGTTTTCTGTCCCATGGTGTTTAGGCCCCTGTCTGTGTTTTCAGGCCCCTGTCTGTGTTTTCAGGCCCCTGTCTGTGTGTTCAGGCCCCTGTCCCAGGTAGTCGGGCGTTTGTGCCTAGGTTCCCCTGATTCTCCGCGCCAGCTGTATATCCTTCTGCATGATGGTGACTCGCTTCGCGTGGAGCGCCAGCAAGTTTGTGTCCTCAAACAGGCTCGTTAGAAACGCCTCTGACGCTTCCTGTAACGCCAGCAGCGCCATCGACTGCCAACGGTATGCCACCTCCGAGTCTATATCAACGTACTGCATGGCAACCTCCCTAACAACCCTCGCAAACGGCAACTTTCGTAGCAAAAGGTCCGTGGACTTCTGGTACTTCCTAATCTCTCTCAATGCCGACAGCCCAGGCCTGTAGCGCACTTTGGGTCTATCAATAGGGTCCCCAGGACGCTTCTTGAACAGCTCGGATCTTCTGATCCGCGGGTCTCTGATCTCTTTGGCCATTGCTTGGTGTCTCGCTAAACTGCTTTAATGTCTGCTTATATTCGCTTTTCTCTGTTATATCAGTTTTGCTGCTCCTGGTTCTCTTACTATACGCTTTGTTCGCTTCAGTTCTATACTGGACTCAGCTTTCTGTATAACCGCCGCACTGCCTGCTCCTGTACAGCCAAAAACAGCAAGAATTGTTGGTTTGTTTACAAAACACGAAATTTGTTTTTGTGTTTTTCTGCTTATATTTTTTAATTTTTATTTTTTTTTTCATTTTTAATTGTTTATTTGTTTACTTTGTTAATTAACTCGACAAGTTGAACTGGCGCTGGCTGAAATAACGAGAAGACACTACTATAGCAGCCATGGCACCCTACAACGAGGACAACTTTTTAATGATTGCACCAGGCTCGACCAAAACGCTGGTCCAGTTTGGAATAAAGGACGTTTACTCACCACCCAAATACGAGATACCAACCAGGGTTTACCGCCATCCTACCAAGGAAGGGGTGTACAGCACTAAGGGGGAGAAAGAGCACGAGGTGAACCCGATAGTGAAGGGCTGCATAGTTGATCTGGCGGCATTCAAGGCGTTTTTGAAGCTCATTTTCAATTCAGTCACAAAAGATTTGGATCCTTTGCCAAACATCCCACTGACGCTTGTGTCACTGCCACAGTGGTCCCGCCTGGACATCGAGAGCATAGCCAACTACATTTTTGAGGAGATTGGAAGTAGTAGCAGTGCTAACAGCGGCTCTGGCAGCGGTGCTAATGGAATCAATGGACTTAATATACTGCCGATCGGTTTGGCCGCGCTGTATGCGTGCGGAAACCACTCGTGTGGGTGTGTGATCAATGTGGGCAAGGAGCACACAGACGTGATTCCAATTGTGGACTTCAAAGTGCTCAAGTCGAGCACCAAGAACGTTAAATTTGGTGGGGAAACAATCAACAGAAATCTAAAGAAGCTACTGCCACATTTGACCGACGAGCAAATTGAAAGCTTGAAGAGATCAGATATCTATGAAATTTTGAACGAAGACGACAAGAAGAACGGGTTTTTCACCTCTGAGGATCTGATGGATTCAAACAACGATGATGATGGAACGTTTGACGTTGCTGAGATTGTGGCGAGTGGAAGAACCAGAGAAATCTTGGAAGAACGTGAGAAAAACAGTAGCAACGGCAAGGGTGGTGCTGGTGCTGGTGCCAGAGCAGAAAACTCTAAACTTGAAATCAACACGTTCAAAGACCAGAATGGGCAAGAGATTTCAATTGGTAAAGAGAGATTTAAAGGTTCAAATGAGCTGATTGAGGAAATCTCCAAGAAAGTTTACAACTCGTTGAGTTCGATCACTGACCTGAGTAAGAGACAGGAAGCTTGGAACAACCTGATTTTGATTGGATCAACAAGCCTGATCAAGGGATTCCAAGACGAAATCTTTAAAAGGCTTTTTGAAAACTACCTGATTGGAAAGGAGAACCTCAAGATTTTGAAAAAACAGACCTACCAGTCCACCATAACTGAGAAGATTATTGAGTTTCAGCAAGTTCCAAACTCTATCAAGTTTAGTAAAATCCCTGACTACTTTCCTGAATGGAAGAAGAACAGAAACCACATCAACTTGCACTTTTTGGGTTGCCAAATTGTATCAAAACAGTTATTTGATCACAGTAACCAGGAGTCCTTCTACCTGACAAGAAGCGACTATAATGAGAAGGGCCCTACTGGTATATGGGAGGGTGCATTCTTCTAGTGTATTGTAATGTATAGAATAAATTAGTTAATTCTTAGCTGTCTAGTAATGGTTAAAAGTCAGGGTTTTTTTACCTGAGGAGCTACTATAGTCTTAAGACTCTACTGGTATGAGCTTCTAGCGGATTTTTGCTGTACAGAGTAAATTGGATAACTTATGCAGCTGTCTAGATGTGATATACAATGGTCACAGTAACCAGGAGTCTTCTACCTGAAATAAGAAGGCCCTACTGGTATGAAAAAGGTGCCTTTTCTCTTGGATTTGTATTAACCTGTGCTGTCGAGCCATAGCTTATACAGATAACCAGGATTCCTCCCCGACAACCACAATGAAAAGTCCACTGGTACAGGAGGTGCCTTCTTAATGTATTTTCAGTGTATAAATATTAACATGCTCTCCAGCAGTAACTGATACAAAGCAGAGCAGGGATTCGCAGAAGCAACTACAATGAAAAGACATAGGAATGTGTTCTCTAGCAGATCTGATAGAGTAAATAAATTAATTAAGTGCTGTCTAGCTATAGTTCGGACTGTGTTATCATTTCCGATAACACAGATGCATTGTCATCATCGTCGTCATTATCTTGGTCATTATCATTGCTTTCGCTGTCCTTGCCGCTCATCTTCTCTTCATCGTTAACCTCGTGCACATGGTCGTAGGACTCCCACTTTTTGAAAAACGTCACCAGCACCTGGGCAGTGATGACCTGCTCCGACTGGTAGAGCACGAGGGCCACGAGCAGTCTTCCCAGGTTGTCGAAATTGTCGCCGTACTGGGAGGTGCAGAGCGAGACCCCCAGGGCTGCGGTTTTAGCTGCGCCACAGAACATTATAGCGATGGAGTCTGCTCTGTTGTGGTAGAACGGGTGGAACACCTTGTAGCTGGCGGTGTAGAGCCAGCTGGAGGAGTCGTCCGGTGGGTGTCTGAAGAGGATTTTGACGAGATACGGTCTGGCAAGGACATAGCAGATAACGGTCAGAAACAGGTAGATGGCGATGTTGAAGAAGACAATGAAGATGATGGAGGCCGTTGGGACGTCGGTAAAGGCGTGCTGGTGGAACGCAGTCGAGAAGGAGGACCACATGATGAGCAGGAGGCAGAAGCTGCTGATCTTGTTGAACTTTGTCTTGATCAGGAACCAGTGCACCTGCTTGGGGAAGATGTTCTGCACCACCTGCCCGACAAACAGAGGCACAAACACGCTAAGCCCGATCTGCTTCATCACGTCTGCATACAGCTTCTGGATAGACTCGCCTCCCTGGACAGGATTGCCGAACCTGAACTGCGGTGACGAGGTGTACATCTGCAGCAGGGCTGGGGAAATGAACGCACCAAGAACGTTGCCGATAAACACCTCGCATAGGCACAGCAGCGCGTTGCCGTTGGCCTTGGTGGTCATGACAACGTTGGACGCAACGGTGGTGGGGCATGTGCCGGTCACAATGAGCCCCACGAGCATCCAGTTGTCTATTTTGCGGTTGTGGGCCGCGTTGACTGCGCAGCAGAATGCAAAGATGATGGCTGACGATATCACGAAGGAGGTGGCCTGCACCACGAGGTGGCCCCGCCAGTTGCCCATGTTCTTCAGCAGGTCCCGGGTCTTCATGGACAGGCCCGACTGCAGGAAGATGATCGCCACGGCCCCGTAGCCTATGGAGTACTCAGCCCTGATGTGCCCGCCGTGCCGGGCCACGTTCGGGTAGAAGTGCGCCAGCACGATGAACACTGCCAGCCCGATGAAGAACCACTGCGCGAGCGCAAAGTTCCAGCACCACACCAGTGCGGTCTGTGCTGTGGTCTGCGCTCTGTGCAGCCTGCGTGTGCCCGTATGCGTGTCTGTTTCCGCGGTGGGTGGCCTGTGCTGCTCTGTGGATGCCATGGTGGGTGGTTGTGCTGCTCTGTGCTGCTCTGTAGATGCCATGGGGTGGTCTGCGGCCGCCTTGCTGCCTTTAATACTCGAAATATCCTGCTGGCCTGCAAAGCGGTGACTCTATCCGGGCAGCGGGCCGGCCAGTTCCAGTGATCAATTTTTCACTGTGGGCTAAAAGTCACAGAGTCAGCTAAAATCGAGCAGAACGGACCGACCAGAGGAGTGCTAGCTGGAACGGGAGCACAGGTGGCACGTGAGCTGAAACCAAGTATGTCAGGCTGGAGCTATGCGAAGAGAATCGGAATAGTGACGGCGTCGTGGGTGCCCGTGGCGATGGTGTTCAACGAGCATGTGTGCTACATTGGCCGTATCGACGGGTCGTCGATGAGACCCACGTTCAACCCGAGCCACAGCAGCAACGACTGGGTGCTGCTGTGGAAGTTTGGGATCCACAAGCCCAATGCCATCAAGCTGAACGATGTTGTGCTGTTCCGGTCCCCCACGGACCCTGAGAAAGTGCTGTGCAAGCGAGTCAAGGGCGTCCAGGGCCAGACCGTCACCACCAGACACCCGTACCCGCGGGAGTTCGTGTCGCTGCAGAGAAACCATCTGTGGGTCGAGGGTGACAACATCCACTCCATCGACAGCAACACCTTCGGCCCCATTTCCACCGGTTTGGTGATTGGCGTCGCCACCAGGATCATCTACCCGCTCGACAGGTGGATGCCGGTGCCCGCGGGGGGGCGCGAGGCAAGAATCAACCCGGTATAGATCACTGGCGGCAGCCCTCAGCCATGAACATTTGCATTAGTAAGACTTGTAGTGCTTCTTAGGTAAGCACTTCCGGCATGTGTCATTAGTCAGCATTACCCGTTTCTTATGTAACCTGTATCTTAGTAATCGTATCACTATTGCTTATGTAATCCATCTGTGGAAATGATGAAATTTCGTCCGCAAAAAGCTCTTCCACCACTTCACCAAACCAAGCTTACTATCAAAATGGCTACAAAATCTATCAATGTTGCTATCATTGGTGAGTAAAGTGTCTGGTGTGCTTGTCTTGCAGCATAACTAACCCTCTGGTACCAGGAACCGGTGTTGTTGGAACCGCATTCTTGAATCAGTTCAAAAATTTTTACAGAAATAACAAAGACGCCATCACCTACAACGTTATTCTGATTGCTCGTTCCAAGAAAGCTGTCATCTCAACAGACTACAAGCCGCTGGACATTGACAACTGGGAATCAATCGTCAATTCAGCTTCCCAGGACTCTTTATCAAATGATGCTTTATTGTACTATTTGATCAAATCACCAAATCCTGTTATCTTAGTCGATAACACATCCAACGAAACTTTGGCAAACAGCTACCCAAGTTTCATCAAAAACGGTATCTCCATTGCAACACCAAACAAAAAGGCATTTTCCTCAGACTTGAAATTATGGAATGAAATCTTTAACTCAAAAGCTGAAAATAACAACAAAAGGGGCCTGGTTTACCACGAAGCCACTGTTGGTGCAGGGTTACCATTAATCGGTACTATCAACGACCTAATTCAAACTGGTGACAAAGTTGAAAAAATTGAAGGTATCTTGTCAGGAACTTTATCATACATCTTTAACCAGTTCTCGACTGCCGATGACTCAGCAGAGAAGAAACCATTTAGTGAAATTGTCAAAGTTGCCAAAGAACTGGGTTACACCGAACCTGATCCTAGAGATGACTTGAATGGGTTGGATGTCGCAAGAAAAGTCACTATTTTATCAAGAATCTCTGGTAACTTGGTTGAATCACCAACTTCTTTCCCAGTTCAGTCATTAATTCCAAAAGACTTGGAATCAATCGAGTCGTCTGACGAGTTCATGAGCAAACTGCCAAACTATGATGATGAAATGGCTACATTGAACAACAATGCCTTCAAAAATGGTAAGGTTCTTAGATTTGTTGGTTCTGCTGACTTGGTTAATAACTCTGTCAAAGTTTCAGTTGAAGAGTACCCATTTGATCACCCATTTGCTTCATTAAAAGGTTCTGCAAACGTCATTTCTATCAGAACCAACCGTTACCAAGATCCTTTGATCATTCAAGGTGCCGGTGCTGGTGCTGAAGTTACTGCTGCTGGTGTCTTGGCCGACTTGATCAAAATTGGTCAAAGATTGTAATTAATCATACAGATCCTCAATCAATAAATGGTTTGTTTGACGTAAGTCACACTTATTCAAGCTCTCTTTGGCTTCTTTAAAGATTTTGTATAATTCTTCATAGTTCAAACATGTCGACCTGAACTCAAGCATGATTTTTTGTGAATCAAGCAAATCAAATGAGCCTGTTTGTTTCTTTTTCTTTTTGTTTGAACCATCTGTTCCACTGTTGTTGCCATTACTGCTACTGCTGTTGTTGTTGGATGCTGAATTGTTGGCATCGTTATTATTGTTCACATTAACTCTAGATATATGAGCATTATTTGGTGCTAGGAATAAATCTCCTGTGTCACGAATCTCTGCTATATATGCACCAGTCTTGTGAATGTATTGAGCAAACTTGAATTTAGGTTTCCCCCATGAATATGAAATATCAAAATCCTGTTCATCCTTCTTGAAAAATAACGATGCCCTGTTATCTAATAGAAATCCTGAAACCTCCAATAGATAAATCTGATAGTAAAACTTATGCTTATCAAAGAGCTTTTTATTATAAAATTCACTTGTTTCATCCCATGGATTTATCGCTAATTTGATATCAACAAATGAATGAAATGGATTTAATTTTGGTATTTCACATAGTTCATTCCATGGAATTTCAACTAATTTCAACCCATATCTTTCACACATCATTGACCAACTGTTTATAGTATCATCAATCAACTTGGGCGTAGTCGTTAACCATTCCAATCTAACATGGAAACAATGGTTCGGATTATGAACCATGTCATAGTGAACTGTAATGAACTCTCTTCTATATGAATCATTGTTCATATCAATATCAAATTTTAAACTGTTACTTAAAATGAAATTTCTACGACTTGTAGTTTTATTTAACTTGGTCGTCGCTGTTAGTGGATTCATTGAAAATTTAGACCCTTTACTGATGACTGAATTTGATCTTGAACTTGAATTGTTCTCTGTTTCATCATTTTCCTCATTCTTTTCCTTGTTGATAATGAAACCTGGTGTCAACTGATAAAAGTAATGTCCATCTAAAAACTTATGTCTATTTTCAGCATGAACAAATAATCCTTTATCCATTAATTCATTTCCATAATTTACTGCATCTTCTCTGGTATCTATATCTTTAAAATTCTCTAGCAACCAACTAACTAATTCCATTCCCAAGAAACAGTTAGAATGAACTTTCCAATGCCATTTTCTATCAATTAATCTAATACCTTTATCGTTCTGTAGAAAAAATGACAATTCCTTCAAATCAATATCTTTTGTTAAACTTTCTTCTTCAATGAATGCCCCTGCTTTATAATCATTCATCTCGTTAATATACTGGTCTTTCAAAAATCTAACTAAATCTCCTGTATAAAATTTAATTTCTGGGAATATTTCACTCTCCTTTTTACTCTTTTTACGTATCTTCTTAGAATCTGGTTGAAATTCTCCTTTATGCAATGTTGCAATTAACTTTCTTAATCCTTCAACTCTAATTTCTTCTGTATTTAAAACTTCTTGGTTATTCGTGGTGAGAAATGTTGATTTGGGAATTTCTGTTGGTAATAAAACAAATTTTATTCTATTAACAGTTCTATTTCCTTCAATTGGATCATCATTATAACCAGCCAAAATTTGATCATATTTATTCCAGTTATAATTATATGGTTTAATAATTAAAGGATCAGGTGAAAATTTTAAATAATTGGTTTGATATCTTGTTTTAATGAAACATTCTTTGAAATAATCTGAAATCGGTTCATTTTTAGATCTGTGATAAATTTGAACATTGATTGTATCATCATAATCACATGAGATTCTATGGATTTCTTCTTCTTGTGATAGGTATATTTTACATCCGTGATAATAATCATTGGATAAATACTTAATGATTGTTGAGTTCTCATCATGAGACAATTTCTTATCAATCTTTTTTAAAGATTCATTGTTAACAACAATTTGAAAACCAAGCATTAATCTTAAATGAATCATTTCTCTCATTAATCCACCAATATTCATAAACTTCTCATGCTCAACACTTAATTGAATTGCATGGGTTTGAAATGTGAAATTGTTTTCAAAATCCTGTGATTTAGGAAATTCTGGTGTCGTTATTGGTAAATCTGATGGGGAAGATAATGATTTCCATTTAATAACTCTTCTTTTGACATTCTTAGGGAAAACATCTTGCCATTTACCAACACCCATTTTAGAAATCTCCTGTAATGTAATTCTTCTTGACGGATTTTCAATCTCAGTCCACATGATCGATTTTAACATATCAACAACTGTGATTTCTTTACCTTTAAATCCTCCATGATTTTGTGATTTTGTATATGTGGAAGAGGATTTTGGAGAAGTTGAGATAATATTGTGGTTGTTAATATTATTAAGGCCAAGATTGTTATTGTTATTTTCTTTATTTGAGCCCAATTTCAACTTGGTGTTGCTAAAGTTTTTACTGAATGGTAATTTTCTAATCAACTGTTTTTTATCAGCAGTAGACGTTGCTGAAGTTGATGAAGAAAAAATTGACAAACTATCAGAGTAATCCTTTGCCTGAGTACCATTTGATTTAGATCTAATAGTTGAAGATGCTGATGAATCATTTGTTAATATTGAATCGCCCAATTGTTTTAAAGAATTTAAGGCAGTTTTAGAAACAGTAAAAATCGGTTCCGCAGTGGTTTCCTTTTGTGGATCTGAATTAATTATTGCTGTTGTTGATATGTTTGTTGGAACTTTCCATAATAAATGATTTTTGGATAATGGTTTATCTTTGACAATTTTTTTAAAGCTTTCATTAATTTTTGATTCGTCAACTTCAGGAAGGCAATTCTTATCAAACACTCTTTGATCATATTCATTCATATATTGCAAAATAGATTCAACATTCGGGTCTGGTTTTAAGTTATTTATTGTAACGTCATTCATTTCGTTTTCCATGAACCCCATCATTTGAACCTCATAGATTTTGCATCTTGGAAACCATTGATTACCATTTTGAGTTTTTTCATTCCAAAAAGATACATCAATCCATCCAGGAACACAATGATGTAGTAAATCTTGGTTATCTCTATATCTAAATAAAGGAGTTATATGTAATGGAGGTTGAGATAAACAAATAATATCAACTGAAACTTCAGAATAAATTAATTTTTTCCCAGTTTCAATTAATTCATCATATTGAACATCATATAATCCGTTACCAGCACTAATTATAATGAAATGAGTTGTTGTGTGTCTTAAATCAGGGTCTCTAAATCTATCAAAGATTAGGGTGGTTGATAAATCAATGGAATTCAATAAATCAGACTTGATCGTTGGTAAAAATCTCACTGCTTTGTTATAATCTTGGAATCGATGATGTTCCATAATATCTTTTCTAAAGTTAGCAAATTCATATCTCAAAGAAATCATAATTTCACTCCAATGAACAATATTAACTTGATCAACAACCACCCTATAAAAGTTTTTAGTGTTTTTTGGACGGTCACCATCTTTAATATCAATCCAAGAACTGTTTTCCTCGTAATCAACATTTGCTGCAAACACAATAGTTACCAAATGATGAGTACCTTTCTGTCTCCATTTTTTAAAAATTTTAGGAAATAAAGAATTTAAAACTTTGTGAAACATAACTTCACCATCTTCTTCAAAATGATACATTTCTTCTGTGATTTGTATGATAAATACCAATCTGGCTGATTCTGATCTAAAGACTATTTTCGTATTATCATCAATATAACCAGAAAAGACTTTCATACCATTCCTATAGATTGAATTCACATTACATCTTATACTTTGTAAAAAAGTTAACTTTTGGTTTTTAAAGACACAAGAACCTTTCATCAATGAAGATAGTTCCCACATGTCTCCTCTTGTTAATTTAATATCCTTCAAATTAATCTCAACTAAGTCAATGTTAACATCATTTTTATTTTTCAAAGTGATTGTCACAGGAGTTCTAGTTGAGATATTTAATTCGGACTGTAATTGGCCTGACTGAACAAATATTGGGGATAGTTTACATCTTTTTATAAGCTCATCATTTTTGATATTTTTGATGATAAAATATAATTTTCTTGATTTAACTGAATCATGGGATTTCAATTCAGCCAAATCACCTTCTTTTGCGCCCGGAATTTGATTAATATCCACAACAACTAAATTAGGATCAGTTCTTGGATCATGGAAACTTGCAATTAGCTGCAAGGGCTCGTTAATTGAAAGAGGTTGAACTGATTCTTTATTCGTTTCATTATTACTGCTGATGTTGTTTTTACCATTATTAGAGGTATTATTATCACTAGCATTGGTGTTATTGTTCTTATTAGCAAATGTCCTTCTAAATCTTGATGTGCTGCCAGTACTCCCACTATTGTTATTAGAACTCTCTATGACCAAAGCACCGCTTTGACCTCTTTTAACTGTTCTCAGTGTGAGGACATTGGAGTTCATAATTTGATTAACCTTATAGCCAATTTACTCTGCAAGGGCAATAATTCAAATTCTGGATTAACTATTTTAGGTTCTTATGCGGTTTCAAACTGCCTCAGTGCTGTTTATAGCACCTTAAAACTTAATACAATCGTTGTTTAATGAATTTAAAACCAGAAGAATTTTATTATGTAATATTTTTATAATTGAAGATTTTCCGGGTAGTTAAATGCTGATTGTTAATTTGTTATGTAACCAATGTGCTTCTAGGATTTCAAAAATCATTAAAAACAAATTGGTTTTTTTTGCCACCGTTTGAAACAAAAACAAAGAAGTAAAGCAAGTTTCTCGTGCTGAAACTGTTGAATTAATAGGAATTGATAATCTGGCTTTGCTGATATTGAATTTGTGAGAGAGCAAGAAGAAAGTAGGAAATTAAAATGGTTTTAGAGGCAACAATTGTTCTTCTTGATAATTCAGAATTCAGTAGAAATGGAGATTATCCACCAACCAGATATGAATCTGAGCTTGATGTTGTCGAACTGATTTTTAACAAGAAAACCAGAGATAATCCAGAAAATACAGTTGGAGTCATTTCATATGCAGGATCGTCAGGAAATAAGATTCTATCAACATTAACCAGTGACCTTGGGAAGATATTAAGTGGAGTTCATAATTTAAAGATTGAAGGAAAGCTCAATTTCTTGACAGGAATTCAAGTTGCTGCACTAGCATTAAAACATCGTCAAAATAAAGTACAACACCAAAGAATAATATCATTTGTTTGCTCACCAATTGAAGAAAGTGAAAAAGACTTGGAGAAACTGGCTAAGAAAATGAAAAAGAACAATATTTCAGTTGATTTCATTAACTTTGGTGAAGATTCAACAAACACAGAGAAATTGGATAAATTTATATCAATTTTGAATAATAGCAATAGCAATAGCAGTAATAATAATGAAGATATAAGCCGTTTAGTTACAATTCCACCACCAACAGATGGTAAAACACTGTTTGACCTAGTTAGACAATCTAACTTGTTTGGAGATGATTCAAATAGTTCAGGAAATCAACAAGAAGAATTTGGATTTGGTAATAATGATGGATTTGAAGGATTTGATGAAGAAATGGATCCTGACTTAGCATTGGCTTTACGTTTGTCTCTAGAAGAAGAGCAGGCGAGACAAAGACAAGTTAATGAAATGGAAAGAATAGATGAATGATTTTCAACTACTATAATAATAATAGGTATAAATAAATAAAGATAAACTGATGTAGTCATTACTTAACATGCTGAGGCAGCAGACTCAACTTTTTTTGTTTCATAACTAAAACTCTCCATTGGAGATAACCCCCAAGTTGCTAACATCTCTTTATCTTCGTCCCAACCATTACACATGGTTGTTAACATTTTTTTACCTGTAAAAATTGCATTACAACCAGCCATGAAACATAAAAACTGTTCAATCTCTTTCATTGTGTAACGACCTGCTGCTAATCTGATGATTGCTTCGGGCATTATAATTCTTGCAGTTGCAATTGTTCTAACTATATCATTAAATTTCAGCTGCTTCTCCTTTGGTAACTTAGTTAGCTCATCGTAAATTGGTGTACCTTTGATTGGTACTAATCTGTTAATTGGTAATGATTCTGGGTGTGGTGACATAGTTGATAAGGTATATAAAAATCCAATATGATCATCTTCGGTTTCACCCAAGCCCAATATACCTCCAGTGCAAGCTTTAATACCAGAGTTTTGGACGTTTTTAATAGTTGCTAATCTATCATCGTAACTTCTTGTTGAGATAACATTCTTGTAATGTTCCCTTGATGTATCAATGTTATGGTTATAAGCAGTCAATCCAGCGTCTTTTAAAGTTTTAGCTTGATCTTCGTTGACCATTCCTAAAGTGACACAACTTTCCATGCCTAAATCGTTAACCACTTTAACCATCTCTGTGATCTTCTTTAAACCACTTTTACGACCTTTCATATCTCTCCATGCAGCTCCCATACAAAATCTTGTAGAACCGTTACGCTTAGCTTCTTTCGCTGCTTCAATGACTTCTTCAACTTTGACCATTTTTTCGGCTTCAACACCTGTTGAATATCTACTGGACTGAGCGCAATATTTACAGTCTTCTGTACAACCACCAGATTTAATGTTCATCAGGGTGCATAGCTGAACTTTTGTTGGATCATGAAATTTTCTATGTTGTAGTTGGGCTGAATGGATCAACTCAAGTAATGGGGTTGAATAAATTTCTTTGATTTGTTCTTTTGTCCAATTGTTATATGGTGAAGTTAGTGATAATGCAGTTTTTAGTACTGAACCTGGTTCAATATCGAGTGACACTTGTTTCTCTTCTAAAGTTTGTAACGGTATGACGGGCTTGTCCATAAAACTGTTGATTTCAATGTCACTAGTCGCCTCAGTAGTAGCTGCTGCTGCTGCTGAGCATGCTGGTTTACAAACCTTTGAAAGCGTTTGGAATGATCTTTTTGTCACAAAATTGAGCATCTTTTTATTGTTTCCTGAGAAAAAAATGGCTGTTTGACAAAGTTCTTTTCTCTCCACAAATAAAACTCATTTAGTGCAAGATTTGTCTTTTTATACCATTCTCCTGTTTAGCAGTTCAACAACTAAGAATCGTTAATTGTGAATTGAAATGTTGAATTCATGCATAATTGTGATTAACTGTGTTGCCTAATTGGGCAATTTTAAGAGTCAAATGCTGATTCAATCATCCAATAAAAAGTTGTTTTAAGCATATTACGCTGGTAAATCGATTGACAATTCCATCAGTGTGATTCAATTACTTCAATGTGAGCAGTTTAGAAAATGTATAATTAATCTGAATGATTCATCCTTTTTCATAAAGGAAAAAAAGTTGAGTCGTCATATCTATAGGCATTGCGCTTCTAACAGTTCTCAGCGGCTCTCATGCTTTTTTTTTGGTAACTGGTTAAACAACTGAAAACTTGAGGATATCAGTTGAGTTGAGTGGTACTATTATTATGGCAGCTAGCATAATAATGTCATAAATCTTACAAAATAATTTTATGAAAAAATAAATATCAACTTTTGATAGATGTTTTTTTCGTACTAAAATTACTTAATCTCGAGCTCGCTTGTCGCTTCAGCTGGTCTGTAAGTGATTGACAGCTGACGTTACACAACAGCTTAGATTTATCTGCAAGTAGTTGACAGTTAGCTGTCAACTACCACGTCAAACTACTTTTCAAGAAATTGACAGATAACGTTAATCTTGCATAATATGGACAACTCAGGTAAAATAACCAAAGTTGTACGTTCCAGATCTGGCTGTACATGCTGTAAACAGCGCAAAAAGAAATGCGATGAGGTTAAACCTGCTTGTTCATCTTGCTTAAAAAGGGGTGTACTTTGTGTATACGACATCAAACGGAAACCCTTGCCTGCATTAAAGAAATCAAGAGATAATGAAACTACAGATAAAATAACCGTTGCTGATATTGTGGGATATATACAAAATCATCAAACATTCAAAAATATACCAATGGATTTACAGATTAATCTGCCATTCACACTTACCAAACAAGAAGTGACCTATTTTGAATATTATTGTAAAGTAATTTCACCACAGCTCTCAATATTGCCACAACAATTTAACCACTACTCAAGAATTTTCATATCAAGTGCTTTAACTGATAAGTCGATACTTCTGTGCCTTATAAATTGGAGTTATAGGACAATGAATTTTGAAAATCTTTTGAATTATAACTATGATGCACAGATTGAAAACAAATACCTAGCAGAAATCAAATCACTTATTTTAAAAAGATCTAATTCCATTGAGTTGTTATTATCAGATAACAATTTTTTGAAAAATCTGATTTGCTATATGATTTTAGTGTTTAAAGAAATATCATTTGGTGATATCAGGCTATGGTCTGAGTATTTTACTGAATGTTTTCAAATGATTAACAGAATGCCAGGGACAATTGAATATTTGCTGAAAAAGTGCTCTATTGAAGGATATTTAATGGGTGAGTCGTTTGCGTATATTGATGTCTTGGCTTCACAATCAAATGAAAATGGCACTTTCTATCCTATTCAGCATTATGAAGATTTATTTAAGACAAATGACTCCCAAAGAGATCCTTTTCAAGGCTGTATAAGACCTATAATTGTCATACTGGGCCAAATATTGACTTTATTGGTTCAATTGAATTCCCTCAGTGATGAACAGCAACAACAAAAACAGCAGCAAAATACTGAAATAGATGATATCGTAAGAAATTCCAAGTTACAAACAATACTTGACAAATCAAATGAATTAGAGTTAGAAATTAAAAATTGCAAACCAGATATCTCATCGTTAAATATCACAGATTTGAAAGAGCTAGAAATTCACTTGACATTATTTGAAGTTTATCAAATATCTTCACAATTGTATATAAAACAGGTTATCAAAAAACTACCACCAATTGTACCAGAAATCCAGGTTTTGTATTTCAGTCTGCAGAAAGATTTATTTATTTTACAAAACTATAGTTTTTTACAAAGAAACTTGGCATTTCCAATGTTATTACTGGGATTGTGTTGTTGTCATGATAAAGATAAAGTTCATGTTGAATTATTATTCAAAAATTTCATCAAAAAAAATGGTTACCTGAGTAGTTATCAAAAAACATGGATTGTCATACAGAAACTGTGGAAATTGAACAAAAATGGGGAAACCTACGTTGACTGGTTTAAAATAACAAAGAAACTGGGCTGGAGATTGAACTTGGCCAGATAACGTTAACTATAGAAATGCTATGTATTATGTAATGGGGATCAGCTAAAAAGAAAAGAAAAAAACTTATAAAATCTCAGATTTCATCAAAATAATGAGAGTTTTAGTATTATTGTTATTTGTTATTTCCACTTTTGGAGCTTCTTTGGATGGTTACATTGATAGTTATGAGGGTGATTCCACACATTGCATAGATATTGCAGTGCCAAAAAACAGTTTAATCAATATTAATGTGAATTTATTAGGTCATCAAGCGATGTCATTGAATGGAATGATTGAAGTCATTGAGAATGTTCCAATGCTTGAAAATGAGTTTGTGGAATTGACTTTGAGCTATGGAAATGATGTTGTTTACCACAACCTTTTCAGAGAAGTGAAAACATTTGAGAACGTGACTAAAATCTCTAAATCTGGTGAATATTGTATCAATGCCAAATTTAACTCAACAATTACCAGGGCCATATTTGTGAAATTAGGCCAAGTGGAGGAAGCTAAAAAAGAGAATTTTTACTTGTGGATTTGTATCAACTTGTTCCTAATAATCACAACTTACAAATTTCATCCATTGACAGCTAATGTTTTCTTCTTGTTAAATTTGATTAACTCAATAATCTCAACTGAATCATCACAATTCTCGCAGTATTTACAGATATGTGTGAACTTCATTTTGATACTCCAAATAGCTAACTGTGATTTGAAATATTTATTACTACTACCGATAACTTTTATTAATAATTATTTCAACATTTTAATACCACTTCCACTGCTGTTTTTGAATTTACATTGGTCAAATATTCTGTACTCTATTGTTTTCATAATAGAGCAATTACCTGTATCCAAGTGGTGGCAACTTATGGGCTTTATACCTCTAACACTGATCATAAAGGATCATAATTCAAGTATAATTCCTTTATAAGAAGATAGATAAATAAATAAATAAAATGCATTCGTTATACATCAGAGTCTATATATTATAGTGGGTTTACCATTCATGATTTTCTTCAACTAACTCATCTAGAGCAGACAAGTTACCTTTGATAGCTTCGGTGATTGAAGCATTTGCACAGGTATAAATACGTCTTTTTTCCTCTGACTTTGGCAATAAACTTCCTAGCTCTGGTCTACCATACCTGATAATTATTTGTTCCTTTTCATCAAATTTCTTTTCCTCCAGTGATGAGGAGGAAGTGTTTAGTTCATCAGAATTACTTGTTCCAGTAAAATAACATATAATTTGAACACCTTCCTTAAATAAATGATCCAAATTGCTTCTAAACATTTCAAATTGACTCCAGTCATTGAAGATGTAGTACATTTTATATTTGTCTGTTTCCTCCTTATATCTGTTATTATTGAAAAATGCTAAAACTGATGACAATCCAACTCCTGATCCAATTCCAATAATCTCATTAAATTCAGAGTGGTTTTGGTCAATTGGAATTTTTCCATACGGACCATCAATTAACACCTTAACACTTATAGTATTCAGCTTTGACAACTTTCTAGTGACTCCTTTTTTACATTTCAAATAAATAACCAGCTCATCAGTTTCATAACAAGAGACCAATGAAAATGGATGTGATTGCCAACTAAAGTACCACGGTTGTAAAAAACTCAAATAAACATAAGATCCTGGAAAGAACTTATAATATTTTGGTTTGGGGATCCGCAGCTTGACAAAATTATCACCAAATTGTTCTAATTTAGCGTTGACAATTCCACCATTTAGTACAATTCTTATAATTCTCATGACAAAATCAAACACTAAGATAGCAGCCATTGCATAAACCCATCCCATCCAGCCTAAAGTGTCACAGTGTTTCCACATCGCAGCAACAAATAACGTCGAAAATGCATTATGAAAAAATAAAAACACTTCGTACATAGCATCTCTAACTAGTTGAATACTCAAACCAATCATTAGTCCAATAGTAGTTGTACCAATGATCCCCCAGTAAAAGTATGAATCTGCTGCCCATACTGCATATCCACCTCCATCTGGAGTTGTTGCATAATGAGTCCAAATAATTGAATGAATTAATGATAAAATAAAAAATATAATTGCAACGATTTTATGGAATTTAATCATTACTGAATGATTCATCCAGCCAATTTGCTGAAATGGATTGTTTCTAATTCCCATCAAATATAAAACTGGCATTAAGGAAAAAGCAATGATATCAGTTCTGAAATTTAGTAAGTCTAAAGTTTTAAACCATGAATTGTATAAATAAGCATTAATCTCTAGTGAATAGTTGATTGAACATGATAAAATGATTAGAACGGTGAAAAAAAATGATATAATGATTTCAAGTCTATTAAAACCAAAAAACATCCAGTATTGTCTGTGTTGAATTAGAAGTCTATTCAACTTTTGTCTTTTATCAAATGAAATAAATTTATACCCAACATAATTGTAAATTCCATAAATAACAAGGACACCAATCCAGAATCCAACAGCACCCCATCCCAATCTTTGACACATTGAGATAAAGTTATTATAGTCTTTAAAAGTTTTGTACCACCAGCTAAATGTTTCATCGTCAATTCTTATAGGCGAAGTAACATTAGATCCCTTTGGAAATAAGTTTGCATCAACTAATGAACTTGAGGAGTTCTTCTGGTACGAAAACATATCTTGAAGTGTAAATGAAGTACCTGTTTTAATGTTGCATCTTTTTATAATATGTTCATATCCATGAATCATTTCAGCTGTTGAGTTGGAAAAATCATAAACACAATTGGTGATTGAACCAACCCAAAGATCATTGTAACATTGGCATTTCCACGTTGATGAAGCCATATGGCCACCAACTGCTGAACAGTCCCATGACTTCTTTCTTAAAAAGTAAATACAGGATGATGCAACATGTGAATCATAGATCACTAATGCAGATGTACTTGTTATCAGAAGACTGATCGTCAATAGGGCCAATTGTTTTGCAAACATCTTCAACTAGTCAAAGTAGCTCCAAAAACTCAGCAGTCCATACTTGATTCTTTCACCTACTATTTATAATAAATATAGAATCCTGCTCACATTGTTGGCTGCATCATTAATTCTTGGTATTTTTAACGTTTGGCTTGAATTTCATTTTGGTTTATTTTTTTTATCTTTTAAATCAGGTTTTGTCATATTGAAAACAGGTCAGATCGAGGCTTTTGATAAGATTAACTTGACCCTTACATGGAACCATTAAGGTGGTGAGTTATAGTAGCAATACATATGCTAATCTGCTTTCGATAATTAACAATTCCTGACCTAAAGAAAAAAATTTCAATATAATGTAAAAACGAGCAAATTTATATGCTTTTACATAATTTCAATAATAAATTTATTTGCGTATCTTTTTTTGATGAGCAAATTAATTTGTGATGCATTTCTGAAGATCTGATACCCCATATCTAACTGAATTATATACCGATATCTAGCATCCTGATTGGTAAATAACTTCAAATATTTTGTTTCTCAATCAAACCGTTAACAACTCTAATTTTTAAGTAGAATAATAGGATAGTACTACTGAGTAGCAATACTCCGTTATAAATAATAGCATTTTGATAGTCTCTTGAAACTTTGCCACCATGTTTGATTAATACACCAGCAATTGGTGACCCTAGAAAATTTCCAATGCCTCTGAAAAAGTACATCAATCCACTAATTGATTGATAGTTTTTAATACCAAAAATTTCTGATAAACATGTTGGTAATAATGAAATAATGGCACCTGACACAATACCATACAAGACAATAAATGATATAAAAGTCGCTCTTGTACTGATCATCCATAATGTGAGGACGCTTATTGCACTTAATAAATTACAGATAATAATCATATTCAATCTACCAGTCTTATCCGCTAAATGACCAATCAAAATCTTGAATAGTGCGTTGATCCCATTATTTATTGCAATGAAGTTAGCTCCTTGTTGTGCACTAAATCCTAAAGTTTCTGAATATGTTGACATATAATTTAAACAGATCAAATAACCTGCACTTTGGAAAAACCCTGCTCCCAATTGTGTAAGTAAACTTATCAAATCAACAGCTTTATAATCAAACATCTGTTTAAAGAATGACTTATCATTGTTGTTATTATTATTCTCCATTAGGGAAGGATGCTGTTGAACCATAAAACTTGAAATAAATGTCACAGCTAGGTTAATGAGCCCCAAGATTCTTAAAGCCCATCTCCATCCTAAATTAGCTAATAATAATCTGGAAACAGGTGCTAGCACCAAAGCACCAATACCAGTACCTGAGAATAAGATTCCAAGTGCTATACCTCTATGCCTTGTAAAATACGGAGGTGCACAAACAACCGGAGGAATATAAACCATACTTGCGCCAATTCCAAATAATAACCCTTGTGACAAAATATACTGATAAATCAGGTTCTTTTCGCCATGTTTTTCTTGAACGATTGATCCTAGCAACAATCCCAAACTCATCAGTACCGATCCTAAAATCATGATATAACGTGGTTTTCTCAACCATTTTAGTAAAGTGGTATAAAAAACAGCACAAATATAGGTGGTAGCACTTGCAACTGTACCAATTAGCGCAACAACAGCGTGTGGAGATGTAGTAAGTGGGCCTTCAGATGAAGTATAATACTCTTGAAAAACACCAAATGTAAATGAGATGCCAAAAACCATAAAGTTTGCAATAAATCCTGCAACAACTATAAATATCGCATCTTTGTTGTCCTGAGCATTCTCAATAATATGCATTTTTAGCAGTAAAGGTCATCAAACAACACAATTCATCTATCAAATCAACAATGTTTTGAAAAACCCATAAAAACAAAATCAGTCATGCCGCAGATCTACAAAAACTGACATAAAATTAGTGTGTATTATATAATCAACGGTTCTCAGATTAACAGTGAAAGGAAGGCTGCTAAAATTGTAAAAGAAACACCAAATTTAGTTGCTGAATCCTCATAGGTTGAAACTTCGGCAAAAGACGAGCCTGCTGAAGTAGAAAAAGTATGGTTGTTTGTAGCAATAACTAAAGAAAATGAAGAAATTCCTGTTGCTGAGGTACTTGAATATGATGAGTGTTTTTTGACAATTGTGCTTTCTTCTGTGTTTGAAGTAGCTGAGGTTGAAAAGGCTGTGGAAGAAACAGAATTGGTTGAAGCTAAATCAAAAGTTTGACTGCTGTCAGTTTCACTAGTGGCACCAGTTTCACTAGACGAAGAACTTGATGTGACACTAATAGAAATACCATCAGTGGTTTTAGTACTCTCAAAAGCTGACGATTGTGTTGTAGAAGAAGTTGAAGTTGCTGCTGCATTTGAAGAAGAAGTTGAAGTCGTTGCTGTATTTGAAGAAGAAGAGGAAGAGGATGAAGACTCGACCTTACAAGATGGAATTTTAACTTCTGGTTGTCGAGGTTTTGATTTTGAAGCTGAAGCCTTATAAGCAGATGGATCTGAAACACCTTCGGCAGTCAATGGGACATAATCATCTGTGAAAGAAGAGTCATCTAATTTGTAGGCTGCTAATTTCACAACAGAACCGGATAATCCATTTGCAGAAGCCAAAACAAAAACATCACTGCCTGTATTAACAGCTTTGAAATCACCACCATAGAGTTTTAAATAACCTCCAACAATTTCAAATGGATCAGCGTATTCAGAATCTGAAGAGAATGATTGAATTGATAAGTAGTTTTTACCAATCACAACTGCATTGCCATCGAGTGTCAATGAAGAATTGACCAAAACTTTTGCGGTAGCTGAAGTGTCATGTTTACCTAAATAAATATCACCATCATCAATGTAAATAGTTGCACCATTTAAGGAACTAGTGGAACTCTCTGCCTTTAAAGTGAAGGAATCAGAATCTTCAGTAGGTGCTGAACAGTCATCAGCATTGGTGAAAATTGTAAGTAAGTTGAATAAAAAAAAGAATGTAAAGTAAAATTTAAAAATCATTTTGATGTTTTAGGAGATGTAGTTTGGGTTTAGACAAAGGATACAAAGCAAAGAGACAAGAAACTGTTCTAATTTATATTACAATTTTTAATCCTTAGATCCCACAGTTTAAGCCTTAAACAACTCAATATTTGCTCAAATGTTTTTAGTGTTTTAATACATAGGTTTTCACCTGATTGTATTTTTCAAAAGGTTTTACTCTTCCAGCTACACTACTTTTATAATGTTGTGATAGACTTCTCTGTGTTATGTTTCATTTCATGAAGCTGATCTAGACATCCTTCACTTTTGCTTTCAAAATAAAGTAAAAGTATAGTGAAAATAAGATGAAAGAAGCACGAGCAATTTTCAGTTCCTTTTGTAGATCTTTAAACTACTCTCTAAATTTGTGAGCAAATTTCAGTATTGTTATTGAGTCTTTGATAATTGTAAAACCAAAAAAGTTTAACAACAAAACACTTTTTTATAACCTAATTGAGCCTTTAAAGTATAATATATTGAAAAAATGTCACCAGCTTTTTTGATTGATTACTAAACTTACAGCGAAAAAAGAGATCATCATTGATATAGCTCCATGTGAATACAAAATGCCCCAGATTATTTCAGGGCTTTATTGTTCATTATTTCCGACAACTAAAACATTCAATCTTTTTTATTGTGCTGCATGCACACCATGCATCTATTGCATTAATTCATTATCACGTTTATATATTAGGTCTTCTCTCTCGACTAGGCAGAAATCAAATGGGAAAGAACTTTACATAACCCATATAAAACCCAACAAATCTCTAAAAAAAGGAGAATGACGGACTTTAAACGTTTTCTTTGGATTTTCTTAAAAATGTGTCAGGTACACCTTTGCTTACTAAGAAATGTGGAGATTTGAAATATTTCAGTGAAATTTGTCATGAGATTTAACAACACATTAAAAGTTTTCTTTATTAGATATTATATGAGCAATGGGTTGTCAACTGTCAGGAGTAAATATGTTGTAATGATCTGCAAGAACAACAGTTTAAACGCATCATAAAGCTTGTTGTACTGTAAAAGGAAAAAAGAAAAAAATAAGCTGACAAATTAGCATTTGCAATTACGAAGAAGCCACAGATTTTTATATATAAGCAGGATGAATGAATGATGTTGGACAAAAGATTTGATCAACATTAAGGAACAACCAGAAAAGTAGACAATCATCATGTCAGTCGACACGTTAACAGAAACTGTTTCAAATATCACTATTGGCTCAGCAAATATCAAGAGTAAAGCAACCGGTAGCTCAGAGAAATCAATTCCAATTATTGATTTAGGAAAGGCTAAGGATCCTTCAACAAAACCAGAATTCTTGAAGGAGTTGAAACACGCACTTTTTAATGTTGGGTTTTTCTATATTTCCAAACCGTTGCCAGGTTCTAAAGCTTTTGACACAATAAAGCAACAATCGTTAAATTTTTTTGAAATTCCGTTAGAGGAAAAATTAAAGATTGATATGACTAATTCCAAGCATTTCCTAGGGTATAGTCCAGTTGGAGATGAAGTTACAGCTTTCAATGTTGATTGGAGAGAACAGGTTGAGTTTGCTACTGAATTACCGGAACCAGTGATAAATAATGATGATGAGTTATATAAAAATATTGAAGGGCCAAATCTCTGGCCAAGTGAGAAATACTTACCAAACTTTAAACAAGACGTTACTGAATATATTAATGAATTATCGAAACTGTCTAGGTTTCTATTAGGTTTGATTGAAGAAGCTTTAGGTTTGAAGAAAGGTGAACTAGAAAGTTTTTTCAAAACTGTCCAGCAAGCAAAATTGAAAATCATCAAGTATCCGGACTTGGAAAGTATCCAAGAAAAAGTCTCACAGGTTGAGAATGAATTGAAAACCACAAACGTCAACTCAGAAAAGAACCAAGGGGTTGGTGAACACAGAGATAATGATTTTTTCACTTTAATATTTCAAGCAAGTAACCACACTTCTCTTCAAGTCAAAGATTTCAATGGTGATTGGATTAACGTTCCTCCTATCCAAGACACTTTGGTGTTTGCGGTCGGTTTAACTCTAGAATTTTTAACCCAAAAAGCAGCTATTGCTACTGTTCATAGAGTTTTAACTCCAAAACCAGGTGACGGCGATAGATTATCAATATCATTTTTCCAAACAATCAACATAGAAAGCAAAAAAGTGTCTTTAGATATATCAAAAGAGACCCTTGAATTAGTCAAGACCCGTGATTTGACAAGAATACCAAATAAAATTGGATTCCAATTCCAAGTTGACGACGAAAAACCTGTTGGATATAGCGTTTTTTTGAATAGAATCAAATCCCATCCAAAAGTGGGAGCAAAATTCTACCCAAAGGTCTTAGAGTTTATCAATGAAGAACTTAAAAAATCGCAGAAAGTGTGATGCTATGTCTGCTAAAATATAAAATTATAAGACATGTTTAATATTATGTAAAAACTATCTAAAGTCTTCCTTCTTCTTTTAATTCCTTAACAATTCTGTCAATTTTTTTGTTTCTCTCTTCATAAAACTCATTGATTTGCTTTTCAAATTGATCTTTTGTTAAATTATCCTGCCATCTTAATTTATAAAAAGGATGGTCTTTTGGCAAAAAGGTTTGTCCCTTCTTGTCATAAAGATTTTCTCTAAAAGTACCATTTTCAACAGAATACTCAGTTTGTGCTAAACCTCTTTTTTGCAACTCAGGAATCAATAAATCAACAATATTTTCAAAAGTTTCTGGCCATGTTGCATATGCAAAATTAATGCCATCTAAATCACATTCTTCACACCAGTATTGTATTTTATCAGCAACTTCTTCAGCAGTTCCTATAAATTCCTTTGTACTTGATCCTCCAATTGCAGTATTTTCCGCTAAAAATTTTCTTGTGATTTTTCTATCGGGCTCATCTTTCATTAAGTTATCAACAAGAGATCTCATTCCATTAGATTTCACGTATTTCAGCTCTTCATCCCACTCATACTCATTAAGATCAATTCCTGTCCAACCAGCAAATAATGCTTGAGCACCTTCTAAATCAACATATTCAAGAATTTCTTGAAACTTTTCATGTGCTTCTTGATTAGTTCTACCTAAAATTGGAGTTATTTGTGTCAAAAACTTTATATGTTCTCTTTTTCTACCAAACTTATTGATTGCAATATATTTGATTTTATCAATAGTTTGTTTTACAACATTCATGTTCCGACCACCTACAAAGATGACCTCAGCATTTTCAGCAGCAAACAGTCTACCTTTTGATGAAGTTCCGGCTTGGATAATAACTGGAAATCCTTGTGGAACTGGCTCAGAAATATGTGGGCCTGGGACCTTGAAGTATTTACCCTCATGGTTGATATTTCTCACTAGCTCAGGATCAGCAAACAGTTTTCTTTTTGAATCTAAGACAACTGCATCATCTCTCCATGATGACATTATTAACTTATAGACAACCTGTGTAAACTCTTCTGTTTTGATATATCTTTCGTCATGATCAGGTAAGGGTGCCCCATTTAGTAACTGAGCTGCTGTACTATTCAAATATGATCCAACAATATTCCAGCCAGTTCTTCCTTTTGTCAAGTGATCCAAAGAACTAAGCCTTCTTGCTAAATGGTATGGATGCTCACTAATAGTACTAAAAGTAGTACCAAATCCGAGGTTTTTCGTAACCAGTGCCATTGCTGTTATTGGGGCAGATGGCTCATTTTTTGGAGCGTTTAAGCCACTGGAAACTGCAGGCTCAAAGTTACCTGGACCTTTATAATCGTCATAGATAGTCATTGCATCACCTAAAAAGACACCATGAAGCTTACCCTTTTCCAGTAATTTAGCTAAATACGTCCAGTACTCTAGATCTTTATAAGTACTGGATTTGTCTCTTGGGTGTCTCCACTGACCAGGAAATTGATGTCCTGAAGCTGCATTTTCAAATGCATTTAGAATCAGCTTCTTAGGGTTTTTCTTTTGTTTCTTACTATCTGTCATGATATCCAACTCACAGTGTAAAAGGACAATTTATGATTGTAGTACCTGAAGGGGGGTTTTAAATAGTTTTAGTAATCTCACCTTATGAATGTGGCATACAAAAATAATTGTGGTTTATTTTAGTTTCCCATTAAAATATCACAAGTTCTGAAATTATAAGTGCTACAAAATCAATGTAATAAACAGCACCAAGTTCTCAATTTGTCAGAAAGCAAAATCACAAAGTAACTGCCTGATATTAGATCATATTAACTGCTAGGATGGTGCCCTTTTTCCAGTAAATGACACTTATTTCTGCCTTTATTATGTCATAAATTTTGTTGTCAGTGACGCAATTTTAAAATACTATGATTAATAATAACATGCTAAGAGCATAACTATAAATTTATACCAGTTAATGACAAGCTAGTGCTACAATCAACAAAAAACTACCTTTATTGAATATAAATTAGTGATTAAAAACCCCATAACCACGGGGTTTGAATAATGGATTAATATTCATGAGACTGTTTCTCAAAGCCTGATTCTGTTATTTCATGAACTTTCTCTCCATCAGAGCTGATATTTGTATCATCTGAAGTGTCTCCATCTTTTAAGTCGTTTAACCATACTTTCTTTTGTAGAACTTCTTCAGGTATTTCACCTTTAGAAGAATCGTATACAATAATACCATATTCATGAGCATTTCTTTTTTCATCTCTCTTGTAAAAGAAATATGAAATAATTGTTGCAACTATTTGCAATGAAGCAAAACAAGCAACACCTGTAAAACCTTTATGATATTTTGGTGCTTCAACTGTTGGAAATAGCAGTCTAGATATCCATACACTTGACTGAAATGCAATAATATACGAGACCATCCATTCAATACTTTTTGAATTCGAATCTCTCTTTAACAAATCGTTGTAAACGGTATAATAAACCGAACTTTGGGACCACCCACTATAACCCAAAGAGAAACCAAACCATTTTGCACCCTCTGATGATGGCCATGCTGCTAAAACCGCATTACCAATCATGTTAAAAACTTGAGCCAGGGCAATCATAATAAATCGTTTTTTAAATATATCTGCACCACCACAGATAAATAAAACAAAAAATATACCAACTGCTGGTGGTACACATGTATAATTATTAATCTGAGGAATTGAATATTTTTTCAAAGATTTCAACCAAAGTGCAAAGGCACCAGTAGAAGCACTATTTGAGTTATAACCACCAATATTTCCAATTGTAAATAGCCAAAAATGCCATGAGGTAAAAATGTTTTTCCAGACTTTTATGTCAAAAATTTGCTTTCTAGTTGGAACCCTTTCGTCTAATCCATTATTTCTCATTCTTTTTCTTGCTAACTTGATTTCATCATTGGTTAACCAAATTGAATAACAGTGAAATGGAGTACCAGGAATTAACAATAATGTTAAAAGAGCAACTCCAAAAGAAATGCAGCCATCAATGACAAACATCCATCTCCAGCCTTCTAAACCATTTTTCCCATCTAAAGCTTTAAAGATGGCGGCTTGCAATAACCCTGAAGTTAAAACTCCTAAGAATTGTCCACAATAAAACAATGCACCTCTTCTTGCGACTTCTGTTGGTTTATACCAACTTGCAAATGAATGATGAATTGATGGAAAAAATGCGGCTTCGAATGCCCCAACAAAGAATCTGAATGCTTTTAATGCATGAACATTGGGTGCTCTTGATTGTGCTATGGTAAACACTGACCATCCTAGTTCACAACTGAATAATAAATAAGTCGTATTTACTCTTGGTAGTAAATACACAAATGGTAATTCTAAGATGATATTACCAACATTAAATATTACTTGTAAATTAATTAAATCATTTCCACCCAAATTCAAGTTCTCTTTCATTCCTGAAACATAAGCATTTGAAATATTTGACTGATCTAAAGCTTTAGCCCAGTAGCCAACAAAACCTATAAATGCAATTAAAAAATCAAGTTTCAATAGCAACTTTTTCTCAGCTTTACTTGTACCTACCTCATACCATCTCCACCAAGCATGGTTAGAAGATTCTTCCTTAGTTTCACGATATTCATATTCATCAAAGAATTTATACCACGGCCTTTCGGCCTCATCTTTAAACTCTCGTACTCTATTTGCTATATTGTCATCGTCTTTTAGCTTTTTAATAAGAAATCCTTCTTGCACTTCTTCATATGTTTCAGGAACATGCCTCAAATGAGGAACAAACCAAGGAATCGATACCATACTCCTTTAAGACTGTAGCCGTTAATAAAGTAGATTGATAAAGCAATACTTCATCTTTTTATACTTATCCACTCGCTTACACAGTTTTGGGATAATTAAGCGTAAAATGCCACACAAATTAAATATAGTTTTGGTGGAGTCTGAGATACAACATCAACAGTAGTTAAGTAGCCTAAGATCAGCATTGCTTCCGTTGATCTTCATTATCACTTAAAAGAACCAGTTTAGTTGCAATAACTGAGGCTTGAACTGAACAATGGCTTCCCCCTGACATCATTTGAAGCTAAACAAAAAAAATAAAACATAAAATCAGCAAGCTTTATAGGCTCTTTAGCAACTATTTAAAACTGCAAAAGAAGAATCTGTTGATATTATTGCACAATATGTAGAAAGTTTGATCCTATCAATAAGGGAATATCAAAATCCCCAACTATAATAAAAATCTTCACAAGATGTTAAACAGCTCAAATGTTTGCGCCTTAGTGCTCTCGTGTTTCTGATTGATTTCTTTACAGAATATCTGCAAAGCTGTTATATCATAAGTTGGTAACGCTGAGCAGACGATAAAATTTAAAATTGATTGCAATACAATTGAACTCCCATTCCGACGGCAAAATTTTATTATAGATAAGTCAAATATCAAATACCCCCAGAGCAAAATTCAAAACCTAAAACACATTCTAGTGCATGGTATTTCTCCAATCAAATCTTTTTATCTAGAACTTTGAACCAAAGGAAAAAGTTTTGTAGCCATATGAAATCGAAAACAACAACAATAAAAAATACGTGAAACCGGAAATAAGTTAGTTTGAAACCGGAATTGAATTTTTATTTGTGAATTATAATTTTGCTCTACACTGAAAAAGGAGTGAGGAAGAGCTGGGCTCCAAATACCCATCATCATTGAATCCCTAGCAGTTCTGTGAAAGATACAAATGAACCAATTGTAATTGTTATGCGGAGTTAAATCAGATTTACTAAAATAAAATTTGCTTTAGTGACTGAGTTGACTGGATAAATACTCTATTCGATCATTTTAAATTAAAGCAACGCTATTTTGATTCAAATTCGAGACGTAAGAATATCAATAATAAACTAAACAGTTTTTGTTTTCTTTCCTATTAGCAAAGTAAAATTATCTCGATCTTTTTAAATCAACCGTTTCCTTAGGTTTAAGTTTAACTTGATGTCAAAGATATATATTTCCAGGAGCTCATATTTATCAATAAAAAACACATCTGTTAATTACTATACACTGTGCTCCACTGATTAGGGCTTGAGAAGAAGAGCAGGAAAAAAGTTCATTGATTAAACAATAATTTTTTAAGAAAATACTATACAAAAACTTGATTGACTCAAAGTAAACGAAACTTTTCATATCGTTTCATTTATGTGGGTTGAAATCTGTCCCTTAAGTTGTAATAGTAGTTTTTGAGAAGCTTCTTTTTCAAACAGTAGATCAGAATAATGAGTATTAAACCACAATACAGTTGTGTTTTTGCTATAATTGCCCGCTTTTGCGCCATGCCAACAGTTAAGGCTTAAAAGAAAATAATTAACTTGTAATTGTGTAGGAAAATATATTCATTACGTTAACTACAAATAATTTATAAATCTACGTAAACCTTTTGAGATGTTGTAGTCAACTAAATGCAATCTAAATTTTACAGTGTTCTTTTGTCAATCATAGGCTAATAAACTCTAATTAAACTAAAGGATCTAAAGGTTTTGTGTGGAAATCCATGAATCTAATCTTTTTTGTTTTCAAACTCGTTAAAGAATTCTTAATACGATAGTTAAATTCCAAAAAAGTCAATAACATCTGACTGAAAAAGGCTTTGTACCATACAAAATTTTATGCTGTTCATCTTATTAGCTGATGCTTGACGAGCTAATAATCTAATATTAAACCAATAATGATATGATCTTCAATTAATTTTAGACAATGAACACACTTTTTACCAATTAATTCACATACAGAATGGCTGGCAATTATATTCAGTTCCAATGTTAGTTAAAGTTAGGTTGTACGGTATTAATTTGGTCCATTGTATGATTCCTAAGTTGTGCATTATGCAGCTCACGACAATATCGTACCTTTTCACTTAGCTGAAAGCGTTATAATACATAGCTCAGTACGGGTTTGACTGGCCAGTCAGAAACTTGGTTTATTCAGAGCTTTGAATAACTACAACATGGTCACATTTTTTGATTACTGAGAGAGTGTGTTCTTGCATCACTAGTCAAAATGTGATTCATGGTTATTTCTGCTGAAGCATTCAAGATTTCATTGAGTTCTAAGTATTTGTATTGTTAGGCTTTATTACAAATCTCATGATTGAACAAAGAAACCAGATTTTACCAAGAAAGCTATGACTAGTCAATTTTACGTGAATGTTATTTTACTGCTTCTAGATACTCAAAAACACCTACAGTTTAATTTGATTCAGAAAATCTGGTCAGAGCCTGTTCACTTTTCAAGTCACTATTTGTGTGCAGTGTGTTTCCATATTAGGAATACAATTTACCTACAATAAATAATATCACACGCTAGGTGTTCTTTAGTGAAAATAAACTACAAACCTAAGCATTCACTATGGGCGTTTACAGTGGGCTTAACAAACTCAAATTAAGTTTGTCTTAGAAACCCTTGGTAATGCAACGCGTTGAACTGAGTTCCAGTATCAGAAAAATTATTCATCCAGTTATCTTCATTTTTACAAAAGCCGGCTGTGCAGGTTGTTCTTTAAGACAATTAAGCTGAAAAACTCACTGCGCTAGATTTTTAGGTTTTCATTTCATCCGGCGCATAAAATATTAAAGTTAATTTGGTAGTTGATCATAATGAGCTAGCCACATTATTAGCTTATTTTTAGTTGAGTTACTTTTAACATTAGAATCTTATGATTTTTACTAGAACAATGAGAATTCAAGCAGCATAGTACGCTTATTTAGGTTAACTAAAGGTTAGAAATATTCTTCAGAGGTTAGAAAAGACTTTCAATAGCTTGTTAATGTCTAGTTATTGTCGTTTATGATAGATCAGGACACATATCTGGAGCAACAACAGCATCTGATAAGCTGCCTTATTGATCAAGCTCCTCATATCTTTCTTTGGGAACCTTTTGAAGGCACATTTTTTCAGTACCAGATTTGTCTTGCCTAAAATCAGTTTTCACACGCCGCCATTATGACAATAAACTTTATTGTTATTACATCAAATGCATCAAATGCCCCAAATGCACAAAAGTGATACTTTAGTTTGTACTTTTACCACATTAAAACCAAACTAGGAACCAGATATTTTACCAAGGCATTTTCTGAAGCGTAAAAATCTTGACGTTAATGATTATTTTACCGAACTAGCTTTGCAATCATCTTTATTGTATTGAAAATACAAACTAGTGACGCTGGTATACTTGATTAAATGTGAATTTATGGTTTATTGTTCTTTCAGTAAGCAAATATAAAAGATACCAGGACCTATTTTAGTAAGTGAATATAAAAGATACCAGGACCCAAGAGTTATATCTACATACTATAAAAAAGCTTATAGTATTACAAAACGTAGGATCTTTAAATATTTCTTGGCTGACAAAATATTAGGTCTATAAGAGCTGGAATTGTATAACATCAAGTCAAAAACCATATGAACAAAAATCAAACGTTTGTTTGAGATTTTGCTTTCTTTGTTTTTAAGCTGGTATGGTTAGCTTTTGAAAGAGCTCAATCAATTAACTCAAAATACTCACAGCAAAAAAAAAAAAAAGGATCTGAAACTTACACCATGAGCCTTACACCGACTTTTTCAAAAAACAATAACATTCTCGCACTTGAGATTGTTTTCCAGAAGTTTGTTGGGGTAGATTCATATTTTTAGCACTTTAAGACATTTTTTTTGTTGTTTTAACGTGTTTATTCCCATTGATTTCATGAAAATCGTTATGTTTGATGTTCAAAGTTTACTCCTCGTATGTTAATTGCGGAAACACTGAATTAGCACCTCAAGATCGCCAAATTCCAAGTTTATAAAGTAAGTTAAAACACACGCTGTAATTTTCTCTTATGGGATTGGTTTATTTTGTCGCTTAATCTCAACCAATAAAAGTAACTGTTGCTTTTCAATATGGAGAAACCTGTATTTTGTATCATCAGCTAACAATTTTTTTAAGTTTTCCAAGTTGTAATATATAATATCAAGAAATGATATATTTGTTACGTTTACGGCTCCAAATATGATAATAAGCGAGACATTCAGCTTAACCTGTAATATTAAAACACCGCTGGGCCTCAAAATTTTGACAAGTTTTAATTAACAAAAGTCACAAACTAAATATAACACAGCTAATCCATGAGATTTCCTTAACTAGCTAACCACTATTTATGATAGTATAGTTTTCAGGCTCTAAGAATACATAAAATAGATACTTTTTTGTAAATATATGTCGTTTATTAAGGCTTTCTAAAATACAATAAATATCATCATCTCTATGAGAGTGATTATATTAATTGAAACAACTACTTTTGATGCGAATAAATCCATCAGTAAGTTTTTTTTTTCATCATCTTTTGTGTGCTATCTTTGAAATGTGTGTTGCTTTCAAAAAAGAAATATTAAACATTTAAAAAAAGAAGCCCAACAGTTTCTACCTTTAATAACCTGTTATAGAATCGATATTAGACAAATTGCAAATCTGAGTATTTCTAACCGTATCTTCCTATATTGGTAGAAAAAAGTATTTGTGAAACAATCACTTCCAACGTTTTTACTGTAAGCACATTTGAGACTAGGCTAAAAAAGCTCTACAGTTCACCGCAAAGTGCAAAGTTTTGTGCGAGGTAAAAATAGAACTTTGGATTTGAACGATATCTGCATTTTTAGCTGATCAAGCCAAAGCTGTTTAAATCAGCCTACATTGATGATAAATTTCCTAGAGTTCCTCAACAGCAAGTCAAGAAAAACTGAAAACTGAATATTAGGAGTATTTGAATTGAAGATATGTTTAAGCAACTTGCATCAAATCTTCAATGCAATTCTCTGATGCTTAAATAGATTTGTTAAAAACTTTCTACATTGTTACAATAGGCGCATAATTACTCCAATAGATGGTAATCTCACAAATTAGCTACGTCCAAGAAAAAAAATTTCCTGTCCTTGTTTCTGATTTTAGCGTATTTTAACTATGACATTAGTTGGAGCCCGTAATTTGTAAAACTAAGTAGTTAAGTTGAGTTTGTTATCTGGTTTTTGTATCTTGCTCATTATACAAATTAGTAAGTTAATTAGCTGCTCAAGAAGATCAAAATGTTTATTTACTAAATTCTATAATGTAGCTCTATGCGCTGAAAGAAATACATGTTGTTGAGTGATTACTATTTGATATGTTTAAAAACAAAGGTACTATTTTTGTTTCTAAACTAAGTTATATTGATGGGCATATACATCCATTAAAGTCTCCAACAGTCTGGCATGTTATTTTTTTCAATCCTTCGGTTATAAATCTTGAATGTAAGAAGATTTTTATATCGTTTTTAACAATAACAAATACCATGAACTGGTAATTTGATTTGATTGAATAGTATTGTATGCTGCTGGAAATAATCTTTGATAATCATAGAGATACCAAGAGTATTTTTTTCAAACTGCTCGTATTTAACATCTTATCAGACGTTCTCATGCTTTAATTCAGATTACAGAACATGCAAAATCAAGTGACCTTCTTTGACTAAGTATTCAAAGTAGTTAAATGCTAAATTAGCAGCGCTACAGAACTCGGTAAATTTTTCCATATGTTTAAAATTTATATGCCCGTTTATTACAGATTTTGGCGCAGAGCTTCAAGTTTCATATCCGGCTCAGCAAGATTGCCCCTTTGTTAAGTGGTTGATGTGAAGGCCAATAAAATAGATAGATATCTGTATATGGTTACAGAAGTATTCTTATATTGATCTCTCGTTTTGACAAAAAGATCCTTCTACAAAATTTCAAAATTGCGGTTGTAAAAATTAACACTCTTCTCAATTTTCATACTGTTACATACGATTCTAGTCATGTATCAAAAGCTAAAACGCATAATAATACATACAATAGAGATGCCTATGCATCAATGCCTATCATATTCCCAATTCATCTCAGATTTTTTGTATGGGTGTTTTGAACTGAAAATGCTGGTTTAATTTATAATTGTGCTAGCTCAGCATATATGGAGAATAACATCACCTGCATACTTATAGCAACCGTAATTAATTGCACATGTACTGTAAACTTTTTTAAAGACTTAAGAATATAAGGAGTACTATTTCCACTAGTTTTATTGGATGTGATATAGCTTCAGAGTCAACTAACTCAATTATGATTATTTTTGGTTTATGTCTACTACTTATTACTACTTGTCATGCAAAAGTAATACCAAATGTTTTCACTTCCTTGGGACCCATGGTCCTTGGAAGTGCACCCCATGATCCATATGGGTTTTACAATGTTACTGCCTACTGGAAATTGAATTCAACTCAAAATCCCCAAACTGGTGATACATTCTCATTAAACATGCCAGGTGTGGCAGAAGTAAGAATTACAAACTAGGGAGAAACTGTTAATTATTTTGATATCACATTCAAAGAAATCGTTATTGGAAGCTGTAATGTTGATCAATCTGAGTGGGAAAAAAACTACACCCAGATTGATTGTACCATTACAACAAGTAAGACTTCTGAGTATGAGGTGTTTTCAGGATATGTCAAGTTTATGGTTATTTTCATTGGTGGTGGAACTATTGAATATATGCCTTATGCATCCAAATACACTACTGGCTCAAATGCTATTTCTTTCAATGATGGTGAACTCACAGGCACTGTTAATTTTGTTAAAGCCCAATTAGCTTCATTATTATATGCTATTTAGATCCACAACTGCAGGTGATGTTTTCACTTATTTCTTAGCACCAACTGGGATTTGTAATGGAGCAGGAATAAAGTCAGGTACGTTTTATTTTCATGTTAATGACACATCTGCAATGGGTACCCTTGATACATCTAGAACAAGTGGTTATACTACGACCAATTTGAATGCCTTTAACTTTCCAGTCAATTATCAACAATTACCAAGTGCAACTGGAACATACAGCAAAGATGAGACAAAGTACACAGTAAAATTTGGTGCAATTGGCAGTTCCAAACATTTTTGGTTTACAACATTTTATAAAGATAATGTAGGGAAATCTGTTGTCAATTTGGAATCTCAGGGTATTGTGCAAATGGTAAAACATTTACCAATAATTGGACAGAAAGTTCTGTTCTTGTTAAAGGTAAAGGATCCGGTACAGGTAATGGTGAAAGTAAGTATTTCATTGAAACTTTTTCTATCTAACTATCTGGTAAAATTATTATGGTGCGATACAACTATAGTTCAGCCTTGATTTAAGCCATTTCAAATAAAGACTGGTCTATGTTATATTCAACATCTTCCCTATTGATCCTATCAGTTGGAAGAAACTATCTTATTTCATCACTTCCATTAAATGGATTAGTAATGTTTTTTATTTTGTCAATTTGGCAAAAAAGTTGATGTGAATGTTTACTAACAACAAAATAGAACCTCCTCAAACAGTGACAGTAACCGTTACTACATCTGGATGTACTGCTTCGACCAAATATGTTACTGGTACCGATCACACGATAACAGAAACCATTTTTACACCTGTTAATGAAGGATGTACGACCAAAACAATCACCAAAACTTCTACATGGAATGCAACATACGCAACAACAACACAACACTTTGAGTCCGGTGATTTGACTATCACTATTGATGTGGACGTCCCAACACCAGTTACTGTAACAAGTACCTTGACATGGACTGGTTCCTTCACCACCATTTCTACCGTTCCAACTAAGTCTGGAGATCTTACTGAAACTGTTGTTGTTGAAATCCCAACCCCAACTGGCTCATACGTCACCACTACCTCCACATGGACTGGTACTGGTACTTCCACTATCACCATTCCAGGTGGTCCAGGTGAGCCAAACACTGTTGTTGTCGAAATTCCATCATCAGCTACTGTTACTGTCACTACTACCTCTATTTGGACTGGTTCATTTACCACAACTTCAACTCTACCATTTACCTCAGGCCAATTGACTGAAACTGTTTTTGTTGAAGTTCCAACACTAGTTGGACTGTCGTTTTAACTAACAGTGATTTGATAACTGTTACTTCCACTAAAAGTTGCGACTGTACCGAAGGTACTACGTATACTCTTCCAGTTTTCAATGGTGACTTATCGCAAACTATTGTTTTTGCTCTTCCTTCGATCGAATCTCCTGTTAGGGTAACAGAAACATGGAATAAAGGATTCACAACTACCGGTACTACTTCATATACTAATAGGGATTCTCCCTTGACAATTGTTGTCGGTGTACCAGGAACAGCAACTTCTGAAAGCGAAAAACAAAATACAGAAAGCCAAAGCTCGAATTCTGCTACCGATAACGATAATAATGGTGAAAAAGATAATTCTAGTAGCAGTGGTTCGAATACTGCAAATAATAACCAAAGCGATGGTAGTAATATTAAGGATCATAGTAGTGATTCTTCGAACGCTGGGGAACACGGTAGTGGTCGAAACGAAGGTGGCGAGTCTGATAGTGGTAACAGTCACAATGCTGACCCAAACAACAGTGCCGTTACAGTTTTATCTATTTGGGCTGAGAGCTTCACGTCAACTTTTACCAAAGATGAAGACGGTAGCTCACAAAGAGTTGTTATTGCTAAACCAACAATCACTGTTCCGCAATCAACATTGGGTTCGGTGTATGATGCATCAAGTTCTTCCATTCCAACAGCAGATGGTTACCAAGATATGGGGAATAAGATATCGAGTGGATTCGTTGTTCTAGTTAGCACATTTCTGATGCTCATTGGCCAGTCAACGTTTATTTAATCCACGTCAATAATTTCATTGATAAGTTAAAGAATATTTAGAATCTTCTTCAAATGTTTTGTTCGTTTATTCATTCATCTTTTATTTGCACTTCCAGAATCTGGTTATAAGGCCTAAAGTTTAGTGACATCTTGTAATTGAGACATATTTACAGGCTGCCTTCCTTTACTTTAAATTCAATGTGGTTGAATCTTTATTGGATTATTTGATTGGTATATTAGACCAATTCACAAAAGCCATTTCATCAATCCTCAAGGTTTTGAAATCAAGCTGACTTAAACTCCATATAACATTCTAAAGATTAGAAACGCTATTTAGATTATATTTATACTTCAGATTATATTACAGGTTTTTTTAGCGCATTGCTACGAAGATAAAAGCAAATAACTGGAATCTTTGGATATAAATTTTTACTAGCAAGAAAAAAAGTAAAATTTTGATTATAGTGGGCAATGAGACTTATTACTAATCCGGTAGCAATATCACTATCGTTTGTAATTTCTATTGACCTGAAAATGAAAGATTAAGTCCACTACTTACTGGTTTCTCGCGGAAATACAGCCACTGGCTATCAGTATAACTCTTCATCCCTGTTGAAGTCTCAACATATCATTAGTAAAAAATTATATAACAACTTCGTATTGAGTCTTTACTCGCCGCATTCTAGATAATTCATTACAATTTCTGTACAATGATATATTTTAGACATGCTGCGCAAAGAAGGGAAAGTTTAAATTTTTAAAGTTTCAGTAGTTTTGAAATTCGGTTTAAAACAATCCCGGAATTTCCTTTTTTTGAATTTAGTTTAAAAATATTTCTGAGGAGTCTGAAACATTAAATTTGGTTCTCGTAGCTCTGACAGCTCAGTAATATCAAAAATTATCTTATAGACTTCGTCTATCTATTTATGATGCTTATGACCATTACTAAACCACATATTCGGACCCTAACTCAACAATCAAGGATATCTTAAAAATATATACACAACTGGTGAACATTTTTGTTAGGCCACTGCCTTCTCTAAAATTATAAATATCCACCAAAACTGTTGGTGGAAAAAAGAGCTGAAAATCGAGCTCAACATAAACTAATGAATCACTAGTTCCATTTAGTGTTTTAAAATTTTCAGCCTTTTGTTGTTGATGATTTTATGGAAATGATTTTGTGTGGCTGGCTCATCGTAAACCATATCTCTGGTTATCAACACTCAGTCCTGGTTAACTGATCTATCACATGTGAAACCCCTCACCGTGATAATCGTCTTGTTACCAAAGTCACTATAAGGTATTTACCGATCGGTTATATGCTAAGAAACTGATATTGGTGCTTTCTTTTGGGGGCTTGTGCTTTTAATATATACCCACGTTTTAGACCTTGTCAATCATTACTTCACAGGCAGCTGTACTTTGTCTCGTTTCAAAACCCCAAAGCCCAATCTGAAAACTTCTCTTTTTGGAAATGATTCAAAGGTTGTAATACTTCAAGCTGGTTTAGACGGGTGTGGTGTGTTATGTCCTTGGCTTTGAGAACATAAATCCTTGCGAAACGTTACTGGCCACTTTTTGAAGATGATGAGTATCTGAAGCTTTATTTGCGCGAGGCAACATATGTAAAAATATCTGAAAAAAATCTAGCAGTGTCTCTGTTAATGTTCATATACGAATGTTGAGCTGGGCTAGTTGCTGAATCAGCACTGTTGTGCTGGGCTGGGAAGATACCTCAAACCCAAGTATGAAAAAGAATAGAAGAGCGGGGGCATTGCTCATGAATAAATTACATCAACCAATTCTCATTACTCAGACTGATGAACTTACCGATCGATCAACTGCTCAATTGGTCATCTTTATTTACTCTATTCAAGATTTGAATCCTCTTCGCTTTAGAGGAGCGAACCACTTTGAAACCTTGTCCAATTTTTTGTTTATTGCTGTCAGATGAAAGTAGTCTTCGTCACTAATGTTTGTAATTAGCTCAACCGTTATTGAAACCAAAAAATTAAACACTAATCTCCATCTTAAAGCTCACTTTACATTCATTCTCCATTATTTTTTGGCTATTGTTTAGAATGAAAAAAGCTACAACTACAAAAAATAAATTTTGCTGTTAAAAATATTATTTTGTTTTATTTTTTCCCCTTTAAACTTAATGTGTAAACTTACTTTATTTATTTACTTATGTTATCACAGTTTCATTACTCTCTTACAATTCCTCCTGTTAAAGTATCTGATATTTTTTATATCACCATTAAGTTTCTCTCTGTGTAGTATTAGTCTTATAAAAAGGGTTAAATTACAACATCCTGTTAGCCAATCAATTAAGATTAATGACCCAACATTGATAAATTTGTGCGAACTGATTATTCTAGTTGTATGGCCTGTCTAAAAAAGGGTCCTAGCAATAAAAACTATGAGGAGTAATTAAAAACATCAATGTCCCGCAAGAGTGACTTGAAATCATTGACTTCATAAAACAACCTGATATTTCAATTAAGCCACTAGTGTTAGCTAAAGAAGTTGAGACTTAAAGTTCTAGTTCCTTCAAGCAAAATCTTGCCTTTAGTTATTCCTGTAGCAGTGTTTCATTAATTGCCGTAAAAAAGTGACTTAGTACATTTTTTTGGCATCAAAGCATCCTAATAAGTAGTAGAAGCTAGCAAATACTACCAGTTTGTCCAATACAGTTGTCCATATACTATTCATAAAATCCCAAAGCTTTCAAATCATCTAAAAATCGTTTATTTTTAGCTGAAAGCAATGACTAGGTAGAGTAAAAGCCAGAATCAAGGCTGATATAAATAAAGTTAGCAGATAATCATAGGGCAAAAAAAAAAACACATTGCGGATTAATAATTACTTACAAAAGTATATGGTAAATGATAAATTATGTCATCAACATTCTTCAGAAAAGTGTCACAAACAGTTAATCTTTTTTATTGGGTGTAATATAGCATTGCATTCCCAAATTTATCTTAGATTACTATTTCCTAGTCTAGGGAGACTACAAAGGTTTTTTAAATTTTGAATTACTGGCTTTTTATGGTTTTAAAAAATTATTTCTAATTCTGGTTTATCGATTAAATTTATCATCTCATAAATTTACGAAACAACAGGAATTGGAAAGTTAGGAATGGGAAAACTTCATAAATGAGTTTGTGTTTGAAGCAAAAGGGTTAGAGTCTTTAGCACAAGAAGTTACAGGTACACAGAAATATTTAATCAAAAACTGAATTAAAAATATTTGGTATAAACGGATAATGAAGCAGAGAGCTACGTTCTGATACTGAATTAAGTTTGCTCAATGTCGCTTTGATGTATCCAACCACAGCTCAGAGGTTGTGTTAACTATGAGAGAATTAACCATTTTCGTGTAAGAAAAGAATTAATCACAGAAGTTTTTATGCAAAAGATATTACACATAACGGCAGGCCTTAAACATGCATGATATGGAATGTTTTTTTGTATTGTTTTAGTTTCACCGCATTTTCCCTCTTTGGAGCCTTTGTTGTTCTGCATGTGGTTGTCTTTCTAAAGCAAGTTCCTGTAAGGTTCGTATTCACATTACCTAATTCCTTTTCTACCAAATAAAAATAGTTAACAACATTATAGTAAAATTTGCTATGTTTAAACCGAGACTTAATATCTAGCTCAAATGGTTTGCAGTTAAGTTAGTGTTAGATATAGAGAGAATTTGGAAAATCTGAAAAAAATGAGATACGATCGAATAACAAATAAGTTATCAAATGCTCTTATTGTTCAAGAGAGCAAAACTGTCCTGCAAGTCTTTGTTTATTGCCGTAATTGACCGATATCAATTATAGTCATTGATTGTTTTCAATATATCTATTGTTATATGTTTACAAAGCAATCGTAATAAACAATTGTAAGATTTGTTAGTAATTTTTACCGACAAAAACTACATATATGCACAAGCTTGGATTATTTTTAGCTATGAAATTAGGGATGAGTATAACTATTGTATAAAGAGAACCAATAGAATCGATGTTTGAATTTTTATTAGAAAGAAAATAATATTTTTATGAAGTTTTCAAAAAGGTTTGGGAATTTGTCGCATAAACAATAGTGCAACTAATGCAGTAATTAATCACGTCTGATTTTAACAATCATCCTCTGTATCGGTTAAGAAAGCATAATGCTCGGATAGTCCAAAAAACTACTAAAATTTACTAGTAACATAGAAATTAACAGCAAAAGTTTGGCATATTAGAACGTAACTACAATACTAAAATTAATTTCAAACTCTAACCGATCATGGTATTTCGTACTTCCTAGTGATCTGATACCACTACTAAAATTTCCAAAGTGTTACTGAACTGTAGTGTAGTTGTTTTCAATAAATGAAAGTTTATTGTATGATAGAGCTTTTAAACTCACAACAATGAAAGTGTAATTATGACACAAAAGCGTTGAAGGTTAAATTTTAGATCTATTTAAGCAGAGCTACATTTGGTGAATGGATATAAAAGCTGTTCATAAATCAGATAGACAGATATTTGATTAGAGCACTATGATTTTCTTTAACACCAATTTCGGATTAAAGTTTTCGTGGTATAACAGGTTTTATTATTAACGAGGTTCATCTCTAAAAATGAACGTATTTAGTAAGTGAATTTCATCACTAATTTTAAAATTTAATGAGATTAAAAAACAGTTTGATTTAAAGTAGATATTCTAGATTTCAGTTCTTTATAGTTCACTAACATCAATTCCCTCGTTAGAATTTGCGTCACATGTAATTATTAGAAATGGCGTTGTTTAATCAAGCTATTCTAGATTAGGTTTAAACTAACATCACATAGAGTAGCCGGATAGTGTTAATTTTGGGCAGAATGGTTATTTATGCGAAATAAACCGAACGACTTTAGATTCTTATCCGAAGCCGTTTGAAAGACAAATTTACATCATACTACCTTGTACAAACAAGAGAAGAAAGGTCTATCCATATTTGAGGTTGCATTAATTAAGATTACTAATATATTGGTCAGTTAAAGTAGTTTTCGCAAAGGCCGTAAAGTTCAGCTTGATAGCAGGGATAAGAGGAATTTAACAAACACATAGTGGCAGGTCCAAAACAAATTGCAACTTAGTAAAACTAAGCGAACATCTATTAAGCTCAACCTATTACAACTAAACTTTTATTAACTTACGTTTATTTAGAGATGTAAAATTTTTAAAAAACGCACTAACGGTTGGGAACTTTAAAGCCAACCTAAGCGTTTTTATAACTTCTGTAAGCTTCGGAAAAAGTAACAAGACTTTCTAAGGCTGAATTCCGGCCTCACTAAGCCACATCGCCCTCTTTCGATTGATGCTGTTATTGTCATGTGGTGCTGAAAAGGAATTAAATTTGACATCGGATATACTTATAAAATGAGAATGCAGCTAGCCGATTTTCAGCCGGAACACTACTAGTGTAATTGTTAGTGGGCAAAAGATAACTATTCTCAAATACGAGAAATCCGCAAGGTACTGTAATTTGATGCATAAGATGTACAGAATAACGCAGTGAAATGTGTACAACATCTTTCCTGATGATGCAACTTAGAAGCGAGGTTTAGATTGTTTAACAGATGCTTAAATTTATATTATTCCTTTTAAGTTTCTATAGCATTATAACTTGAGCTTATTCTATCTAGCCAGTTCCATTTCTAGTGAATAGTAGAGTAGACAACTAAGCAAAACGACTATCGGTTTGGTAATATTGTCTGTACAAACATTTTGCCCGAGGAAGAACAGCAACGCGGTGCTTTGCATGACGAGGAAGGGCCTATTGTTTTGATACAACTCAAATGTTTAAAACGTTCTAAAGGTAGCGAATATCTGCATCTAGAGTGTTCATGCAAAGCAAAACTTTATTTCTACTAGGCTTTTGATCCTAAATTTTGTGAAAGACCAACCAATTTAGAACTATATATAAGGAAGATACAATATGCCTCGCCTTTTTTTATGAGGTAAACGTGTCGGAAATGTTAAGAATCACTAGCTTGTTTCTACTTGTAATCCAATGGATTTCATTGGCTTACGCACAGGTAGAAAGCTGTCCAAGCTCGTCTTTGTTTGAAAAATGTCCAAACAACGATTTCACATCTCATTCAAAGAACGGAAATATTCCACCTGCTGATTTGTCATTGAGCGATGTTAAATATTTAGGTGATAACACATACAATGTCACACTTAACTTCAAAACCGATGATCAATTAATGCCAATCGAGTACTTGAACGAGCTAAAAATTATTAAAGTTGGTACTATGGCAAATATTCAATTGTACAATAAACAGCTAGACGTCAGTATTGTTACTAATCCAGCAGAGTTTAGTTACACCATCACTTGGAAATGGGATGGTGTGGAAGACGATGGAGCAGTTTGTTTCCCAAACACTGTTCAAGTTCAACTTGACTGGTGTGGACCAGGAACTGATTCTACTTCTGCAGAATGTGTTGCCTGGGGAAAATCCGGACGTCCATATTCTTATGATTATTCTATGGGTTGTTATACTAGTGAGCAAACTGATGCAAGTCAAATTTGTTGGCCAGTGGACTGTGGTAGCTCACAATCAAGCTCTCTGATTTTATCATCATCATCTGTTACACCAGCTACTTCATCAAAAGCGTCACCAACAAGTTCCACTCATACTTCATCAAAAGTGACACCAACTAGTTCCACTAAAGCATCATCAAAAGTGACACCAACTAGTTCCACTCAGACTCCATCTAAAACAACCACACTAACTTCTACCACTACCTCATCAAAGGTTCCTGCAACAAGTTCCCCTGCTGAAACTTGTCCAGGTTCATCTTTGTTTGAAAAATGTCCAAACAACGATTTCACATCTCATTCAAAGAACGGAAATATTCCACCTGCTGATTTGTCATTGAGCGATGTTAAATATTTAGGTGATAACACATACAATGTCACACTTAACTTCAAAACCGATGATCAATTAATGCCAATCGAGTACTTGAACGAGCTAAAAATTATTAAAGTTGGTACTATGGCAAATATTCAATTGTACAATAAACAGCTAGACGTCAGTATTGTTACTAATCCAGCAGAGTTTAGTTACACCATCACTTGGAAATGGGATGGTGTGGAAGACGATGGAGCAGTTTGTTTCCCAAACACTGTTCAAGTTCAACTTGACTGGTGTGGACCAGGAACTGATTCTACTTCTGCAGAATGTGTTGCCTGGGGAAAATCCGGACGTCCATATTCTTATGATTATTCTATGGGTTGTTATACTAGTGAGCAAACTGATGCAAGTCAAATTTGTTGGCCAGTTGACTGTTCCGGAAACAAATCATCCAGTTCACTGATTTTGTCATCTTCAACTATACTTCCAAGCTCATCAGCTTCTTCAGTTGTTCCAAGCTCATCAGCTTCATCAGTTGTTCCAAGCTCATCAGCTTCATCAGTTGTTCCAAGCTCATCAGCTTCATCAGCTGTTCCAAGCTCATCCGCTGTCCCAAGCTCATCAGCTTCATCAGTTGTTCCAAGCTCATCCGCTGTCCCAAGCTCATCAGCTTCTTCAGCTGTTCCAAGCTCATCAGCTTCAACTGCATCTGACTGTTCAAATGTTGTGACTTACACTACTGTTAGCTCATCAACCTTTGTTACTATCCCATCAGGTGCTTCAACTGAATCTACTGGTGTTTCAACTTTCTCAACTGTTGTCACCACTACTGTTCCATGTGGTTCATCATCTGTTACCTCAGGTTCCTCAGTTGTTCCAAGCTCATCAGCTTCCGGTTCTTCAGTTGTCCCAAGTTCATCAGCTTCCGGTTCTTCAGTTGTTCCAAGCTCATCAGCTTCCGGTTCTTCAGTTGTCCCAAGTTCATCAGCTTCCGGTTCTTCAGTTGTCCCAAGCTCATCAGCTTCCGGTTCCTCAGTTGTTCCAAGCTCATCAGCTTCCGGTTCTTCAGTTGTTCCAAGCTCATCAGCTTCAACTGCATCTGACTGTTCAAATGTTGTGACTTACACTACTGTTAGCTCATCAACCTTTGTTACTATCCCATCAGGTGCTTCAACTGAATCTACTGGTGTTTCAACTTTCTCAACTGTTGTCACCACTACTGTTCCATGTGGTTCATCATCTGTTACCTCCGGTTCCTCAATTGTTCCAAGCTCATCAGCTTCCGGATCTTCAGTTGTCCCAAGCTCATCAGCTTCCGGTTCTTCAGTTGTCCCAAGCTCATCAGCTTCCGGTTCTTCAGTTATCCCAAGCTCATCAGCTTCCGCTTCTTCAGTTGTCCCAAGCTCATCAGCTTCCGGTTCTTCAGTTGTTCCAAGCTCATCAGCTTCCGGTTCTTCAGTTGTCCCAAGTTCATCAGCTTCCGGTTCTTCAGTTGTTCCAAGCTCATCAGCTTCATCAGTTGTTCCAAGCTCATCAGCTTCCACTGCTTCTGACTGTTCAAATGTTGTGACTTACACTACTGTTAGCTCATCAACCTTTGTTACTATCCCATCAGGAGCTTCCACTGAATCTACTGGTGTTTCATCCTTCTCAACTGTTGTTACCACCACTGTTCCATGTGGATCATCAGCTGTTTCAAGCTCATCAGCTGTTCCAAACTTCTCAGTTTCTTCAGTTGTTCCAAGCTCATCAGCATCTGGTTCATCAGTTGTCCCAAGCCCATCAGCATCTGGATCATCAGCTGTTTCAAGCTCATCAGCTGTTCCAAACTTCTCAGTTTCTTCAGTTGTCCCAAGCTCATCAGCATCTGGTTCATCAGCTGTTCCAAGCTCATCAGCATCTGGTTCTTCAGTTGTTCCAAGCTCATCAGCATCTGGTTCTTCAGTTGTTCCAAGCTCATCAGCTTCCACTGCTTCTGACTGTTCAAATGTTGTGACTTACACTACTGTTAGCTCATCAACCTTTGTTACTATCCCATCAGGAGCTTCAACTGAGTCTACTGGTGTTTCATCTTTCTCAACTGTTGTTAGCACCACTGTTCCATGCGGATCATCAGTTGTTTCAAGCTCATCAGCTGTTCCAAATTTCTCAGTTACCTCAATTGTTCCAAGCCCATCAGCTTCTGGTTCTTCAGCTGTTCCAAGCCCATCAGCTTCCGGTTCTTCGGTTGCCACAAGCTCATTCTCGATTCCAGTTACCTCAAGAACCAGCAGTGAGTCTTCAATTGTGGTTACAACAACTTCTTACAGCACAGGAATTGTGACCAGTGTGCCATCTGGTGGTGCAACTACAGTTACCTCCACATTTGTCAGTTCGACTGTCATCACAAGCACTGTTCCATTTTCTAAATCGGAGGAATCTGTTACAAGTGAGACAGGTGTCAAATACACCTCAACTAACAGTGCAGGTGTTGTAACAACTTTGACTGCTCCAACTACTGGTACCAACTCACCAGCATCGAGTAGCATTGTGACAACTGTTATTTCTGGTTCGGTTACAATCACCAATGTGGTTCCTTGTGAAAGTAGCACTGTTACGACAAATGCTAAAGGCTCGAGTGAAACTGCAGTTATTAGTTATTACCCAACGACCAACAGCAATGGTGAGTTTGCTACTGGAACAACAACTTTAACTGCTCCAACTACTGGTACCAACTCACCAGCATCGAGTAGCATTGTGACAACTGTTATTTCTGGTTCGGTTACAATCACCACTGTGGTTCCTTGTGAAAGTAGCACTGTTACCACAAATGCTAAAGGCTCAAGTGAAACTGCAGTTATTAGTTATTACCCAACGACCAACAGCAATGGTGAGTTTGCTACTGGAACAACAACCGTTGTTATCTCAACTGCTGTTCCAGAGGAAAGCACTGTTACCAAAGGCACTGAAACCCAAGTTCTAAGTTATTATTCAACAGTTAACTCAAAGGGTGAACTTGAAACAGGTACAGTTACAGTTGTTCCAGTAACTACAACCAATGTCGTTGTTCCAACTAGTTCCGTCACTGGATTTGCTTCTACCGGTTCATCAGCAACCGTTGTCGAAGGCGCAGCTGCATTCATCGGAAAGTCCAATGGCTTACTTGTTGTGCTGTCTTCCATCTTGATGATGATCATAGTTTAAGAGATCTGATTCTAGTGTTGGTATTATATTATTATGGGTTTCATAATGATAATTGTTTTTTCTGAAAACATTTAAATTGTTGATGACTTACTATCGTCTTCGATACAGAAGTCTGTATATTTTGGGTTGGATTTTGATTTCAAATTATCCACTGATAAAACTTACTTTATTTGGTTAGTGTTGACTAAATTTTCCAATTGATTGGAGAAGTATGTCTTTTATAGTAAATGAATAATATTGTTAATAACCTGTAGAGTTTTCTGACGCATGATTATTTGAACTTTTTTGCAGTTCTTGTAATCACCAAATGAATTTGTAAATGGTGATTGAAAACTGTGTTCTGAAAGATTGCAAATTGCTTTTCAAGCTTTGGTCAAAAGGGCATAACATCGCGTAATTCAGCAGCCCCGCTAATATTTAAACGTTTGTATTGGGCTGTGTCTGATTAAGCTTCGATAGGATTGCTTTTGATGTCAAATGTAGTATTGGGTATCAAACCATTACCAGACAAATTGAGTAAAGAGGCATCATTTTACTGATGAATACCATCAGCATTAAATTTTCATGTATAAAACAAAGAGCTCCGATATCAGAATAAATTTTCTTCTCCAAAAGAAAGAAGATGAATTCCGGTTTGATGTGAGTTGATTCGGGTTTGTTCATTTCTGAAAAAAAATTGCGAACTCGTCAATCATTTTAGTTATAGTGATTCCCCAGGTTCTGGTTGTCATTATAGCCAGTATTATGATGTTACCCTCTATTTTCCAAGGCAAAAGATGCCTCTATTGATTGAAACAACTCAAGAACACAGTCAAATTCAAAACAACAAGTTTAAATGTTGCAATTCATTTGTTACAACATTAACGATTGGTCTATCATCCCCCTGTAGAGGTGATAGCGCTCAAGACTATGTTTTCTTAAACTCAAAGATTGAGAAATATCACCATGGTGGTTACTGAGCGTTTTGAGTTCCAAGAGTGAATAATTAGATGCTAGCACACTTTGATATCGTCTTCACCAAATGTTAGTTTATTGCTGTTCCATATGTTCATGATGTGATGATAATAACATTTACTTAAAGAAATCTCTACTTTAAAAGTATGTATTTGTCTTGTGCCTGACTCCAGTGAAACTATGAAGAAATCTTCCTGAAGGGCAGAAAACTCAATAATCAAGATTTCAACTTTTTGCAGGGCAACTGTTGTAGTGCTCTATCGGTTTGAGTGAGTCATGTGGTTATGTTGTTCTTATCGGAATACGAAGGTTTGCAACTATATACTTGTGCGACTTGAAATATAATACTTAACTCATTGTGTTCGTGGTTGCTTTTAAAAAATCTGATTAATGGTTAAGTTGGTGTAAAATTTCCAAAAAAGTATCTTGAGGCTAAATTGAAATTGCGTACCAAAGAATAAAAATTGTTATAATCATATAGTAAGCCTGCAATGGTTAAATAAGTTAGCTTTACTAAATTTACAGAAAATGAATGATTTCAAAAGAACTTTCGTAAAAGCACTTATGGTTGGTGTATGGTATAAAACTTTTTGCGTCAAGAAATAAATGATGATTCAGATAAAAAGATAACAGCGACTACACTAAGGTGTTAGGTAATATTCAGAACTTCAAAAGCCACAAGAAATGCCTAATCAACTAGAAAAAGAAGTATTGTTGGCAGCAACATGCAGATAAGAAGTGCAAAACTTTGACAGGCCATCAAAAGACTAAGTAGCAAACTGCATAATGCTTTCATAATCTTTGTTAGAAACAGGACCTAATCAGGTTTACAAGACCATGTATATCATAATAAGAGACTTAGAACCAACCTACTATAGCAGTAAATTTATTAAAGACAATTACAAGAGAATATATGTTGTATAGCTTTAAAAGGGACTGTATAACTTTATTGAAGACGCAATTTCTATACAGTGCTGTAATTAATTTGCTCGATATCACCATTTTGAAACTTTTTTTAGGCTTTCACTAATTATCTGAGGTATGTATCTGGGTTTATTAAGTAACAAACAGACAACATTTGTCAGCTTTTTTAAACCTGCTGTGTCAACTAAGCAAGGTGTCTTTTTGTCTCAACTAGATCACACGCAGTAATCTAAAAGCCTACATATATTTGAAATATATATATAACACTAGGAATTTTTGTAAGCACTAGATAAGTGGACATACTAGAGCTTTTAATATATGCCTAAAATATATGGTAATTTGGATCTTTTGTGAAAAGTTTACTGTCGTCTAGAAATAAACTTGATTTGTACTTTTCTATTACCCTAAAACTGGCACATCTAGTTTTACTATAGTAAATGTTCCACAACTTGGTTAAGAAACATGTTAATACTTTATTACAACTCAATCTATCGAGTGCCGATAGAGCCCTAAAATAATATTTATGAAACTGCTCAAAAAATGAAATACACAAGCTCATGTCATCCAGTAAGAATACTTGAGTAGCTTTACCAGGAATGGGCCATTCAGACAAGAGTGCTATCCATTTATCTCCCAATGTTTAAATAATGTATACAACGCTAGATCTTGAAATATAAGTTTTGAGTGATTGTCTACATTCGAAGTTCACAAAAAAACACAACAGTATAAATAGTTGGACTAATTAAGCAAATTTATTGACCAGGTTGTATTAATGAGTTGATTTTTTTTTTAAAATATCCAGCAAAAAATTTGGTAGTTCATCAGTTAATGGGAATCCCTCTGCCAAATCATCTTGAGCAAAAGCGCAATTACCCCTAACTTTGTTTTCAACCTCAGCTTCTGGGGAAATATCAAAATCAAAAATATCCATTGGAAGTCCGATTGTTGTACATGAATTTGGAACATCAACAATACCTGCAATATGTCCTTCAATTGGCGCTGTAGACAATAATAAATAAATTTGATAATCATTATATCCATATCTTCTTAAGTACTCAATAACTCTTAAGCATGTTTGTCTATAAGCAACAGTTGTGTCAAGACATAGTTGCTTACCGTCTTCATCAACTGAGAACCCTTCAAATGTCAAATATCTATCGGCCCCAAATTTTGGTGAGACATTACTTGGAAGATACATTGGACTTTTCATATTCAGTTTTTCAACACCGTTCTTCAAAACACTAACTTCAAGAGTGATACAGCCTGCCATTTCAATGGCTCCACAGAAAGAAATTTCTCCATCACCTTGGCTAAAATGTAAGTCACCGACACTAAATAAACCACCATCTAGATGACAAGGTAAATAAACTGTGGAACCTCTTGTTAAAGCCTTAATATCACAGTTACCACCATTTTCAGGTCTACCTGGAATTGTTCTTGCACCAAATTTTTCAACCCTTTCTTGAATCTCTGCCGTTGCTTTTGTACCGGCAAAAGCACCTTTTGCATTTGGTAAATTAGCCATTACAAAATCAGAATGTGGATGATCAGAGACTAATGTACTCTCTCTTTTATTCCATTCCTCTAAAATTTCGTGGCTTGGTAAAACTCCTATAATACCTGGATGAACAAGACCTGGAAATTTCACATTTGGAATATGCCTTGAAGTGCAATAAATGCCCTCAAAGTCAAAAATTGCTTTTGCAGCCTTTGGATAATGTTTATCTAAAAAGCCACCCCCGTTTTCCTTTGCAAAAATTCCTGAATAACCCCATGGTTGTCTTTCAAGAGGTTGAACATCTTGAATCTTTATCTTCAAGACATCACCAGCTTTGCAGTCTTCAACTGCAAAAGGACCTGAAAGATAGTGAATTCTAGTTAAATCACAATATTTAATATCGTCAGCTGAATCATTATTTTTAACTTGACCACCAGTCCAGTCAAAGCATTCAATTTTATAGGATTGGTTTTGTTTGATGTTTTTATATGCTGGAATATCTGGATGCCAGCGATTATGTATACCTTCTTGTTCGTATGCTGGTTTATCGAGATCAATCTTCACTAAATATTCTGTTGGTGCCATTTTTGGTTGAAATTAACTAATCTTGATGTGCAGTCTGTTAAATTTATATATAAATATGATAAACAAATTAACTCTATGTTAGCGAGAAGATTGAAAAAACTCCGAATTCCGTTGTGCCTCAAAACTTGATTTGTCAATGGACATTTATGATTTTCAGGGTTTTGTGACTCACATACTGATATCTCTTTACTATCTTATCTCAAATTTCACAAAGCGGTTACTGTTCTTGAAGTCTTTTGTTGCTGGATTGAAGTTAGAGCTTTCTACTTGGACGTAATTATTTGTTTCTATAGGTGTTTGATGATAAGAAGCAAGCTCTTATAGTATGATTTTTTTTGCTTTTTTTTAGATTTGAAGAATTAATGACAAAACACAGGGTTTGTTTGTATAGCCTCAAACCGTTCGTTTTCGGGATCTCAAAACTTGTTGGATTGAAATGATGGCTGATAAAAGATACCGACCAATCAACTTCAATTCCAAATTCCGAGTTTTAGACTAAACGTCCACCTTACCGCAATACTATCTTTCCATTGGACATCGAAAACTGAAACTTTATTTTGGACCTGCATCTTACGGTAGTTAGCTGCATTACATACATAGCCAAGCATTCAAATTTACAAAAATTATTCGATAACAGTTTTATCAACCAATCAATTATGCTTTCAGGTTTTGTAACTTGAAGCTAAACTTCACACAACTGGCTATTTGCATGGAACTTGGTAACACTATGTTCCCATTGGATATGAAATAGTAAAACCGAAATAACGTATTCTGCAGTGTCTTTTTAGTGAGCAGATTTAGATGTATCATTACGACTGAACTCAAATATATTGCTAATAGCTCAGTTATCCAATCAGGATAAGTAAAAGCTGGTTCCTTTACTTCTAGTTTTCGGAAATTCTGAACTTAATATCTAATCTTCAATAGTGGTGAATTCTTTCTTATAAATACTCACTTTTTTAATGATTTGAAGGAAATGAATAATATCATCTAGTAAAACTGAAGTAACTTATCAACAATGACTGCGCTTGATTTTGTTAAACCAATTTTACCACAGGCTTATGGTTATTGCTATATATTAGTTCTTGGTGCAGGGTTCGCTGCATTAATGATCTTTATTACCAAAATCCTATCAAATTTAGTTGGTGAGAAACAAAATTCTGAACATTTTACAACTGCTTCAAGATCTATTAAAACCGGTTTAATTGCGTCTGCAGTGGTTAGCAGCTGGACATGGCCAGGTACATTACTTACAAGTAGTACCATGACTTATAACTACGGTATAGCTGGTGGTGCTTGGTATGCTTTTGCATTTACCATCCAAATTACTTTTTTTGCTGTTGTTGCCTTGGAAATCAAAAGAAAAGCACCTGGTGCTCATACCATTTTGGAAATAGTTAAAGCAAGACATGGAACAGCTGGACATTGGGTTGGTTTATTCTACGGATTAGGAACCAATGTTATCATTTCTGCAATGTTATTACTTGGAGGTTGTCAAGCAATTTCAGCTGTTACTGGAATGCATATTGTTGCAGCAGCTATGCTGTTACCTGTTGGAGTTTGGGCATATACTTTAACTGGTGGTTTAAAAGCCACTTTCCTTTCTGATTGGATTCATTCAGTTATTATTTATATTATTATCTTGGTAACTATGTTTGTTACTTATACAAGTTCATCAAAAATAGGATCAATTGATAAGATGTATGACCTATTAGTTGAGGCGGCAACTAGAAATCCTTCAGCGGGTTTTCAAGGAAGTTATCTAACCTGGTCAAATAAAACAGCACTTTTTAATGGTTGGAATATTGTGGTTGGCGGGTTTTCTACTGTGTTCTGTGATCCTTCATACTCACAAAAAGCCATTGCAGCTAAGCCAAAAAGTAGTATGTATGGTTACTTTATTGGTGGGATTTGTTGGTTGATTATTCCATTAGCATTATCATCTTGTACAGCTCTTTCAAACTTAGCGTTGACTGATGATCCTAGTTCACCAACCTATCCTTACCCGGTTCCAGAAAAGTACGTCAGTGAGGGGATTCCAATGCTTTATGGACTATTCATGATCTTAGGAAAATCTGGCGCAGCAGCAGGAATGTTAATGGTGTGGTTAGCTGCGACAAGTGCAACATCTGCTGAACTGATTGGATTTTCTTCTGTTGTAACTTATGACATCTACAGAACCTATATTAAGCCAGATGCACATGGTAAGGATTTAGTGAATATCAGTCACATATGTGTTACATTTTTTGCAATTGCAATGGGCGGTTTAACTGTTTTATTTAACTATATTGGAATAACAATCAGTTGGATTATTACCTTTATTGGTATTGCGTTAGGGCCTGGGGTGTTTGCATTTACTTTAACATTATTTTGGAAAAAGATGACCCCGTTAAGTATGAAATATGGCCCACCATTAGCTACCTGTGTTGGGATTATTGGATGGTGTGCTTCTGCAAAATCATTATATGGTGAGGTTAATAAAGACACACTTGGACAAGAATACTCTTGTGCTGTTGGTAATTTTGTTGGGCTGTTCGCATCTCCAATTTTTATTGTTATCATAAGTTTAATTAAACCAATGGAAAAGCCTTTTGATTTTGACCAGCTTGATTCACATTTCAAGGTTGGTGATGACGCAACAGTTGAAGAAGCTGCAGCAATGAAAATTGAAGATGAAGCAACAAATCGTGAATTAAAAAAATATTCAATAATAGCAATAATTGCTTCGTTTTCAATATTTTTTATCTTGATTTTTATTGTTCCAATGCCTATGTATGGTCAGAACTATATTTATAGCAAGACATTTTTCAGAGGTTGGATTGTTGTTATCATGATATGGTTAATTCTTGCAGCTTGCTTTATTATCTTTTATCCTTTATATGAAAGTAAAGATACACTTATTGAATTATTCAAAGTTGTCAGTGGTAAATCCAAACCAAAAGAAGTCGAGTTGTTATCTGCCCAAACAAGCAAGGTCGAAGAGCTTGATTCCAAGATCAAGGTTGTTTTGGAAGGTGAGAAGATTGCTTAAGAGGCTTAAAATTTATATGTACTGTTTAATCTAATAAATTTTTTTTTTTTTTTTTAGGGTGTTGTGTTAGGGTGTTGTGTTAGGGTGTTGTGTTAGGGTGTTGTGTTAGGGTGTTGTGTTAGGGTGTTGTGTTAGGGTGTTGTGTTAGGGTGTTGTGTTAGGGTGTTGTGTTAGGGTGTTGTGTTAGGGTGTTGTGTTAGGGTGTTGTGTTAGGGTGTTGTGTTAGGGTGTTGTGTTAGGGTGTTGTGTTAGGGTGTTGTGTTAGGGTGTTGTG
>JAKTSD010000012.1:0-252170 GCA_030580055.1 Starmera stellimalicola | reverse complement strand
CTATTACTATTACTATTACTATTACTATTACTATTACTATTACTATTACTATTACTATTACTATTACTATTACTATTACTATTACTATTACTATTACTATTACTATTACTATTACTATTACTATTACTATTACTAGTAGTATTACTAGTATTATTACTAGTAGTACTCCTTCGCTACAACGAGACTAACTATCTCCTGAGCCATCACTATGATCTGAAGTGGCCCAACCAAATATGACTGATTTTCCCTCAAAAGCAAAAATCCTTAAATTTATGATTTTGTAATCTTTAAACAATATTTAAAACAAAAACAACGGAGAAAGTGGTGAATACAGCTATTGAAATTGTTCGTGATTACTACCGGCAATTCTAAAGTGTTATTCATTAACAACCGTTTTAAAAAAGAAAAAATTTAACTCATTCTGACAGTATAGAAAATGGTGGCAAACAGGTTGAAAAACCTTGTTTCCCTTGCAAAGGAAGCTGTTAAAGACGTCCGCCAGGTCTTGGATGAGCTTGCCGGAAGCCTAGGACCAAGAGCGCAGCCACAGCCTTCTCTAGTGAGGGTTCCGGTGAGAAAGTCACATCCTTTCAACAACCTTGGCCAGGGATCAAGACGCGGTTTACATACTGCAAGAACCTTGAGAAGTGCTGTATCCTTTCAACCAACAAGCTTTATATCCAGACCAAGCTTTAGAGGCCCTTCCAGCCTGAACAGTCTGAAGTTCAACAGCTCATTCATCTTTAACTCATTCAAACGGCCAAGCCTGAACGTTAAATTTCCCAGTGGATTATACAACAATTTCATTAACTTGAACACGAGAAACTTCTCAACTTCCGGAGGAAACGCGACTCGTGAAGCTGTGCAGAACCTAACAAGTGGGTTGAGATGTGCATTCAATAATGGGGGTGACTTCATCATGAATAACAACATGAACAGCAATGGCTCAAAAAAACCTACACATTCCTATTTGACCTACCATGGGTCATCTACCCAAAACGAGAGTGAGAAGATCTTCAAATTATCGAAATTTGAGTCGTCAAACTTGACCAAACTAGGCTCATTCATCGAGTTCAAACTACCAAATATCAAACTAACCATTCCATCCATCTCATTTATGGACGAAGAAATCATGGATACCATTGAATACGATTTAATCGACCTGAAGAATAAAATCGATCAAGTGTACTCGCAGGTTTCCAAGATTTTTCAGTACTATGGGTCGTTGCCCATTGAAAAAAGTGAAAACAGTCTAAAAATACACTTTCCGAATTTAGAGCCAATTGAGCTGGAGAAAATGATTATTGAGCTGGGTCTAGTTGGCGGGATTGTGTATTCCAACAAGGTTGGTTCTTCGAGCTCTGCCAGATCAAAATCTTTGGCATCTTCGAGATCCTCGAGATCATCGTCGCCTTCCAATTCCGATCTTACAAGCAGAGAACCAGTTGCCGAAACGTCCTCACTGTCGTCTTTATCCACAGCGTCGTCCCAGCACCAGCAGGTTTCACTAAGCTCTGAACTGGCTGCATTTCAGGATGAAACTCCGGAATTAGTTGACAGTGCCTCAACTTCTAGCTCGACTACAAATTCCGAGGAAAACTTTGGAGCTGCTTTCCTGCCAGTACTATCTGCTAGCAATGCCAGTGGTGCTGGATCGCAGTATTTTGTTGAAGTGCGTTGAATGAATTAATGATTTGGGTGTGGTTTTTTACTATTAAATTTTTTTAATTATTTCGAATATTTTGTTTGTTTAAGCGGGTGGGTTAACAACCAGAGAATAGATGTTCTGGTTTACGTGTACTTTTTATATATTTTATGACCTTTACTGATGATTTTGGATGCTGTAGAAAATTTCATGTGGTAAAAATGCAAGACACACAAAAAAGCACTAAAATGAAAGTAAAAAAAACAAAAATAGCAGAAAACGACACAACTTTTCTATTTAAATATTAAAAACACTGAGAAAAGATGAGTGCAAATGACGAATTGAACAATGGCGGTGAATTTGTGGACGCTGAGGACACTACTGTGAAGGGTGCTGGTGGAGCCAGTGAAGAAACCAATGCGGAAATAGCGTCAAAAGCGGTGCAAAACGACCTGGATAATGCTAGTGGAAATGGAAATGACAACACCACAGGCGGCAAAAAGAAGAAGAACAAGAAGAAGAACAAGAAGAAGGGCAGCAGTGCGGACCAGCAGTCGGACCAGCAGTCAATTGCGCAGTCGGAAGTGTCTTCGGTTGTAGATGAGCAGGAACAGGAACAGGAACAGGAAGAAAGCGAACAAAAGGAGAGCGAACAAGCCGACCCACAAGCGCCATCGTCTGAGATAGTGGAGGATTTGAGCCGCGAGCAGATAGAAGACGACGACTTCAGCTTTGCTGCTAAGCCAGAAGACGAGGAAAAGGATGTGGTGCCACCAGTCACTGCAAATACCGCGAACACTGAAGTACACAACGAGAACTCCTCGGTTCCTCCAATTGGCGAGTCTACGCCTCTCGACCAGACTGCCGATAGCGATCAGCTGCTGCAAAAGGAGTCGTCAATACTGGAAGAGAACATCAAACAGCTAAAAATAAGTGAAGAAAATTTAGCACAAGAGGACGAAGCTGCGCCACAAACTCAGCCAGAGGACCAGGCTAAGCCAGCTCCGGTGCCAAGTTTACCACCGAGACACATTAAACCTGCTCCGCCACAGCTCCCAGGCAGAGAAAATACTGCTGCTGCCCTTAACCAAGAAGCAGCAGAGGAGGGCTCTTTGTCATCGAGAAGATCTTCTAGAGTTTCATCATATAATTTCAGAAACCCAATAATTCCAGTTGTCAAGTCTCCTGAATCCCCTTCAAAGGCTGATGAAGACACTCCGCCTGCATTGCCACCAAAAACCCATATTGCTGGCAATCCCGTTGGGGTTCCATTCCCACCGCCTCCTGTGCCACCGCAGTTGACTTCCTCACAGAAAGCTCACCAAAGATCTACCGGTGCCGCAGCAGGGGGAATCACCTCGTGGCTGAGATATTCACACTTGACAAATGCTTCAAGTAACTCAGTTGCTTCTGACAAATCTGATAAATCAATCGAATTGAGTGACAATTATGATTTACTATTGAAAAAAGTTGTTGAGAATAACGAAGACTACTTATCAAAAGACGAAGTTTCAAAAGAACAAATCAACACAAGTGCAAGAACATTAAAAGAAATCTTCCATGAAAAATTCTCCCAATATGAGGATTCATCTATTTCAAACACCGATGACAGTTTATTAACCAGCGAAGATCGTGAATTGCATAAGATTGACTGGCCATTCTGGACTAAAGTCGTTAACGACTATTCGTCAGTTGCGAAAACTGAGCCAGTTAAGTTGTCTGAAGAAATTAGCGGCGGTATACCACCACAAATTAGAGGTATTGTTTGGCAATTGGTTTCGAACTCAAATCCAAAAGAGTTTGAAACTGTTTACAAAGATTTGTTACTAAAAGATTCAGTCCATGAAAAAAATATCAGAAAAGACTTATCGAGAACAAGTTTTATTGAGGAAAATAATCTGATTAATAAAAAAGATTCATTATTCAATGTTATTAAGGCTTATTCAATCTTTGACTCTGAAGTTGGTTATACCCAAGGTATGTCATTTATAACTGTGCCATTATTATTGAATATGGATGAATTGGAAGCATTTTCAATGTTGAAAAGACTAATGTTTGAATATAACATCAGATCACTATATCTTGATCAAATGCCAGGATTAGAACTAAAATTATATCAGTTTGACAGATTGATTGAAGATAAATTACCTGATCTATTCATTCATTTCAAAAGACAAGGCATCAGATCCTCGATGTATGCAACTCAATGGTTTTTAACATTCTTTGCATACAAATTTCCATTGGAATTTGTTTTAAGAATTTTTGATATGATTATAACAGAAGGTTTTGAGTCAATTCTAAAGTTCTCAATTGCTTTATTAGAAAAGAATGAAAAGAATTTGATTTTATTACAATTTGATGATTTATTACAATTTTTAAAAGAGAAATTATTCAACTATTATTTGATTGATAATGAAGAGGAAGAAAAAACTAATAAAATAACTGTTGACAAATTTGATGTCAATAGATTTATTAAAGATGCGTCGATTGTTAAGATATTACCAATAACACTCAAAAGATATAGTGATGAATATGAAGAAATATTTAAACAAGAAAAGGAAAGACAAGAAGAAGTTGATGAATTAAGAATTAGAAATAACCAGCTAAGAAAAGAAATGAGAAAAATAGAAGCTTCATACACTTTGTTGAATAGAGAGCATGTTCAGATTGCAAATGAAATGATTTCTGGTCGTATTAAAATTGCTGAACTTGAAGATGAGAAAAAAGATTTAATTGCACAAAATACAAATCTACGTGAAAGAATCAAAATGTCTGAGCAAAAACCAACTGAAGAAATTCCTGTGTCATTGGAAGAAGATTTAAAACAAACAATGAATAGAAACTTGGAAGTTATGACTAAAAATCAAGAGCTAGAAGAACAGATAAGTCAATTATTACAACAAATTGATGAACTAAAAAACGAGCTAGCTACTGTCAAAAATGAAGAAGAAAGCACAGTTGAAAACAAAGAGAAAAAACATATTTCTCGTCATTCAATGACTTCTCCTTTGAGACAAGCTGGCTGGAAGATATTTAACAAGTGAATTTAAATTGAAAATAAACAGAAAAGAATATATTTTATTACGCTTAACGTGATATATCATGTGACCTAGCACGTGATATTTGTAACTTTTTACGGAATTTTTTTTCTTTTCAATAAATAAACTTGAAAAATTGTCCAAAAAATAACTGATGAAATAATAATAAAACTGAATTTAATAGTGAATAAACTAACAAAATGTTTCAGTTTATTAGAAATTTTAGTTCGAGTTTGATTCCTAGCTATAAAAGGCTACCAAAAAGACATGTTAAAAACAGTCACATTCTTCAACATCATGTTAAAAAGGGTAAACCAGTAAAATATCAACTTGGTGATATTGCACCAAAATACATTCCAAAAAAAGCACCAACCGTTCCACATTATCCATTTGTTAGAACGGTTTTTAAGAAATCTAACAGAGGTTTATTAGGAGCACAATTCCCAAGATTTGTTGGTAAAAACGAAAGAAGAAGACAATTAAAAGTTAATGTTCAAAAATCTAAATTATGGAGTGAAAGTTTACAAAGATTACTTAGAATTCCAACAACACCAAGAGTGTTGAGAACTATCACTCGTAGTGGAGGATTGGATAACTATTTAATCAAAAATTCACATGAAAGAATCCAAGAATTAGGACCATTTGGTTGGAAATTACGTTATTTGGTTTTAAAAAGATTAGAATTCAGAGAAAACCCACCACATAAAGACGCTCCAGAAGTTGAACTAGCTAATGGTGATCAGGTCAAAATCTACTTCAAAGATGTTAAAGTTGATCAAATCGAAAAACCATTAAATATTATAGTTGGTAGAAGAAAATTGTTGCTGAAATTGATGGAATGGGAAAGAAAAGAATGTGAGGCATTTGGAGAAAAATACTCTGTTTTGAAACTTCAGGAAAAGTACGGACGTGTACCAGCAACTCAAATTATTGAAAGACTAGCATTTTTAGGTTACAAATTTGAAGATGTTTCAATTGATTTGAACACTCATGCTACAATTTCACAGATTAGCACTGAGCCTTCAACTACTGAAGAAGACACCAAAACTGCTTGATCAGTTTCTAACTGTAAATAGATAATAATAATAAAAATAACGATTCATACTAAAAAAATAAAATAATAACTGTAATAATAAACCCTAATGAAACATGTGATTAATATTAGGTCTGTGATATATATGTGACTGTGAAATATTTTCAAAATTGAAAAAAAAAGAAAATTAAAAACTAAAAATGATGAAAAATGTTTGGGTTTGTTTTTGAAAATTTTTGACGCACAGGAAAATTAAACCAAATTGAAATTTCAAATTTGAATAAAGATAATTTTAATACAACAAAAGATTAAAAATGGCTGCAAAATCAGGTATGCAATAGTGGTAAAGGAAGTTCAGAAAGTGTGTTTATGAGTGAGAAAGCTATTATTGAGTTGTTTGGTCCTGGACTTGTTGATTTATTGAAAAGAAATGAATTAATGGGTTGGAATTGAAATAAAGTGAAAAGAAATTAGTTTGATATCCAAAGGACTTCCAGTATCCAGTAAAGCTATGAAGTGTGTCGATGAAAACGATGGACCATAACAACAAGCTACTGAAGAACGGGTTCAAGCACAGAAATAAGGTAAACTCTCACTTATTCTCATACATTTTTATGAACTAACTAATATTATTCGTTTTATAAATGATATGAATATCTCATACTAACAAACTTAACAGGTATTGCTGTTGGTATCAACAAAGGTAAAAAAGTTGAACAATTAGAAGTTACACCAAAAATTTCATACAGAAAAGGTGCAGCATCAAAAAGAACCACATTTGTTCGTTCAATCGTTAAGGAAGTTGTTGGTTTAGCTCCATACGAAAGAAGATTGATTGAATTAATCAGAAATGCTGGTGAAAAGAGAGCAAGAAAGGTTGCAAAAAAGAGATTAGGTACCTTCGGTAGAGCTAAAGCTAAAGTTGAAGAAATGAACAACGTCATTGCTCAATCACGTCGTCATTAAACATTTTAATTAGTTAACTTAATTAATTTCATGTATCTTACAAATAATAAAAGGAAAAAACTCTAAAGCTTGTAGTTTGCCTTGCAGTCAATATTTCTGTGGACAATTTATCATCCTGTAAGGTTTTACGTAAATATAAAAATATTCAATTTTCTGGTACTAAATATCCAGTTATTAATTAAAACAGTTCCCAAACAATAAACTGTCAGTCATTTAACTATAGGAGAACAAAGTACATCGAGGATCAAGATGCTAGTAAACTCATTCAAGTCCAAACTCACAACTTCAAAACCATCTTTATTAAGATTGAAATCAACTAGTCCACCAACCTACTTCCAACAATTTAACTCAAAACCTGATGATGCGAACCAAAACGGTAGCCAACAGTTATATTCACCATTACATCCATCTGCACAGTCGATTCCTAATGCATCCAGTTTTCCAAATAGTTCTAGCAACAACGATAACTCAAAATCGAAATTAGCATCTATCAGAGATTTAAGTATAGTATTTTCCATAATAACACTAATATACTTTGCAGTTGATAATTACCGAGTCAGATCACTGATGGAAGCAAGTATTTTAGAGCAATCATTGCAGCATATGAAATCGCTAGCAATAACCCAGAACAATTTCAATAACCAACGCAAAAAACGAGAGATCCAAATCATCAATGAGAGAAAGAAAGTTCAAAAAAGAGAAATGAAAATGGTTTACCATATTTCATTGCTCAGAAAACAGCTGATTGATGCTGGAATTGATCCTGGTGAGTGATTTTTGTTTGGTTTACTATTATGAATTAGAAGTACTAACAATATAGTGGATATTGACGAAGCAGTCAAGGAGTTTGAGAAGAATGTCAAGATGGAGAACTCCATAAGCAACGTTTCAGGTCAAGCATTATGGGTAATTGATGAATCTCGTAAGTTTATTTACCAATCTAATGATTAAAATTGATTGATTGGTTGACTAATTGATCGATTAACTGTTTAATTAGTTTTAAATTGGTTATGTTCTTTTCTGACAGATTTACTAACATCTTTAGCAATGAAAGCTTATGTTCCTAACGTCCATGACTATGATAGTAAGAACTAATTAGTTCACTAACCAACCAAATGTGTATAGAGGGTATGATGACTAATCCAACTGGGTATATGTCTGTAAGAACTTTAGTAGTTGATGGGACATCTTGTGCCAACCCAGTTCACCACATTAATTGACCATTGTGTTCAATGTATTCAATTAATTTTGAGTATTATATATAATTCATAAATCTACAACAAAATGGTGGGTGTCAAAACAAATCTCAATTCGAAGTAGTATGAATATACGTGAACACAGTAAATATGTTTCTGAACTTTTCTATTCATTTTGTCATGAATATTATATATATATAAGTTATTTACTCATCGTTACCAGTTTTATCACCCGTCCTTAAACCAATTTTACTTCTAACACTTATGGTGGTATTACACTCCCACCAACAGTCATTTCAGCATTGTTCTTTGCTTATAGGGTAAAGGTCACTAATTTACACACCTTCTCACATTTCTAAAATATATATGCTTATTCTGAGTGATACATGAATGTGTTTGTTGTTGTATTAATTTTTTTTAAAATGATTGCACTTACTCCTGTGGCTAATCCGTTATTGGCTAGCTACCTGTATCAGCAATAACAGTTGTACCAACTATAGTATACTAACCTAATCATCATCTAGACAGGGTAAACTGTGATTGTGGTAATTTGGTGTCCAGATGTTCTTTTGCCACTATTTAAGAAAAAAGTGAACAAACAAAATCTTGAACTTTTTTTCTTTTCTTCATAACAATGTCTTTACAGGCACCCAGAGTCACGGCATGTCTTTTTCATCTTTGGACTTGCAAATGATGGCTTAATGCTGTTATTTTTCGTGCTCGCGGTAGCCTCAGATTGATCGTGTCTTTCTACATTTGATTGACCGTTTTTTCCAGCTTTTATTGTCGTGTCTTACTTCTTTTATTAGAAATAGTTTGACTACGCAGTTCTAAACTAACATCTTTAACTCTATATTGTTTTGCTATATAATTTATTGCCATTTTGCTATCGATTTGAATTATCACTTTGGAGGCACTAATTCTGCATCTAATTTTTCCTTTTCTCTTTGCTTTATTTTGAATTCTAATAATCTTGGAATTGGGCAGCACGGAGATCTTGCTTCATTGCCCTGTTCTTTATAAAATTTGGTGCAACATGAATATAGTTGATCTATTATTTTTGTGCATTTGGATTCGTTATAATTATGCTTTTTTAAACAGTCTGAATCATGTTAATTTTACTGCTCTTACCGGTTTGTTTAAGTATCCAGGGCTATTTTACTCACCTTGAATCATACATGCTTCTGCTTTACATGGATCAGACATGATTTGTTGATGTTGAAGATGTTTATTAAAGTGCTTTAAAATATTATTTTTATAATAATTAAAAAAAATCTGCAAATTTACTTACTGTTAACAAGTTTAAAGATTTTATTTCAAGTTGTGAAATCAACTCAGTTTCAATTGGTGTGTTACTTGGTTCATCCAAAATGATTAAATTTTGCTGATGATGGGCAAATTTGTCATTCCAGTATATTTGAAGTTTACAGACTGAAGAATTGTTATCATTATTCAAATTGTTAACAATTCGTTTTGTTTCACACTGATTAACAATATCCAATTCATAGTTCAATTTATTAAGCTCATCATCAAATTTGATTAAGTCAGTGGTTATTTTGATTATTGAATTATCTATTTCCTCAACTTCATCAATGATAACAAGCTTATCAATTTCAAATCTCAAACAATAATAAATCAATTTTACATACCTATCAACTTGTTGAATCACAAACTGATTTCTGGTGACTAATGTTATAGATTTAGGCTTAATTGGTTTTATTTCAAATTGTATGGAATCATTCTCATTTCTATTTTGATTTAAAGTTAGATTGAAACTAACATTAATTATGGAGTTTAAAAGTGATTTTGCTTGAGAATAGTATTTTCCAGGTTTAATGATACAATCTGAGACCAGTTCCATTGATTTAAATACCAAACTTAGTGGATTTGGGGATTTCTGCAATCTAATTGTTGAATCTTTTTTTAGTTCTTCATATGAATACTCAAATTCAAGAATTGACCGATTACAAGTTGTTTCAAATTCTATTTTACTAATAGCTGATGGACAGAACTGTATTTTAACCATTGGTGGTTTACTACATTAGATTAAAGAAAGAAGTTTATTTGCATAATTCAATAAGTAATTAATTAATGAATTAATTAAATGAATATTGATTTTGTGACATGAAAATATTCAAACCCTTGAAAATTCAATAAGCTCAAAGACAATAGTTAAAATCGGAAGTAACGTGATACCTTACATATATTCACATACAAATTCACCGACCTGAAAAAATGTATCAATATTTATTCACTTAAAGAAATATTCATTTTTTTAGTCGCTTAAATTTTGGTATTGAATTTGAAACTATAAAAGCATGATGATTTCTCGTTGAAACTGAAAATGAGGCTACTGGATAGTTCAAAGGTATGATGAGCTCGGTTATTTCTTCAGTTTTAAAAAAGCTTGAAGTTCCAGTTGGTGAAAGAGAAACTTTATCAGTTTTAAGAAATCCAGATTTATTACCAGTTAAACCGAAACATCGTCAATGGGGGTTCTGGTCCAATTTTGCTTACTGGGGTATCATCTCATTTAGTATGGGTACCTGGTTATCTGCTAGCTCTTCACTGACTTTAGGTTTAAGTGTTAAAGAGATTATAGGTGCTTATATCATTGGAGATGTTGTGACAATTTGCTTTACACTTGCAAATTCATATCCTGGAACAGATTGGCATATTGGTTATACAATTTGTCAAAGAGTTGTATTTGGGATTTATGGTTCAGGTTTAGGAATTTTTGTTAGAATTCTGTTATCAATTGTTAATTATGGATCAAATGCCTGGTTAGGTGGTTTGAGTATAAGTTTATTATTGTCAACATTTTCAAAATCTTTTATGGAAATGCCAAACAATTTTCATCATGTCAAAATGACAAGAAAGGACTTTATTGGCTTTATTGTCTTTCATGTAATTTCATGTTTTTTTTACCTGATGAAACCACAAAAAATGAATAAACCATTGATTATTTCATGTTTCATGGCTTTTTTCGCAATGTTAGGAATGGTTATATTTTTGGTTAATAAGGCAAATGGTTATGGAGATTTATTCACTTTAGAAACTTCATTAAAAGGTTCAAAAAGAGGTTGGACTTGGCTTTATTTGATTACAATTTGGTTTAGTGCAGTTTCTCCAGGATCAACAAATCAATCTGATTATTCAAGATTCGCCTCTTCTAAAACAAAACTTTACTTAGGTACAATTATTGCCTTATTACTCCCAACAACAATTATACCTTTATTTGGTATAATTGGTGCATCAACAACTAAAAAAATTTATGGTGAAGAAATTTGGATGCCAACTGATATTGTTTTAACTTGGTTAACACAACACTACGATGCAAAGACAAGATGTGCATCTTTTTTTATTTCAATCTCATTTATATTCTCACAAATTTGTTTGAATGTTTTAACTTGTGGGTTTGCTGGTGGTATTGATCTTTCAGGAGTTTTACCAAAGTTTATTAATGCTAAAAGAGGTGCATTAATTACTGCAATGTTATCATTTGCTGTTCAACCATGGAATTTTTATAACTCCACTTCATCATTTTTAATTGTTATGAGTTCATTTGGTGTTATAACAACTCCAATCATTTCAATCATAGTTTGTGACTATTTTTTGATCAGAAAGATGAAATATAAATTATCACAAGTATTTGAAATTAAAGGTGATTATTATTATAATTACGGATTTAATTTTAGAGCTTATATATCATTTATTTTGGGTGTGGCACCTGGGTTACCTGGTATGGCTTATCAAGTTAAAAGTTTTAATAATAGTTCAGGTATCTTGAATTTTTATTACGGTGACACTTTTTTTGCATTCTTAATTTCTTTCACAACTTATTATGTTTTATGCTGGTTTTTCCCAATTAGCTTTACTGACTGTGATGATGAAGATTACTATAATGCATTTACTGAAAAGGAAAGATTGAAGTACAATTTAAAACCATTCAATGAAATTGAAAGTGAAACTTATGAAATTATTGAAATTGCTGATAAAAAAACCGTTAAATAATTATGAGATACTATAAATTACATTGAAAATATACTGCATTTAGGATTGATTTGATTGTTAGGTGTAGTTAACTTGTCTGGCTATATTAGCATGACCAGCTTAATATAAAAAAAAATATTAAAAAGTAATGAAGGATGCGAGGTTCGAACTCACGCGGACAAACGTCCAGTAGATCTTAAGTCTACCGCCTTAGACCACTCGGCCAACCCTCCGAATTACAAATTTTAAAAAATCCCGGTTTTTTATACTGCGTAAAAATTTTATGACAATAAATAGTCTCCGGAGAGGATGAAACATGTTAGGATGAATGTGTCGAGCTGTTGATACTTCAATCATTAGAATCAGTTTGCTCCGATGCTGTAGCTGTGTTTATTGTTCTCTAAAATAGGTGAATCTACTTCAAGCCTCATTGTTCGTAACAAAAAAGGTTTTACAATTAACAGTACTTTTGGTAGCACTGCAAAGAGCTGCTGAACCTCTATAAATAACCTGCATTATTTGGAGTATTTAAGCAGCAATAGATGACTCGGTTAATTAAATGTATTATAATAATCAAACCGTCGTGTGTCAAACATTAAAGACGAGCTCCTAAACTTTTGGTACCAGAGAAGATCTTCTTTCGAGCTGCATCGGAAAGTGAAAGCAACCTATGGTAAGCATCACTTTCCAAGCCAAGTGCAAAGGTTAGCATAATATTATAGCAAAAGGAATATCACTCAAAATGACATGCTCACCTTTGATTTCAAAATATCAACAACTAGAAATTGAAAATTACGGTTATCGGGAGTTGCTTTGCAGGCATGCACTGACCGGCTTAATTTGAACTGCAAGAAAAGGATACCATATTGCTTAACGTAGCTTCACTAAAAAACTTCATAAATGTTAAAGAATAAGAAGTAATACAGCATAATATGCTCTCATAGCAAAGCTAGCACCAAAACAGACACTAAATGTATTGTTCAGTTGCAAGTGTGAGACCACTACCTGTTCAAAATAGCCTCAACGTAGTAAAGTTATGTGATAAATACGCACACAACTACAATATCTGGCAAATTTAGTGCGCAAGAACTCGTCCTTGTTAGCTCAGTTGGTAGAGCGTTCGGCTTTTATTGCCTAACAAGAAACCGAAATGTCGGGGGTTCGAGCCCCCCATGAGGAGTTCTTATTTTTTGCTTTTTCAATTCAGCAGCTTGTTTTTTTACTACCGCACTTCAACTGTTTCCACGAAGGCACAACGTGACATCCAGAATGCTACGCTGCTCTGTGGTGATGTCAAACGTGACTAAACACAAAAAAAGTTAAAAAATTTAATGGTCCCTAGCAGGATCGAACTGCTGATCTTGGCGTTATTAGCACCACGCCTTAACCAACTGGGCCAAGGGACCTGAGAATGACGAGTAAAATCCCAGACTATGCAATACTCAGTAAAAAACTTGCTTGAGATTAAGTAACTTTAAAACATAGTAAGAAGGTGTTTCCATTATTTCTTTTGATTCACTATATAGTGGGAGCCATATTCCGTTGCTTTCATCAAAAAATTAGATGAAAAACGCAGAAATAACAACTTTCTAAGTATGTTGTATAAGTTAAAAGTTTTGTTAGTGTAAATTTAAAATGATGGTAGTTACAACATTTTAATAGCCATAAAACTGCAGCAAACAAGTAGTACTACAACAGTATCACCAATCACTTAGAGTCTTAGACAGTTTACTTTCTTACTGCTAGCAGCTCTCACTAGTAACAACAGCTTCTCTACGGCCAAACTATTTCGGTAGGCACCACAATATAATTATCGATAAAATCAACAAATTACAAATTAATAAAAATTATTTTATTAGTCAATTAACCAAACAAGAGTAGCTTCAAAACATCGGAGAAAAGGTATTGAAAATGTCTGTTATTGAGATTGAGAACGACGATCAATTCAGTGACTTAACCACTGATGCCAATAAAGATCAACTTATTGCTGTCTATTTCCATACACCATGGGCGGCTCCATGCATTCAAATAAATTCCGTTTATTCACAACTAGCCAAAGAGAATCCAAAGGTTTTGTTCATTTCAGTTAACGCTGACTCACACCCTGAAATTTCAGAGTTATTTGAGGTCAGTGCGGTTCCTTACTTCGTTTTGATCAGAGACGATACCATCTTGAAAGAGATTTCAGGCGCAGATCCAAAAGAATTTGTCAATGCTTTGAATGAGTTGACCAAGTCTGATAGTCAGCCAGCACAACAAGCAGCACCACAAATACAACAGAAGGCACCATTGCAAACCTCTTCTTCACAGCCAGCGCCAGCACCAGCACAACCAAGTTCACAATCAACAGAAGCTGAGGAAACAGAAGAAGAGCTAAACGCTCGTTTGAAACAGCTGACTGAAGCTGCTCCAGTTATGCTGTTCATGAAAGGAACACCTGCATCACCACAATGTGGGTTTTCTCGTCAATTAGTTGCAATCTTGAGAGAAAACCAAGTCAGATTTGGATTCTTTGATATATTAAAAGATGACAGTGTTAGACAGGGACTAAAGAAGTTCTCAGACTGGCCAACATTCCCACAGTTATATATGAACGGTGAGTTTCAAGGTGGTCTAGACATCATCAAAGAGTCCTTGGAGGAAGATCCAGATTTCTTCAAAAATAACTTGCAGTAAGTAAAGTAACTTTTAATAAATCATTTTAATCACTGAAATCATCATCATTGAAGTCTTGTTCGAATTCAGAATTGTTCCTTTTTAACTGTGAAACATTCAATAATTCTCTCTCAAAAGTTGTGTCATCGCCGAAGGATTCGGTATCGTTATCGCTATTGCTATCGCTATCTCTATCACTATCATTGACTATAGGATCATCATCAAACTCGGAGCAGTTTTCGTCATCAATATCATCACCATGACTATCAGCATCACCTAAAATTCCTCTTGACTGATTGAAATAATTACTTTTGTTGAAACTTTCGAAATTTGCATCATTCATTAAATCAAATTCTGTCACTATTTCTCCATTGGTATCAATTTCTTTATTAAAGTCACCACCCAGTCTCTCCATTAAAAAGCCATCATCAACTGCTTGTAGTTCTTTAGGGACATCAAATCCTCTGGACTGGTAGTAAGTCAATTTACTTTTATATTTAATAAATAGCAGTTTATTTATTAACGGTTCGTAAAACCCAGTAAGCAAATTTGAGTCATTAAATGTCCTTACGAGGTTTCTCCTTTTCAATTCAATCTCAATATACGATTGAATTTGCTTTCTAACATTGTTTTGATATCTGAACAGTTTGATTTCTCTGGGGAAATTCAGTCCTCCTGTATGTGTAGTTGAGGACGACGACGAAGAAATACTGCTGAATGGAAGCCTGACACCTCTAATAGAGCAGTCCAGGGAATGCTGTTGGTCTCCAATTAAGTCACTCAAACTCAAGTTGTTGGCAATGGTTTCGGCTGTTTCGATGCTGAAGTTTGATTTATTGAAATTTGTATAGTTTTCCAGCAATCCCAGCCGCAGCAGGTTGCTCCTTGTTAGGTAGTCCTTATAGACATTTGCCATCACTTGCTGGTATGAGTCAGTTTTGCTGCCAAATATACATTTACCAATAGCATGGAAAATGGAAATATTCGACTCTTCTTTGCCAAATTGTATACTGTCGCCCCATTTCGACCAGTACTGGAAGTTGGAGATGGCACTCCTTATATCTCCGATAGTGGAGAACTGTAGTACTTTAGACTCGTAGTTCTCTAAGGACTCCAGTTTTGCGATTTTGGTCAGACATTTCTTGATTAGTGTGGCATTGACTGGGTTGAATTTGATTCTTTTGACTCTGCTGTGGTTCAGAATGCGTTTGTTGAGAATAGTCTCGACAGAGTAGTTGGAATCAATGTTATAGGCCTGGAACTTGTTGCCGTCGTCGTATGGGAAATCGCACTCGGTGACACATAGGACCAGCAGAGGAGTTTTGATTTTTGTGTTGATCCAGCTGAGAATAGAGTTCTGGAATGAGGCTCTTGTTTCTTCATGGAACAGGTTAGGCAGGTCCTCCACCAGCACGAGCGAGGTGTTCTTGAACGTTCTGTACTTGACAGAGTCCAGGAACGCAGCGAACGAGTTGGTGGAAGAGATGCCACTCAAGTCTGAGTTTTCCCACTCGATCAGAGGCTTTGCGCTAGCTGGGAAGAGCTGTGTGACGATTTCTGTGCCCAGCAGCTTGACGATGGTGGACTTGGAGCTGCCTGCGGGCCCGCTGAGGACCAGAAGCTTCGGGCCGCTGTCGCTTTGGCCCTCCTGGGGCCCTCCAAGACCGCTTCGCACAGCGCTTTCCACGTCCTTCAGCTTCCTCGCATGGATAGCCACCTCGCTGCTGTGCTGTGGCGCGTACTTCTCGGTCCACTGGTCCTGGCCAGCGTCACCAGGAGCACCTCTGGCCCCAGCAGCCGCCACTAGGGGCGCCTCAGCTCGCCTGCTCATCGATGACAGTAAAGACGTGAGCTTCTTTTTCCTGGGCTGCTCCCCCAAGTCCTCCTCGCCCGTCTCCCCTATAGCTCGCTTGGGCACCGACATCTCCTGCTGCTTGGGCCGCCGTACCCTCCCGCTAACACCACCCGCTGAGCCTCTCAAAACCCGCTTCCTAACCATCTAAATATTTGCAGCGAAAACAAAACAAAAGAAAAATAAAATGTTTTTGTCACCTTTTTCCTCCGTTTTGTTTTGTGTGCTTTGAATTGCGGATTGTGCGAGCAGCTGAGCATGGCGGATGACACGATATACCACGCGGTGAAGCCAGCAGAGGTGTGCGATGGCGTGCCGGTTTTCAGACCGACTTTTAGCCAGTTCAAAGACTTTCAAAAATACGTTAAAGCAATCAATAAGTATGGCATGAAGTCAGGAATCGTGAAGGTGATTCCTCCCCGGGAGTGGGTCCAGCAGCTGCCGCCCATCACTGAGAAGCAGCTGAAGTCGATCAAGATCAAGAACCCCATCGTGCAGCACATCAGCGGGGGGTCTGGGGTGTTTTGCCAGCAGAACATCGAGAAGCAGCGGACGTTCAACATCATGCAGTGGAAGGCGTTGTCCGAGCAGCCCAACCACCAGCCACCGGCACCCAGGGGCAAGAACAGAAAGGAGTACAAGAGCGGGAGCGCGAGTGGTGGCAGCAGCAGCACCGGTAGCGACTTTAAACACTTCAAATACAACATCGACACTTCAGAGTTCACCAAAGAGCGCTGCGAGTACCTCGAGAAGTGCTACTGGAAGGGCCTAATCTACGCAGACCCCATGTACGGGGCAGACATGCTCGGAAGCATCTTTGACAAATCACTCAAGGTGTGGAACGTTGCGGCATTGCCCAATCTCTTGGACCACATGGACGACAAGTTGCCGGGAGTCAACGAAGCGTACTTGTACGCTGGTCTATGGAAAGCCACGTTTTCATGGCACCTCGAGGACCAGGACTTGTACTCCATCAACTATCTACATTTTGGTGCCCCAAAGCAGTGGTACAGCATCCCGCAGAATCATAAGGAGAAGTTTGACCAGGTAATGAAAGAGACTTTCCCACAAGAGTATGACATTTGTCCTGATTTTCTCAGGCACAAAACGTTTTTGGTGTCGCCTTCCTACTTGGAAGCAAAAGGTGTGAAAGTGAACAAAATCGTCCACTACGAACAAGAATTCATGATAACTTACCCATACGGGTATCATGCTGGAATGAACTACGGATACAATCTGGCAGAGTCTGTGAATTTTGCCATTGAAGAGTGGTTTGATTACGGATTGAACACTTCAAGGTGTTTATGTGTTAGTGACTCTGTGGGCATTGATGTGCCCAAGTTGATGAGAAGAGTTAATGGCGAACCGGATCCAGAGCCAGAACTGACTCACGACACAGACACTGAGGAATCCGACTCTTCGATAGATCTCAGACAGGACAGAAAGAGAAAGAGTAGCACGAGCGCTGACACTAAATCTAAAACCAAAACTCCTAAGCAGCCAGTAAAGAAAAAGATTAAACTGCTTGAGCAAAACAATTGTCAGTTATGTCCAAATGATTTATCTAAAAAGCAGCTAAAACACGACTGGCTGAATCTGATCCCATCTGATAATAGCAATAAACTATGCCATAAAATATGCGCAATCACAATTCCAGAAGTTTCAATAAAAGATCATACTGCAGTCAATCTGAAGGACATCCCAAGTGCCAGAAAAAACCTGAGGTGCTTGTTTTGTCACGAGAAAAAAGGCGCTTGTTTCCAATGCTCTGAGTCTAAATGCACGAGATCTTTCCATGGAACTTGCGCATTACCAGCTGGTGTTTATTTTGATTCAAACAAAAAGCCATTTTGTAAAAACCATAGAAAAGATCTGGAATATCTGAGTTCTGATTTCCCAAGGTCTTTGAGAATTGGTGATTTGGTTCAAGCCAATATTGATAACAACAACAATTATTTTAGTGGGGTTGTGGTAAGCAATAACAAAAGTGAAAGAACTCTAATAGTTGATTTATATCCACAAGTGAGTTCACCTAATTTGATTGAAGTGCAGTACGAAAATGTCTGTTCTCAGGGAATTAGGTTCTCATCAAAGGAGAAGAAAGAGTCAGGTAAATTGAGAGCAAATACTGGTGGTGCTGGCACCACTGGTGCTATCAATGACCGTTTTCTGAATTTAACTACACACAATTATCGTAAAAAGGTGTCACAATTCAATGGGGTTGATTGGTTTCAACAGTCTATTAAGTTGGAAGAGAAGGTTTTGCCACCACAGTCTACAAATCTATCTATATGGCACTACAAACCTCTGCTTTCAACGGATCAAGTGGCCAGATATGTTGATGACTTGAAACTGAGCCAGCCAAATGACCCAGTTTCAATGAAACATTATAGAAAACAGATGGCTAAACAGAAGAAGGATAAAGCACTCCCAAATATCAACCAGGAGAACTATTCTTACGCTTCAGCCCCATTGTTACATACTTTTAATCACCAGAAACTGATTTCTACTCTAATTGAGAATAACAAAAATAATAATGTTAACAATACCAGCAACACTAGTGACAAATTTCAGTTCAATGGTTATTCAATAAAAGTTGACAATGATTGAAATGCAAATGAAACCGAGAAGAACACTCACAAACCTTCGATAATCTTGAATATACTTTTTAATGCATTTTTTTGAATTAGCTCATCATAAATCATAACTCCTTCTCCAGTACCATCAGCACTATTAGTCAAACCACCTTTTAATAGTCTCGAGAAATCAGACTGTAGTCCCAATGGAACACATCTCAGGTCCTCACCATTTTTCTTCAGTTTGGAGGTGTGTTCAAATTCTTTTGCAGCAATTTCTGAAACTTTGATGATCTGTGAGTCAATTCCACACATTGCTGCAACATGCATTCCAAATGATCCTTCAGCAGCTCCTTCTTCTAGTTTATACAGGAAAGTGATATTTTTGGAATTATCATCAACCAAAATCGCCATTCTGAATGGTTTAACTTTTGGATGATTGGTGAATGATTGCCCTAAAGAAGCATAATGTGTGGCAAAGAACCCCAAAGACTGTGTATGGGTTGCAACATGGTGCAATACAGCCTCTGCAATGGCAAACCCATCAGATGAGGACCCTCCTCTACCCAACTCATCAAGAACTAGTAACGATTTAGCTGTGGAGTTATCCAATATTCTCTTGGTTTCAGATAACTCAACATAGAAAGTGGACTTTCCTTGCATGATGTTGTCGTTGGCTCCTAACCTCGTCATGATTCTGTCAACTGGAACCAATCTGGCGTACTCACATGGTACATAACAACCTATCTGTGCCAATATAACTGCAACACATGTCATTCTTAGTACTGTTGACTTCCCAGCTGCATTGGCTCCGGTTAATAAGCCAATATTAGCATTGTTGTCACCTCCACCAAGCTTAATATCGTTTGGGATGAAGTCTCTGGAACTGCTAACTCCCAAATTGAAACATGGATGTCTTAACTCTTTGAATTCGATTTCACCAATTTCTCCATCGACAAATTCAGGTCTTACTGATGGGTACCCAATTGATTCAGAGGTTCTGGCCAACGACACTAAACAGTCAATTCTACCAATTAAACTGATAGATTTGTTCCAAACTTCATAGTCATCGTCAAATCTTTTATACATTCTTGTTTTTAATGATTCTTCCAGGATTCTATGCGATTCTTTAGCCCTTGCCATTGTCTTGGAAAGTTGCTCGACTTCAGGCGACCAGTACCGCTTAGTCTTCTTGGACGCTCCCATTTGCTTCCAGCTGGTTGGCACTTTGATCGAAACTGGCATTTCAATCGTGTACAATTCTTTACCCGAATCTTTGAACTCCATTGACTGACATTTATACTGCTTTCTGTACTCTCTTAGCTTGGTCATGAGCTCATTCTCCAAGTTGTCAATCACTTCAGTAGAGTTGTCGAAATCTTGATCGATTCCTTTGCTTAGCAGCAGAATTCCTTCTTCATTTGCTTTGATTCTATCAAACGCATCGCTCCATTTACTTAGACATTCATCAATCTCCACCGGAAAGCCCTTGACAATCGAGCTCAATGTACCAGCCAGCTCGAATTTGGTTTTCAGCATGTTAATCAACTTTGAAATCTCCTCAAAGCCTTCGATCACTCTTGTAAAGTCTTTAATCTTCAACTGACCAGCATGGACTCTCGACAACAGTCTTTCCAAGTCAGGCAGCTTCACCAAAGAAGACTCAATAACTGATTTCAAGTCGCCGTTGGCCAGTAGCAAGTCAACTGAGTCCAATCTCATTTCAATATCTGATTTTATTAATAGCGGATGAACCACCCAGGTCTTCATCAGTCTCTTACCAAACGGCGTAATGGCCCTGTTAACAAGCTTAAACAACGTCCCTTTGTCACTGCCATCAAAGGAGTTTGCAAATATTTCCAGGTTCTGCAATGTTTGACCGTCTAAAACCAAGTTGGTTTTTGGTTTAATGGTTGTATAATGCTCAACATTACCGATTGAAATCAAAGATTGGTCCAGTTTCAGTGAGCTGAGATACCACAACAGTCCACCAAATGCAGAGAACCCACAAGTTTTATTCTCCTCGTAAAACTGTTTCAATACTTTTGGCCAGTTCGACAAATCATCATAATTCTCGCTCTTGAAGTACTCACCTCTGGATAATTTCTCAAATGCCGTGTCAGAGTCATAGAACTCAGTATTTGGTTTGATTGTATTAAAGATTGCATTGTTCTGTGAGTTGAACTTCAGAATTCTGGTGGCTAATGGGCATAAATTATTTTTGGCAACAATGATTTCCTTTGGTCTGACTTGAGAGATTAAGGTTTCGAACTTGGAACACTCGCTATCATCGGTGAACTCAGTCAGGTTGATCAAACCAGTCGAGGTGTCTATGAATGCAACGCCGAATTTCTTACCATTAACATTATGTTCATCGATTTCTTCTTTGATTGCAATACAGAAGGTTGACATGTCGTCATTCAGCATCGACTCCTCTGTCAAAGTTCCAGCAGTCAAGACACATTTCAGTTCTCTTTGGATAACGTCCTTCTTGCCCTTTTTCTGGGTTTCTTCTCTCATTTCCTTGCCTAAACCTGTTTCAGTTTGGTCAACTTTTGCAACTTTGTAACCTTTGGCAATGAATGAAGAAGCCCAGTAGTCAAACGACATTTCTGGGATCCCTGCCAGCTGCATGTTGGCTCTTCCTCCTCCTGCAAGCTTCAGGTCAAACTGGTTATGTGCAATGTGAGCATCTTTTTCGTACAGTTCATAGAACTTACCTTTCTTGAAGAAGACAATACAGTCCCACATCTTGGACTTGATTTCCCAGTACTGCTTCTCAAAGGACGTGAACTTGGTCCACGCGCTTTGCGGAATGTACAGAGTTCTTGGATCGTATTCTGGGTGGGTTTCCGGACGCTTTTCTGCATCACAGATATTGACCAGCCACTGGTAACGTTCCTCGTTTTCCTTGGTGAACTTCTGTCCCTTGGAGATTGACGATGGTCGGGAAGGAGTGACTGCTGCTCTCGCTGGTGCTGGTTTGGATTTGTAGGAAGAGCTAGAAGAGAACTTGCTGGACAGCGAAGAGTTCGATTTCACTGGAGTTTTCTTCTTGGACGAAATTTCAATAAAGTCGTCGTCATCATCGTCGTTTAGCTCGTCTTCCGGCTTCACTTTGTCCTCCTCAAAGTCATCAGGAACAACGAAATCTTTGTCCAAGTCGTCGTCGCTTTCTGCACCATCAGCATCCGGAACGAACTCGTCCTCTGATGAGTCGTCATCTGCTACAATTCTATTACGCTTGAGCTTGCGCTTGGACGTACCAGACGACTGGACCACGTCCTCCTCATCGTCATCGTCACTAATCTCAGAGTAGTTTGGTCTCTTTTTGGATAGTTTTGCGGTTGGGCTTGAAGGAGGATTGTTCTTGGTGATTGGGGTGTTGTTCTCCTTCAGTGGTCTCTTGATGATAGAGGCGTTTGGTGCTGGCGTAACTGGGGCCTTAACGGGCTCTGCTTGGACACCCTCAGCAAGCTCAGCGTCCTCAATGTCAACAAACAGCGACTCAGTCTTCTTAGCTGCTGGTTCCGCCTGTGAAGCTGCTGTTTCCACTGTGGACTCGGCCTCTCTAGAAGGAGATGTGTTTGGGGAAGGCAGCGACTCCCTGTCTGAAGACAGTTGTGTCTTGGTCTCAGGCTTAGCTGGCTGCTTTGTGGTCGATCTGCTGAAGAAGTTCAGCAAAGAGCTCTGTTTCTTGCCGTCCTGGGCTGCCGGCTTCGTTTTCAACGGGGTCACGCTTCTCTTCGCCATGCTTTGTACTCAGAATTCAGTTGCTGGCGGCTCTACCACTTCAGTTGGGCTCAATTCAGGTTCCAAAACTTTGTTTTTATGCCAAAACGCGAAATTCCTAAACTTTTTCTGAATTTTCAACCGTGTCTTGGCGTGCGCCAACCGGAAGTTATCTCCGAATAGCTAAATCCGAAAAATTAATTTTTGCCAACAAACAAAAAATAAAAAAAATAAAAAAAAAGTCCACAAAGACCAAAAAACTACATAAACAACCAATTTGCCACCTTTGAAGCCTGGAATGTCTGCAAAGTCGTACCTAAAAGCTGCTAAGAAGGCGCTGGAGGAGGAGAACTACGAGTACTGTATTCAATTGGCGAAGGATGCGCTGGAAGTGGACCCAAAGAGCTACTTTGCGTACCTTTTCATAGGTAAGTCAAGCCATCTGTTGAGGCAGTTTGACCAGGCGGTTGGCGCTTACAAGAAGGCGATCGAAATCGACCCTAAGCAGATCACAGCATGGAAGGGGTGGAACCTTATAGCGTGCAACAGCAGTGACTACAAGGCGTATTTCGAGTTTGCTGGAGACTATGCTGAATTGCTGATCGAGCTAGGTGAGGGAATTGCTGGTCTCATGAAGGAGATCTCGCTGTATTTGAAGAAGTATCCAGGCGAGGAGGTTTACGAGGAGTACCTGAGAGCCCTAATGCCAGAGAACAAGCTGGGTGCAGTGACTAATGGGGCAATAGAGCCCTATGAAAAAGTGATAAAGAAATACCTGAATATTATTTTAAACAGAGAGACAGGCGAGGTCTCCAAAAGACTCACAAGAGCAAGAATGAAAACCAAGGCTTCTGAAGAGCTTAACTTGGTCTCTTGGGAAATTTACAAGGACTCGCAGGTCCCTCACTTATTTGAGGAACTGATCAACATTATAAATGACACAGACGAAAGACGAAGCTACGAAGACCAGTTTTTGAGATATCGAGTCAAAGTGTTACAGTCTGCTCCTGCCAGTGTGAAACCAGAAATGTTTAAATCGGTTAAGGAGATGATCGATGGCATGGTTGTGGTGAAACACAACTCAATCACCGCATGGAATTTATACTTTGACTGGTCTGATTTTAAAGACTTGTCTGCAATCGACGAGAATGTATTAGTGGACTTCATTACCCTGTTTAGAAACGAGCCCTTAGGTCAAATTCTTTACTCGTTTGCCCTATCTGATTTGTCAAGCTATAACATCAAAGAGAAACTCAAACAGCAAAGCAAATCGAACAAAGATAAGAAGAAAGAGCTATCAGCCGAAGAACAGCAAGAAGAAGAGGAAATCAAAGAATTGGAGAACGAGCAAGACGATATTCTAAACCAACAAGATCTGTTTGCAATCATGTCTCAAGCTCTAGAGTCCTGCAAAACAAGTTTAATTGCTCACCGTATCGTCATTGGAAGTTACATCCATATAAATAACTACCAGCCAGCGTCAATACTATGTCAAAATGCAATTCAATTGCTGGCTAATCTAATAAGAACAACGGGTGCCGCTTTCCAAAATTCAAAGGAAGACATCCTTGTTGACTACGGTTTGGCCTTAACCTACTTTGAAGCACCAAAGTTCTTCAAAAAAGCACTGGAAATTTTTGACAGCGTGCTTGTTGAGTCACCAACAAACGTTAGAGCAAGAGTCAGTAAAGGACTGATTTTGATAGAGAGAGGTGACTTAGCTGAGGCGAAATCTTTGTTGGAAAAAGTTGTTTCCGAGTTCCCTAATGATAACCAAGCCGTGTCTGAGTACTCCTGGTGCTGTGTCAAGGTTGGGGAGTACGACAGAGGTATTGAAGGACTATCCAAAGTGGTACAAACTCTACAAGGAAACACTTTGTTTATTCTGGAACAAAAAGCTACGGTTTATTGGAGATTGGCACAAAGTTATATATTGAAAGGAGATCACATAGACCAAGCGTATCAATGTCTTGTGGAGTCACTAAGATGCTCTAAGAGTTTTGCACCTTCTTACACCTCATTAGGTGAAATCTATTTGAATAATTACAAAGACTATAAAAGATCAACCAAGTGTTTCCTGAAGGCTTTTGAATTGGATTCTGCTGAAGTTGTCTCTGCATACTATTTGGTTAAAGACTTTAGCGAAAATAACCAATGGGACCAAGCTGAAGCCTTTTGTCTTAGAATTGTCTCCTCAGAAAGTGCGAGACGTCATCTTGGTAATAACAGTTGGCCATATAGAATCCTTGGTTGTTGTGCACTGGAGCATCAAGATGATGCTAAAGCTGTTGAATGGTATCAAAATGCCATTCGTCTTGATCCAAACGATGTTGAATCTTGGGTTGGGCTCGGTGAGTCTTATCAAGCCTGTGGAAGACTGGAAGCTGCTTCCAAAGTCTTTAAGAAAGCTTTGGAGCTGGACCCAAATCATTGGATTGCAAAATACTTGTTAGGTGTTTCCCAGTCTAGCATCTTTGACTTTGATAGTTCAATTGAAATTTTTGAGGAGTTGTTAGAAATTAAACCAGACGAAAAGTGTGTTATTGCCGCGCTATACGAAGCCTACCTCAACTACTCAACCCAGTCATTGAAAGGTGGGTTTTTTGGTAAGGCAATTGGACTGGCTTTGAAGGCTGTTGAGTATATCAAAAAAGGCGATCGCACATCACTAAATTTCTGGAAAGCTGTTGGTGGAGTTATTCAAAACTTTTTAATAATTGAGTCCAAAATTGATCAATTTCCACACGAGTTGTTGGACTTATTCAAGACAACCATTGAAGTTGACGACAATTTAATCAATGAACTGAAGAATTCTGAGAAATTCATTGAATTGATTTCATTGTATTTGATTTATGCCCACAAATGTGCACTAGCACTGAACAAACCCTCCAGACCATTGACTTCCCTGTGCTGGTACAATTTGGGAATTGCACAACTAACTGCATATCTCAAGGTGAAAAACACTACTTATAGAGACGATTCGATTGAATCATTCAAGAAATCAATAAAGCTGCAATCAAACTATGCACCTCCTTGGATTGGCCTGGGAATTGCGTCAAGTAATGTGAACCCAAGAATTGCACAGCACTGTTTCATTAAAGCGACAGCACTAGACCCTAAAAACGTCCAAATTTGGTCCAATTTAGCTTTACTGTACCTGAGATTCAATGATCCTTCATTGGCTATTGAATCATACAGAAGGGGACAGAGTTTAGCACCAACAGAACCAATTGCCTGGCTGGGTCATGCGTTTGCTGCAGAGGCCTCAAATGATAAGGAAACCGCATCCAAGTTGTTTACGCACGCGTTTATCTTGTCCAATGGTAAATCGACTTCAGCACAGCTATCATATGCCGTGGATGTTTGTCTGAGAAGAATTGGACACGGGGACGACTCTACCAATTTGGAAGCGATCCAGGAAATCTCTTCAGCTGCGTTTGGAATGGTTCAGTACCTAAAACATTTTTCCAGCGACACTTTTGGATTATCAATCATTTGCTTATTATTAGAGAAGTTGAATGATTATGAATTAGGATTACAACTATCATCCCAGTTACTAGGAATTTACGAAAAGCTCTACGAGGAAAGTGAAGATGAACAAGTTTTATTGAATTTTGCAAAACTGAAAGCACAAACTGCTCGTTTCGAGTTAGGGTTGGAAAAGTATGATAATGCGATTGAAAGTGCCGAGGAGGTGCTGCAGCTAACAGAAGACTCCAAGTCTGTGATATCAGCAAGAGTTGTCCTTGGTTTGGCGCATTTCTCCTTAAACGACTTTGACAGTGCCTTGGAGGAGTTCAAAGAGCTATTGGTGCTCACGAATGAAGCCAAGCGTATAGTTGTACTAGTGGCGCAAGTGTTGTATGTGTATGACACTGAGGAGACCAAACAAGCGGCTCTGGACCAACTGTTCCTGAATATTGAGAATGCTGGCTCTTCATTATTAATTACCTTGGTCATTGGTGCAATTGCACTGATTGAGAACATTGAAGACCATCTGGAAGTCATCAAGAGTGAACTTGAAACATTGCCATTATCAGAGTTGATTGACGATCGTCAGAAACAAGTTCCTTACTTATTATCCAAAATCAATGAAAAACTGAACAATAACGGCAACCAAGACTGGCAAAGAGCCGCTATTTTCTTCCCAGACAACTTGAAGATATGGAAGAACATCGACAAGCAAATCTCGCTGAAGATTGCGTCGCAGACCAAAGTCAACTGTACCGAATTGAGTCAGGCTTACCTGCAGAATGCAGATATAAACTCAGTTCAGAGATCTATCTTTATAACCCCATGGTTGGCTGACGGTTATGCTGCACTGCAAGAATGTCTATGTGAGCAGTGATCACTCACAATCACGTCGGTAAGGCCCTTTGTGATGGAGCCTTTTTATATGAAGGTTTTGGTCTGGATTTTCCTTTGGAGGTGTTATTACTGTGACTGTTATTATTGTACTTTCTTCTCTTGTAGCCATTAGAACTGGATTTCTGTGAAGATCGTTTGGTCTTTTGCGATTTCTGAGACTCTGCAGCTTGCGACGATCTCATTGCCTCAATAATGCTTGCATTTTCCTGCATCTCCTTCTCATCAAGGGAAAAATCTTGAAGAGATGATTCCCTAGAGAAATATGGTGAAGTTCCTGAGCCTGAAGAAGGTGCCCTATTATAGGTACCTCTAGGAGCTAAAAAGTTACCACTGCTTTTCCTTTTTGCTGATAGCTGCTTTATAGTTTTCTCGAAATATCTGAAGTACTCAACCTGGTTTGGCTGTAACCCTTTCAACTTACTGAAAGCTTGCACAGTTAAAGGTAGAACTTTTGCCATCTCTTTCAAAACGCCATCTGAGGCAACTACAGAGCTTCTCTGATAATTGTAATTGCCCATAATCTGGTTTCTTGTATCACTCAATAACTTGAACGCTTCATTCAACTCGCTCAATTCTTTTGCTGTTGGGTTAGATGATGACGACGATGAATAATATCCCATTTCAATTGGTGTTAGGTTAGAACTTGTTCTCTCCAAATGGATCCTTGCAGTGGTAATCTTGGGAGGCTCGTGTCTGAAATGATTCAGATCTTCCAGATCAACTGGTGCTCTGTTATTACCACTGTTATAACCATTATTATTGTTGCAAGATGAAGTATTTGGTCTGGAGTTCTTATTAGAACTAGAAAACGTCATCACTATAGTTTTCTTACCACTCAACAATTTTTCAGCATCAAATCCTGTTCTTATATAACTTGTTGCAAAACCTGCTGCATTCATAATCGAGTACTCTTCTAATATCTTTTCTGAAATTAAATTGAATGCAATTCTTTCAATATCACCTTTATCCAAGCTTTTACCCAATCCATGAAACTCAATTAGATCATGTCCGTTCGAGACTATCTTATTAGATTTCGAACCTTTAAAAATATCCTGGCAGTAAATCAGTGTAACCTTTTGATCTTGTAAGCTTTTAACCAATCTAGTCATTTGTTTGGCAAATTCTGTAACATCTCTTTGATAACTAGTTTTATCACCACCTTTCAAACAGTTATCACATTGTCTATTACATGTTTTCTTATTGAATTCTTCATTAAAATATTGTAGCACCTGTTGACGACGGCAATCCGTTTGATTCTCACAGTACTGAATAACTTGTCGTAGCTTCATTAGATGTTTTTCTCTTCCAGCTTTGTCCAGATCTTTATCTCTTGAGATCATTGTCTGTAAACTTCTTGCGTCTCTAAATGTGTAATACATTGTACAGTGTGAATGTTTTCCATCTCTACCTGCTCTACCAGTTTCTTGATAATAACCTTCAAGTGTTCTTGGTAAAAATAAATGAATCACAAATCTCACATCAGGTTTATCAATCCCCATACCAAATGCAATGGTTGCACATATAACTTTGATTGTACCATTTTGCCATTTTTTCTGAATATTCAATCTATCCTCAGGTGTCATTCCAGCATGATAAAATGCACATTTAATACCAAACATCATTAATTTATCTGCAGTTTGTTCACAGGAGTTTTTAGAATGACAATAAATGATACCAGTTTGATTTCTGTATTTAGTCAAAATTGATTGTTTGATATGTTCTAAATGATCCTTTGTCTTTGGTAAAACTTCGTAAAATAGATTTGTTCTATTAAAACTTTGCTTCAATGAAACTGCATCTTTCAAGCTTAAATTATGAATGATGTCCATCTTAACATGATTATTGGCTGTTGCTGTTAATGCCATGATTGGTATATCAGGATAATTCTTCTTGAAATATGTTAAATGTTTATAGTCAGGTCTAAAATCATGACCCCAACTACTAACACAGTGTGCTTCATCAACAACAATTCTTGCTAGCTTTTTCTGTCTGTATAGTCTATCAATTGCATTTTTCGCTTGATTTGAAGCACTAATCATTTCCGGTGATAAGTAAACTAAATCTAACAGCCCATCAATAAATAAATTAAAAGTATTTTTTCTTTCGTCTGAAGAACCTTTTGAGTTAATCATACCAGCTTTGATATTTTTTTCCCATAAGTGTTCAACTTGATCCTGCATTAATGAAATCAATGGGGAAACCACAATTGTTGTACCTTTTGTTTTACCAGATTTCACAACTGCAGGTAGTTGATAACACAAGGATTTACCACCACCTGTTGGCATCAAAACAAAAACATCTTTACCTGATAATGTTGAGTTTATTGCTTCTAATTGATTTTGTCTGAATGAATTTAATTTAAAAATTTGTTTTAGTTTACCATAAACTTCTGAAGTCCAAGGATATATTGGTTCAGTTCGTTCACTTGGCAATGCTAATTCTTTTTGCTGAGCTGGGGTCTTTGAAGTATTAGTTTCAATTATATCAATATCTGGTTGAGAACTAAAATCTGCAAAAAGTTCTTCATTTAGATCATCAGGAATATCAGGTTGTTGAATTGACTCAGGCAGCTCGTTCAGATCATCCCTATCATCAATAATTTCAACAAACTCATGAGGAATTTGCGTTGCATCCTCACGCTCTTGTTTGAATTCTCTAATTTGATCATCAATTTCTGCTTCATCAACTTCATAATCTTCTTCATCCCCATCATCAATGTTAAAATAGTTTTCCTTTGCAATCTCTAAATCATTTGGTATATATGCAGATTGAATTGAATTGACGTCAAGGGTATTTTCTATAACATCTGAATGATCAAGTGATTCACCAACTAAGTGTCTTTGAATTGGTGTTTCTTCAATCAACTCAAGATCATTGTCTTCAATATCAGAGTTTTTCAGGTCTTCGATCTCATTGCGGCTTATTTCATTATTAATTTCATCATTATTTTCATCCAAATCAGAATCTTCGTCAGTTTCAGCAGCCCCATCTCCAGCAGTAATGTCTTCCAGATGATCCGAAGAGTGATAGGAAGCATCAAAATCAATTGCATCATGATACTGCTCACCTTCAATAAACTCAATATCACTTTGGTGTAATGAACTCTCTGGTTGACTGGTTTCTAGATTATTATCAGAATCTTCTTTTTCTTCCTCTTCCTCTTGTTCTTGAGCTAAATTATGTATTTGTGTTGTGCTACTAAATATATTGGTATTGGTATTGTTGTGATTGCCAACCAGTACTCTTTTAGGTCTAGCAGTGCTATCGTCAAACGTTGGCGGGTCTGAATTGATGTTTAGATTATTAGTGGCAGTTCCAGCTAGTTGGGAATGCTTAGGTTTGATAGATGAGTTAATGACTCTTGGGGTTCTCTCAGAATTATCAATATTAATACTTTGTGGAGCTAAAGGGATTCTATCATTATGTGATATAATTGCATTACTGATTTCTGTATTCAGTAGTAGTAATTTATTCTTTTGATTTGATTGATCTTTTTCAATTTGAGTTAGTTTAGCACTTAACTCATTTCTTCTTCTTCTCTTTTCATCCTCAGATAGCGCAGTTGATTCATTTATTTCAACTCTTTCAACTAAAAGTTGAATTCTTTTTTCACACAATTTTATATATGATTGTTGTTCATAGACTATGTTGCTGCTGTTTCCATTTGCTGTATTAGAAATCGGATTAGAATTTGGTAACAGCACAGGAGTGGAAACTTTTCCGGTGAAACTTGCACTTTTTTTCTGTTCGTAAGCTTGTAAATCCTTATTAAATTCATCATCATCCAAATCATCATCGAGATCATCATCTTCTGCATCACTTGCGGGCCGCTGTCTTTTTTTACCAGGGGTTGTATGTTGCTCTTTCCTTACCAATGAAGGTGATGGTGTGGAGTTAGATTTCGTTGCTATTATTGGTTGATGGTGTGGCCGTATCTCTGGAGTTATTTCATCAAAATCATCTTCAGTTAGATCAATGACTGCAGGTTGGGAATTATTCTTTTTGGATTTGGGTACCAAATTCTCTTTTCTTGCTACCCTTAAGTTAGGGGTTCTTCTCAATGTTGGTTCTAAATTATTCAATAACTGTGAAGCTTCACTGTTGGAATCGCCACCGCTATTATTTTTGATTGTACTATCTGTTGATAGTGCAGGCGTGCTGGGTTTGGGTACTGAAATGTTCAACATCTTTGTAATATTGTCATATGTAGGAATGTTGGCTTTCGACTGTTCAAGCCATGCCAACTGTTCCTTTAGATTTGATTTCATTAAGCGCCTTCCTATTGCAAACTTCTATTAAAACTCCAATGGCGGAACAGGTTTTCATGCAAATTTAGTTCTTTTTCTACCCAAGATCCTTCGCCCAAACCTTCAAAAGCACAGAATCACCAAAAAACACACACAGAACAGAACACTTTCTTAACAAAACCAAAAACTAATCGCGTTTTGTATATTTATTTACATAAATCGATTTTTTATTTATTTTTTGTTTTTGTTTACATTTGGCCTGGTAGACGCACTACATAGTTAATTACTTAGTTTACCATGCTATTAATGAGTTGTATAATTGTATTGTTCCATCTACTCCAGGCAGACGACTAAGTCACAGTCACATATTTTGATCAAGAAATTCCTTATTTGCGACAAAGCTGAAGCCTTGGAAGACTTCATTGTCAAAATCAACTTCTTCATCATCAAGTAATTTCTTTTCCTGATCCAAAATGGTCTTGATATAGGCAGAGTCAAAATTATTCGCAGCCTCCAAGTTTGTTGTGTCTGGTTCAATTGGTGGTTGTAAATTTCTCAGATTATCCCAGTCTATTTTTCTGAAGAATCTGTGCTTTTTCAACAGATTATAATCTTTATCAATTTGAATTCTTTTTTTTGGATCCTTTTCAAGCAGTTTCCTAATCAAGTCTGAGGCGTAAGAGCTTAAAAAGGTTGGTATTTGAACCTTTTTGGTGGACATGATTTTCTTGAAGATAGCTTGTCTATTGCTTCCTTTAAATGGGGCATCCCCAGTCAACATATCGTACATCATTATCCCAAAGGACCACCAGTCAGCAGGATAGGAGTACTCATCGCCTTTGAGCACTTCAGGGGCAGTAAACTGTGGAGTTCCCAGAATGGAATGGCATTTTTCATCGAGTGAGGATAAACCAAAATCCGTTAATACAACATGTCCGTCTGCATTCAACAAAACATTTTCCGGTTTCAGATCCCGGTAAACTATCCCAACAGTGTGCAAGTGATATAAAGCTTGTGATATCTCGGCAAGATAGAAAGCAGTGTCATCCTCGCTGAATCTCTGCTGATTTGCCAAATGATAAAAGATTTCACCACCAGGAACATATTCCAGTATAAAGTTGATATTTTGGTTATCATGAAACGCATAGAACAGTTTTACAATCGAAGGATGTTGAATGTTTGTCAGTATTTGTCTTTCATTCAGTTGATTTTTGGTTAATTTCTCGTCAATTGAAATTTTAGCCTTCTTGATTGTCTTTTTGGCATAAAGTTTGCCTGTGAAAATATCTTTAACTAGATAAACTTTACCATAGGCACCAATCCCCAGTATACTAACTTCCTTGAAGTCATTTACCTGTCTTTTGGATAAATCGTTTGAGTGTGAATACTCCTGCAAGAACTCCAGGTCTGTCGAGTCTTTGGCTGGCACACTGACTGATATTTTCGATCTTATGGAGTTTCTTCTTGAGCGGTGTGACAATCTTCGTCTATTTGTGACACCACCTGGTGCTGCTGACGACGAAAATATAGGCAGTGACATGTCTTGAAGTTCTGGAACAACACCATTATCTGAATCTGTTTCTGAAGAAGATAAAATGGCTGTTGTGAAGGAAAAATTTTCCTCGTTTAAGGAGTACAGCTGACTTTGTTTAATCAGCATTATTTTATCTTTGCTTATTTCCTCTTCCTATCTCCTTATGGCTTCCCTAACTCATTAAGCAACACCATTAATTTGACACAATAATTTTCTCTGTTTACCTTTTTTTCAATTTTTTTTTTCATTTTTGAATTCTATCTCACCAAATATATTCCCGAAACGGGAACTACCTGATAAAGCAATAACTAACATGTCAAAACTTCCCAATTAGGTATCACGCACTCCGTACTGCTTAAGTCATGCAAGTTGATGCATAAAATTACGCCAATTCACTGCAACATTTCCCAAAACGGCAACTAACGCAAAGTTAATTAAAATTTTCTAGTTTTTTTTTTTTGAAATTTTTAGATTTTTGAGATTTGGAAAAGTGAAATTTCTAAATTAAATTACATCTGTTTTTTTTTGATAGTAAGTTATTGGTTGAGCCTTCTTTATCTACTATTAGAAAGATAAACTTTCATTCATTTGCCCTCGTTTCAGCACCAGACCTTACAGTTTGCTTCAATTGTCCTGCTAGCAGGCATAAAAACCAATATCAGCAAGCTCAATCCAACCAGCCAATTAAAGAGTTGGCAACTCCTGTTATAATTTACTTATTATTCAATTATTTAATTATTCATCTGAGTAATAAGTAAAGGAAGGAATTTCACAACCGAGTGGAACAATGATTTCACAAACGGTTTCACTGGTTTCAAGAGCACTGGAATTTGAGGATTCAACTCATCTATCCAAAGTTAAAACTCTAAGTGAATCCTTTGAAGACCATCAGTTAAACGTGCTTAGGTATATTTCAGTGTCATCATCTTCGGTGTCCTTGTTATCAGGAATAATATATTTATACTTTGTACTGGCAATTCATCCCTCAAAACGAAGGTTTAGACATCAGCTAATTTCATTTGTTATTATCTATGATTTTTTGAAAGCTTTGTCTATTATAATTTTCCCAATCCTCACATTGCTTCAAGACTCTAGGGAGATCACATACCAAACCATTCAATTTTTAGGCTTTTTCACCGCATTTTCAATTGAGGGATCAGATTTTTCAAACTTCACATTTGCAGTCAATTTGTTCCTGATTGTCTTCTTCCCTAAAAGATCAAGTGGATTATATTTCATAAGGTATTACATCTATGCATTGTCAATAATAATTCCTGCAATTTTAGCTAGTTTAGCTTTCATAAATAATGTTGGATATTCATCATTTGATGTTCGGTGTTATTTGCCAAAATCGCCAAAATGGTACCAATTAGTCTTGTCATGGGGACCAAGATATGCACTCATGTTGTTCATTATAATAGTGTATTTAGCTATTTATATTCATCTAAAAAGACAAATCAGCTTGATGACCAAACAACAGAAACAAATCCATCAATTAGTACCCAACTCTCCAACCTCAAGCAAATTAAAATATAAATTGTTTGGCACATTCGCTAAACATGCAAGCACTTCAACATCATCCACTTCTTTTGATGAAACAAATAACGAACCTAATGAAACAAATAACGACCCACACCATAATTACACTAAAAATGAACTTGAACTGAAAAAGTTGAATGAACAACTCATTTCTGACAATATCAACCTGAAAAATGCCAATTTGATGAAGAACAAATTTAAACTGATGTCTAAACAGGCAAAGGTTATATTTTTGTATCCAATTGCTTATTTTTTATTATGGGTTTTCCCATTAATTCAAAATTCATTATCTCTTGAAGACAAATCCAGTTATCCAATTTGGTGTATAGTTGCATTCATGCAATCTTCCAACTGTGCAATTGACACCATTGTGTTCTTGATTAGAGAAAAACCGTGGAATGTCACCTATGAAAAGATACTGACTTCCAGTACTAACAACAACAACACAAGGATATGTAAATGGAGGTATTATCTGAAATGGCTCCCACTATATCATCTTCCAGATATTGAAATAGGCGGTGAAGCAACAGACACAACCCTAAAAGAGGCAGATTTGGAAAATCAACTTGATTTCAGATCATTACAAAAAAATATTGAGTTCGATTATGATCCATTTAATGAATCGAATCTTACAGCCAATTCCATGAATACAAAGTCCAAGCTGAACAATTCATCCGAGTTGTTGAGCGATGCAGAGGATAATGACATGGATTTCATTGACTTCTTGAACAGAGGTCCACCAGTTTAATTTTTAATAGTTTAATAGTTTTAATTGTTTTTCTCCAATTATTCTTTCAGGCAAAGAATAATCAATCATTTTAATTCATTGTGTAGCTCCATTAGTTTGCAATAGTCATTGAATATAGTTTCCAGCTCAGTAATCGTCAAGTCACTGAACTTTCTGTGTGTGTAGCTCTTGAATTGTGGTTTACCAGTTGGGATTGTTTGAGAACTAATTTGCCGTTTAGCGTTTTCTGGTGGGACTATTGTAGAGCTAAACTGTGGTGTAACAGTTTCTGAAGGAGCTGGATGCGAGCTAGGAGTACTGGATCTCCACTTGATAACATCGACGAGTCTGTTGATGGGGTTGTAGCTGTCATTTATACTGTTGATCTCATCGTTAGCGTTCTTACTAAACTTGAGGACCGATTTGAAAGAAGTGTCTAGTGCTGAACTTAGTAGGTTCATGCTTGTGGGCTGGGAGTCCATTGATTTGTTTTCAAACTGCTGTTGCTGCTGATGTTCTTCTTCTTCAAGCTGTGGAAAGTCAATATTGTAGTTTGACAAGTTCAGGTACTGAATGTAACTCAAAGAAGCCTCAAAATTAGTAAGGCAATACAGCTGTTCTTCAATCAGAAATGAGTTGACTCTAAACCTCTTGATGAAGATGAAATTCAGGTAATAGTCGATGTTGCTGTTCTCCTTATTAACCAGAATCAGGTAAATCAATAAAGGCAAAAAGTCATCAGCATTTCCAGCATTTATCAAGATCTCATTTATTGATGAGTGAATTTGCAGTAGTTTGTCCAGTTTCACCTTTGGTGACTTTGTGTTGTTGAACTCGCTGAAAATGTTTGATAGTTCTGTTAATCTGGTGGAGCTCAAATCAATTTTTGGTGACAGCTCTAATAGTTCATAGTAGTCTAAATCTTTTATATTCTGAATGGTTTCAATTTTCTGCTTTATAAAGTTGTTTATTCTTAGGTCTCCAGGGAACTTGTTGAATAGCTTATCAAACAGCTGCAAACAAACCACATCTTCACATTTCTGCACATAGTTTAGCACTTTTGCATCTTTTAAAGCTGATTGCTTCAGTTCTTCTTTTGTTAACAGCTTAACACTATTTGCATTCAAGTTCAGTGACCCTTTCACGAACTTCTCTGTTTTGAGCCGGAATTCTGTATAGAACTGCTGAAACAAGAGCGACAGTTCACTTGGAGTTATTGGAGCGTTCAGCTTGGGCTGCCTCAATTCTGTGAGAAATGAATTTATTAATTGTGTCAATTCAAATGGTAATTTCTCTTCCACTTTGACCCCCTCGGCGCTCTCTACCGTACCATTCTGTTCCTCAGATTCAACCGAACTGCTCAATGGATCAAACTGCACTGGCTCACTTTCCAGTTTCTGAATTTCCATCTCTCTAAAAATAAACAAACAAATCAACACAACGAAATACTTCTAGAAACTTCAAGATTTTTCTACAAAATTTAAAAAGAAAAAAAAATCGTTTTATATAATAAAATTGAATATTTAGCATTGAAAGGAGTCGAAGAAAGATGAAAAATGCAGAGAAAAAGATCATTTTCTCCTTCAATTGATGACATTCGTCAGTTCAATGTGAAGAAACAGCACATTTTGAAAGATCTATCGGAATTGTCTTTAGACAATGATTCTAATAATGAGGTAAAGGATATAGAGATGCCTAGCGAGCACGACATAAATAACAACATCGAGAGGATTGACGACATTGACGACTACTTGCTGCATAACCAGAGCGATGAGGATATTCTCAATCAATCGAGACATATAATTGATCCAAATGACCTGGACAAAATTATAATTCCTGCAAAGTTACTGTCTAAATTGCCCATTAAACTGTCCAAAGAGGACGAGAAGTTCAGCATTGATAGATTGATGTCGCAGAGGAGGTTTCAGCAGAAGTACAATGCTGCAGGCGGCAAGGGGGACAACAAAAACATAGTAATTACCAATGAAGACATCATGAACGACATGCTGCGGCTCAAGTATCAGAGTCTACTGAAAGAGTACGACCCAAGTGGAATGCTGTACAAGAAATGGTGCGACTGGTACTACAACGAGCACAAGTTGAGAGAGATGGAGGACCAGTTCAACAATAGAATTGAGGTTTTGCCGGACGATTACAGCGGGAAAATCGATTTGAGTAATGAGGTTATGAGCGATGATGAAATGGAATTGGATTAAACATTAGCATTGGTAATTAAACAGTGTTTCTGATATGATTAATAAATATAGAATATAAATATAGATATATTCCACCGTTGGTTGACTTGTTTTGTAAAATAAATTCAATCTTCGATTGATATTTTCAGCTTGTTTTTCAAAACATTGTCAATATCTTTGGAGTTTGTTATTTCATCGCCGTCCTTAATAAACAGTTTGAACGGTTTGATCTCATCTTCATCGTCGTAGATTCTTTTGGTGATTTTAAACTTTAGCTCTTCGATTGTTATATTAGCTGGGATCAACAATGCAAAGATATCATCTTCGTAGTAAAACTTTAGCTTTTGTTGCTGTGGTTGTGGCTGCTGTTCTGTTTCCTCGTCTAAAGTATGTGCATTAAGAGTTTTGGTTGAGTCATCTTTAACAATTGTTTTATTCTGTTCGTCGTCAAGGCCTAAAGTAGACAACTGCTGAGATAAACTTTTAGAGTGTTGCTTCTTATGACTTCTTTGACTTCTTTGGCTTCTTGTTTTTGGTAGAATGGTGGAAGATGACTCCAAAACGTAATCAAATTCATGCTTTAACTCAAATAAATTCAAAACAAAATTTGAATGTGAAATGTAGTCAGGTAAGTTGATTAGCTCTTTGACATACTCATTCAAGTCAACAGTTCTCTTCATTGTGATTTTATCAGTAACATAAGTCAATGGACCAGGTATAAATGGTAAAATTCTTTGGTTGGAGTTATTCTTACCAGCTTCATTTGGAAAGTTCTCCAATAATTGAATTTGGAAATCATAGAAGTCTTCGTAGTAGCGGCCCAAAGACCTGGATTCTCCGTTGGATAAGTTGACATTGATATGGAACCAATATCTACCATTTTCAATGTGAAACGTATCGAGATTAACGTCTGTGACAGTTGGTCTTGTTGGATCAATGGAAATGTCGTTCAAGCTGTGATGTGAGTGGTGCAGTTGAGAATTGCTCGACGACTTTCTTTGTGAGTTGTTCTTTGATAGATAATTCAGACTGTTATGGTTACTGCTATTACTATTGGATCTCAGGTTTGAAGAGGAACTCTCTTCAACACTTCCTAAGGGAATTGAATTGGCCTTATACCTTGCGTTTTTGTTCTTCCATTCTTCAACGGTTGGTAACGATGAGTTATTAATATCGTCAAATATATCGTTAGTCGAGTGCTCTCCATTAACTATATTTATCACAGAAACATAACTAACAGGGACTAATCCAGGCCCGCCTAGTCTGTCTATCGGCTTTGCAATGAACCACTCATAGTTGTGATGTGCACACAAGATAATACTCTCGCCCACATGGATATCCAACTCATCTGGTCTTTCAGCTTTGAACTCATACAAAACAACACCGTATAACGTGCTTGAGTTGGAGTTTGAAGAGGATGATCTTGTGGTTGTTTTGGAAACTGAACGAGGAGTGGAAGAACCAATGGACAGTTTCTTGAGTGACTGAGAAGATTTGGTGTTGTTTGAGTTTCTATTCTTAACTGGCGTGGAAGTGTTGGAATTCTGCGTCTTGCCAAACACTTCAAAATAAGGCACAGGCACCATTCCCCTTACATTGGTGGACGGATTGCAGGCTTCGTACCATTCCGTATCGTTCTCGTTTCCCATGACATGGAAGAAGTCGCCTTTACTGAACTGTAATTCTCCTGGTCCCTGTGGTGTATAGTCGTACAAGGCCTTGATGACCTTTTTAGGCGATTGCAGTAAGTTGTTCCCAGTCATGATATTGAAGCCATCTATCTCGGTATTATTGTTTTTGTTGTTATTACTGGTAAAAGTTGAATTACTTCTTGTTATTGGTGATGAAATCGCTGAATGAGAAGAGGAAGAAGTTGTTCTTTCCTTCAAAGTCTTCTTTAATCCCTTTTCATATGTTAGTGGAATTGTCCCGGAAACCCATACAAAACCTGTACGGGATGTAGTCACTTACTTTGATCATTTTTGGTAGGTGGAAAGTTGTTAAGTTATAGAAAGTGTTATTTACTTACGTTTTTTTTTTTTTTTTTAATCTTTTTATTTTTAACATTCTCACTTGAAATTGCTAAAATGAGCTGCATTTTCTGGGGTTTTCAGTGTGGTTTTTTTTGGGGTGAACAGTAACGATAAATTACAACCTCAGCATGCCAGGGCGGCAGTAGAAAACTACAAAAGTACAAAACCAAAGTAAAAACCCACGAAGAATAGATAATTTTGTAGATAACTTTTTAGGCATTTTTTCAAAGATTTTCAAAGGTTTGAGTTTGAAACGTGACGAGAATTACGCCGGGGTGTAAAAAAGTATGTATTTCAGCGTATATTTCAGTCTGGGCTGCCTGGAAAAACGTGGTGATATCGAAGAGTTCCTGCCTAGCGAGTTAAAGTGAGGCACCAAAGGTTATTTGCTCAGCGATTGTTGACTAGCAGCCTTGCAGAGAAGGTCAAGAGTCTTCTGACGAAATAGTTTGAGTGTAAGTTGTTGGTGACAGTGAACTCAAAGACTTTAAAGAGGCCAAAATAGATGGACTCTTTGAGATACTCTTTGCTCAAGTAAGGAAGATCGCCTGTTTCGAATGGCAGAGTTTCAAGTGACTTGGACAACTGCTTCACTCTTTCTGGGAAGTCTGTGATGATTCCATCTGCCTTTAGGTCGAGCGATTTGAAAATATCTCTTGGTGAATTGACTGTCCATAGGTACAGTTTCAGGTTCTTTGTGGCCAGCAGTTTTCTGAACCCTTCAAAAGAAGCTTCCCAGCTCGAGATGTACAGCAGCGAGACTGCCGATAGTTTGGAGTACTTGTCAGGTCCAGCCAGGGACTCTGAGTACGCAATACAGGCAGCACAGACTTTTGGACTTATGGAGATGATGATGATCTCAAAGTGTCTGAGCAAGCCCGTGGCAACCGCGTATATGTATGCGTCCAGGCTCCAGAGCCCAAAGATGATCTTGTCATACCAGAACTTGTGCGAGTTATGGACGTTGAGCAGTGATCTGATAATTTTGCCGTAAATGACCTTGGAATTGACCGGCTTGATATCCAGCATCAGTTTGACTCCCTTGTCCAAGGACCACTTGAGCAGCTCTTCGAACTGGATGAGGCCGCATTCTGGATCCTCCTTGTGGTTCAGCTTCAGCAGGTCGTCCAAAAACGTGTCGCCGATAACCAGGTCCTGGTCGTACAGTCTGCCGGTAGAAGGGTCGTGGTTGATGACAATGACCCCGTCCTTGGTCAATTGCAAATCCGTTTCGACGATATCCACGCCTGCATCCACAGCTGCTTGGAACGACTTGAACGAGTTCTCTGGGTACTTAACACCAGGGTATCTGTCAGTTAGGTTAGTTGGTACTCTCGCTATTTTAGTCCAGTTTTTGCAGCTTTTCAACAGCAATTCGCCAGCTAACGCACCCTCTGTGGCCAACAATCAGTGTCATTCTGGCTTTCAATGTGTCTCACGCAAATTAGCACTCACCAGAAAATCACAGCAATTGCATAATCTTTTATACACACACCAAAAGAAAAAAGAAAAGAAAGTTAATTAGTTAATCAAATTTAACCATCCTTTAGTTTACGGCCGTACAGGGAGGCCATCTTTGGCCACTCTTTGCCATCTTTTTCCTATCTGTAGGACGTGGGTCAACGGTGGCTCCAACCACACGCAAAAAAGCCACCAGCAAGCCGGGGAAAACCTGCCAAAATAAAGCTCGCATGCTGCTGGCGTCTTGTGCCGTCTATTATTAGATGGACCAAGACAATTTAGGCATGGAGGATGCATGAAGTTATAATTTTTTGACTCAAAATAATTTTTTTTTTTCAGTGAACATTGATAAATTTCAGGCAAAGCAGAGCGATGGCACCGAGATTCAGCGATGTCGTGCTCGACAACAAAGCCATCAGTGGGATTTGTGGGTTAGTTTCAGTCTGATTGGGGAATGCGTGCGGTAGCTAACATGTTTAGATCAATTTCCATAAGTTTCTGGTTCATTGTGTTCATGCCACAGATATATGAGAATGTGAGTGTTGTTGGAGCTGGAGTTGGTGCTGAGACCCGCATGTTACTAACTGAGCCACTTTAGTATGCGCGTCAGAGTTCTGAGGGCCTGTCGTTGCTGTTTGTGGTGCTGTGGCTGGCTGGAGACGTTTTCAACGTCCTGGGAGCTGTGCTGCAGCATGTGCTGCCAACCATGATCATCCTGGCGCTGTACTACACAGCTGCCGACTTGGTGCTGCTGGGACAAATCTACCTGTACGGGGACGGGTCCCAGGTTGACCCAGTGCATCTCTCTCCAGCCAATCCGCTGTCTGAAAACATCCTAGAGGAAGTGATTGAGGATGTTCTTGGGGAGACCAGCCCGCTTCTGACCAATGATTCGGAGGCCAATGTTGCCTCGGCCACTGCTGGAAACGCACACACGCAGCCTAAGCTTAAAAAGTCGGCCAGAAGGTCGTTCATCGAGGGTATGCTAATCACTCTGGTCATTGTATCCGGCCTTGTGGGCTGGTTTGTGTCCTACGACCCAGACTCGAACGCGGGCGAGCCAGATATGACCTTTGATCCGCTGGCACAGTTCTTTGGCTGGTTAAGTGCTGTTTTGTACCTGGGGTCCAGATTGCCTCAAATACTGTTGAACTACAAGAGAAAGTCGTGCGAAGGTATCTCGTTCTTGTTCTTCCTGTGTGCTGTGCTGGGAAACGTGACCTACGTGATCTCGATTCTCGCGATTTCCGTCGACCCACACTTCCTGCTGGTGCAGTCCTCATGGCTAGCGGGCTCCATTGGAACCCTGGCCCTGGACTTTATCATCTTCATCCAGTTCTTCCTGTATAACTCAGACGACGACGACTCCAGCAGCGACAGCGACTGATAGATGTATATTCATATCCTTATTTATTGTGTGGTGTAGTGACGGCATGATAGAACGGTTATTGTATGGGCTACATGATAGTGGTTATACTTGTTTATATGTGTGTGCTTATCATATGTAGTAGGTGCTTATACTTGTTTACATGTAGTAGGTGCTTATAATTGTGCATAGGAGCTTACACTAACTCATTGTATGTATTACGCGCTTACTTACTTATTGTGTGTTATGGTGCTAGATAGGTGCTTATACTTATTTATTGCATGAGTAGTGATGGCATATTAAACCAGCACATAGTAGGTAGTGCTTACTTTTTTATTATTTGGGTAGTGGTGCTTATTCTTATTCATTGTATGGCGTACTGGCGCTAGATAGGTGCTCATACCTATTTACTAAGAGCGTAGTGATGGCATGAGGCCAGCTTACTGTATGGCTACTACATGATGCTTGTTATTTATTCTATCGCATGGCGATGCTACATAATATGTGGTGCTTTTACTCCTTTACTGTAGTCTATAGTACTACTACATGATGGACCAGTGAATGATGCTACATGATAGTGGTGCTTATACTTATTTATTGCATGAGTGGTGTATATAAAAAAAAGACGCGAAATTTAAATTGCAAACACAAACAAACACCAAAGAAAATGTCTTCGCGTCCAGAACTAAAGTTTCCTGACCAGGCGGAAGAGCGTGGCTTCTATAGAGGGTTTAAGCAGCTGGCCAGTGACCCCCAAGTGGTAAAAGTGGTGGATAAGGGCGAGTACTACACGGCATTGGACCAGGATGCCAGATTTATTGCAGAAAATATCTACCACACGAACTCTGTGCTCAAGCAGTCACAGGGTTTGGACTACGTGACCATGTCGCACGCGGTATTTGCGAACCTGCTGTCGCTAGCACTGCTGGAACGCGGGCTCAAGGTGGAGATTTACGATAAAAACTGGAAGCTGGTCGATTTTGCGAGTCCAGGAAACATCGAAAATGTCGAGCATTTGCTCAACATTTCTGATATAAATACCAGGCTTGTTGTTGTGTCGCTAAAGATCGTCAACAAAGCAGAAGGTAAGGTTATTGGCTTTTGCTTCGTGGACACCCTGAACAAGAAAATGGGCATTTCAGAGTTTATCGATAACGAGCTGTATTCCAACTTGGAGAGCTTACTGATCCAGATCGATGCTAAGGAGTGCCTGGTTGGTGCTCCAAGCAACGAGAAGGACCCAGACTACTTAAAGCTAATAGGCATTATTGACCGTTGTGGTGTTTCAATCACTACAGTCAAAAATTCAGAGTTCAATTCAAAGGACGTGGAGCAAGACTTGAACCGACTATTGGAGAACGAGCTGGCACTGACCACTGGAGATTTGTCTACTTCAACTAACGGGTTGGCAAGTGCGCACGCTCTGATCAACTATCTGAGTCTGTTAGCAGACGAATCGAACTATGGCAAGTTCCAAATCATGTCTTACTCATTGGACAAGTATATGAAATTAGATTCATCAGCCGTGAAAGCTCTGAACTTATTTCCTCAGTCCAAAACCTTGAATGGGTCAAAAAACTCAAACATCTTTGACTTATTAAACCACTGTAAAAGCTCTGGTGGTTCAAGATTACTAAACCAATGGCTGAAACAACCGTTAGTTAGCAAGCTAGAGATTGAAAAAAGACAAAGTCTGGTTGAGCTGATGATTAACGATGTCCAGTTGCGTGCGTCATTGCAAGATGAGTTCCTCAACTCAATTCCAGATCTACGCAAACTGAACAAAAAACTGCAATATAAAAACTCAAATGGTAACTCAAGTTTAGATGATGTTATTAGAATTTATCAGTTCTTAGTTAAGTTGCCAATCGTTATTGAACTGCTGGAAAACAAACTGGGCGAACTGGATAGCGATGAAAATTTAAAAGAGTTGATTTCAACCAACTGGTTAGAACCAATTCTAGGCAACCATAACGCGTTGCTGAAATTTCAAGAGTTAATTGAAACAACAGTTGATTTATCAAGATTAGACTCACACCAGTACATTATAAAACCAGACTATGATCCATTATTACAGGAGTATAAACAGAGATTGGATGAAATTGAGACGAAAATTAGAGAAATCCACTCTGAAGTGTCAGCTGAGTTGAACCTGGACCCAGAAAAGAAACTAAAGCTGGAACTGCACCATGTCCATGGTTGGTGTATGAGGCTTACAAGAACTGAGGAGAGAAGTATCAGAGGACAGTCCAAATTTATTGAACTGCAAACAGTTAAAGCAGGTGTCTTTTTCACCACCTCAGAAATGAGAGAGATCTCAAGAGAAAGCGCAGAGTTACAGGACAAGTACAATAAGCAGCAAAACCATGTTGTCAAAGAGATTGTGTCGATTGCTTCAACATACGCTTCTGTTCTGGATGATATTTCACTAGTGCTGTCGCATTTAGATGTGATTGTTGCAATGGCACATATTTCATCGTATGCACCAATCCAGTACACTAAACCAAAGCTGTACGAGCTTGATGATCCAAACAGACGTTGCATTCTCAAAGAGTCCAGACATCCATGTGTGGAAATGCAGGATGATATCAGATTCATTGCCAATGATATTGAATTGATTTCTAATGAGATTGAGTTCTTGATCATAACTGGTCCAAACATGGGAGGTAAATCCACTTTCATCAGACAAATTGGGTCAATTGCGATACTGGCACAGATTGGTTGTTTCATTCCTGCAAACGAAGGTGCTGAGATACCGATATTCGATTCTATTTTGTCAAGAGTGGGTGCAGGTGATTCACAACTAAAAGGTGTATCCACGTTCATGGTTGAAATGCTGGAAACGTCGTCAATTCTGAAAAGTGCCACTTCCAACTCTCTAATTATCATTGACGAGCTGGGACGTGGTACCTCGACTTATGATGGGTTTGGATTGGCTTGGGCCATTTCAGAATTCATCATCAAAAAGATCAAGTGTTTCACAATGTTTGCAACCCACTTCCACGAGCTCACCAAGATTGCCGAGCTGTATCCAACGGTGAAGAACCTGCATGTTGTTGCGCATATCGAGCAGCATACCAACGGGGACAAAGAGGAAACCGAGGACGATATAACGCTGTTATACAAAGTTGAGCCAGGTATCTCGGACCAGTCATTTGGTATTAATGTTGCAGAAATAGTTAAATTCCCACAAAAGATCATTTCCATGGCCAAGCGCAAGGCTGCTGAGCTAGAAGAGAACATCAGTGAGAAAAGAGTCAAGTGCTCTGATGAAGAGATTGTTAAAGGCGAAGAGATACTAAAGAATGTACTGAAAAGATGGAAAGACTCTGTGAATTTGGACGAGACTCCTAACGAGGAGGCTGTGGCAAAACTGAAGCAGCTGATAGCGTCGCCTGAGTTCCAAGGGGACATTGAATCCAATGAGTTCATCAAGCAAGTGCTCAGCTTATAGTTTAGTTTGGGACTCGTCATATTTTTCAACGACATATCTTATCAGGTGGTTGGCAATGGCTGTGCTTGGAGGCAGCTGCAGCAAGTCGCTCTTGACGCCGTCGTACAGCATGGACTTGATGAGCTTGATGTCGAACCACTGTGCGTCGAGCAGCTCGGGATCGTGTCCCAGGTTGATGATCTCATCATTGTTGTTGAACTCGACATATCCCACACAGCCAATCATCAGGTTAGCAGGGTATGGCCAGGGCTGCGACTTGACAATGTCCAGTTTGGACACGCTGACGCCGGTCTCCTCCCAGGCCTCTCTGATTGAGGCAACCTCGATGGTCTCAGAGGGCTCCATGAACCCGGCAATGGTGCTGTACATGTTTTTATCCGGAAACCTCTTGCCACGGCCCAGCAGGATCTTGTCGTGCTTGTAATTGGTGATGGCTGTGATCACCACACAGTCCGTCCGTGGGAAGGACACGTTGGAAACCCGGGCATCCTTCACGGGACATTTACCCGTCGAGGAGCACTTGAGCTTGGTGCCTGCGTGGATAGGGATGGTTGGGGACCCGCAGCCCGCACAGAACCGGTTTCTGTTGAGCCAGTCCAGGTACATGGACGCATGCGAGAAGACACTCGAGTCCCACACAGACAGGCCGAAGATATCGTCCCTCTTATAGATCTGGTTCAGGTTCAGCTCGCTCAGAATGGACTGCTGTGCCACTGTGTCAATAGCGAAGTATGGCACGCCCTCATACTGCTTGTACTTGAACGGCTGGGCAGCTTGCTCGTTCTGGTCCAGGCCCAGAAACACAAACTTGTTGTTGTTGATCTCCACATCTTCTTTCTGGTTCTGCACGGCTATGGAGTCTACCAGAGCTTTGATCTCAGAGTACCGGGAATAGTAGATGGCGTCTGGGCTTGCGGGATGCGTGCAAACAGCATTGTTGTTGGCACTGTTGAGCAGCACAAATCTCGTGGAGTCGTGCTGCAGTGCCTGGTTAATGAAATTTGCGTCTTCTCTGAGAAAGGAAACTCTGTTGAAAGTGTCTGCTCCAAAGAACATTTCGTGCTGGCTGGGCATGATTCTCCTTCTCCGGCGGTTTGATAGGCTTATGGGCTGCTTCAATTGCTTAACAAGTTGTCTCACACGTTCAGCCATCGGTTCCACCACTCAATCAATGTCATCGACCAAAACCGAAAAAACTTCCAGCGCTGACTAATACGATAACGGAGTTACGTAATCGACCGCTGACTAATTGCATCGCCATGCATGACGTAATGCTTCACGTGACTGATACTTGCTTACATAACCGGCTCGAAGTTGAAATTTATTTTATATAGAAAAACGGTTTACAGCCAGGCAGAGGAGTTGTTCTGCTGCTGCTGCTGCTGCTGCTGCTGCTGAGGGTGTGGTGGGGCTTGCTGCAGCAAGGCTTGTCGTTGTTTAGCAGATTCCACGTCTAGTTTTGATTTATAGTTTTTGTAAACCTCATCTTGCGAGTACATGTTGTTGGAGATGTACTGAGATTTGATTTGGTCCGGGGACATCTTTTTGAAGTCGATTGGCTGCTGGGCGTGCTGTGGTGCCAATTGCTGTGGTGGCTGTGGTGGCTGTGGTGGCTGCTGTGTGATTGCGTGGGCAACATGCTGCTGCTGTTGCTGCCTTTCCTCCTCTTTAGTATTAATTGGCTTTGAAATCTGCTTGATAGTTGATTGTTGTGGTTGTTGTGGTTGTTGTGGTTGTTGTGATTGCTGTGGTTGTGGTTGTTGTTGTGGTTGTTGTGGTTGTTGTTGCTGTTGTTGTTGTTGTTGCTGCTGCTGCTGCTGCTGCTGCTGCTGTTGCTGCTCATTTTGAGCTAGTGCAGCCTTGGCCTTCTGCTGCTTATATAAGGCCCAGTCGAAAATGCAATCAAACTTGTATCCCTCCCTCAAAAACAAGTCTCTAAACAACTTTCTTAGGTAGGTGTAGTCAGGTTTGTCTTCAAATCTTAGAGATCTGGTGTAGTTCAAGTAATGGACAAACTCGATTGGTAAGCCATTTGCTAAAGCTTCTGCAGATGTAGTCATTTTTTTCTCCATAATTCGATCGTATTTTTGTCTTTTGGAAGCAGCCTTTAATCCCTGCCATGGCAATGACCCCCTGCAGAAATATATCAAGACGTAGCCCAAACTCTCCAAATCGTCTCTTCTGGACTGCTCAATCCCCAAGTGCGTGTTTATACTGGCATATCTTGCTGTCCCTGTCAAGTTTTTGTTTTCTCTGTATGGGATATGCAAGTGGGTTCTTGGGTCTCTGAACTTCTTCGCTAGACCAAAGTCGATCACGTTGACCTGGGAACCTCTCTTGCCAATCCCCATTAAAAAGTTATCTGGCTTAATATCTCTGTGGATAAAGCATCTGGCATGGATATACTCAATACGACACAACAACTGGTCCGCCAACAGCAACACTGTTTTGTACGAGAACTTTCTGTTGCAGTAGTTAAACAAGTCTTCCAAGGAAGGGCCTAGCAAGTCGATCACCATGGCGTTGTAGTCACATTCTGTCCCGTACCATCTCACAAAGGGAATTCCAACCCCTCCGCTCAATGCCTTGTAAACTTTGGCCTCGTACTCTAGCTGGGGGTGTCTGGCTGTGACGCTCTCCAACTTGATCGCGACTAGCTCCCCACTGATGATGTTTGTGCCTAGATAGATATCCCCAAACGATCCTGAACCGATTTTTCGTCCAATTCTGTATTTCCTGCCGACACGCAAATCCATGCCTTCGTTGGCTGTTTTGAACTGCTCCATCTTGCTTTTCTGTTGTTTGCTGCGCTGCTTCGTTCTCTGCTCTGCGGCGCTCTCTTGTGTAATGCTAACTTGCCTGGTTTAAGTACCAGAATAATCGCTTTTGTGATTTTTTTAATTTAAAATTTTTTATAATTTTATTTCTATTTTGATTTTTGTTTTGGTTTTTGTTTTTCGCTTGAGCTCTTTTTCCCTTCTCTTGCTGAGGCCACAAATTTCCAGTGTGCAGTGGGCGGGATTTGTAATTGTTGTGCTGCGGTGATACGGTGGTGCAGTGTGTGTAGTTCAGGCTGAAGCGCGCGCACAGGGACTGACAGCAAACCAAAACTGTATTTGACAAAAACAGCTAATCTCTCACTATGTATAGCGAAGCTGATAACTGTGTAGTTGGTGCGGTGCTCTCGCAGGCTCTGTGTAACTCGTTTGCTGTAGCTAGCTCGACCGATCTAAGCCAAACCTCAATGCTCCAATTCAAACAGTAAGGAGAAAGCGCAGTGGAATTGCGGTTTCTGGTTGTTTGTTTTGGTTTCTTTTTACTTGTTTTTGTGCTTTTGTGCTTTTCAACAGATTTCAGGATTTGCCTTCGGTGACCCTCGGAATACGAGAAAGGCCCTGGCGGGTAGTCTGGCGGGCCGCGGTAGCGAGCAGCAGGTGCTGCCACACCAACTGGACACGTGGACTACAAGCGTGCCACGCTGCCACGCGCAGAGCCACTGGACCAGCACCGCAAGCGCCATAAGTAGAGCAGCATACGTACTGAAACGTGAAGTAACGTAGAATGATTTAAGTTTATTCAGATGGGAATTAGCACTTTTTATGCATTTTGCGTTAGTGCTGGGTTCGATTGGCTACAGGACTGCTGTGCTCGTGCTGGTGGTGGTGCTGCTGCTGGAGGGCTTGCGGGTCCAATCGCACTTACACTCGCACAAACAACTAAGTGAATAAGCAAGACGCTAAACAGTAAGCAGCCATTTCCGGCCAGCCAACTTTGGCACAATTCCAAGTCCCAAAACAGGCAAAACGGGTCTAGAAAAAGTCCCAGGTTTAAAAATAAAAATAAAAATCTGCAAGCCGCGAGACTCGAAATCCGGGTCTGGCAACTGTGCTGCTGTGGATGAGCTGTTGTGGTGCTGGTTTGGCTGCTGATTAGCCGTTTACAGCCTGTGTGTGTGTGGCGGCTGGTCAACGCAGTGCTGGAACTGCTCCCCCAAGCTTTCCGCGTCTGCTGGTGCGCTCGGCTGCTGCTGGCCATGCCTGCAATCACCTCTAATCCTGAATTTGCCTGCTCAAAATGTGTCTGTTTTGTGGCTAAGCATGTTTTGTTGTTTTTTTTTTTTTTTTTTTTTTTTTTATTTTTTTTTTTTTAAGTATGCATAAATTCCTTATTCAACCATATCGAACGATAAAATAAACAAACCGAGCAGTGGCAAAAATAGCCATCGATGAGCGTTGTTAGACTGTTTTGCACCCAGCAAACGTGTACTGCTGCACCACACGGTTGCACGGTTGTATTCCGGTCGCAGCTGCACACACACACACACACACACACACACACACACAGTTTACGCTAAATATAGTAAAAGCAGCCGCATTAATAATGACACCTAATAAATTTCAAAGCTTAAAGCTTAAAGCTACAAACATGTTCATACAAATATATATTAGTTATTAAAAAAGACCAGTGAAAACAAGGTCACAAGGTATGGCTAAGGCTAAAAATTAAAACAATCACACAAAACAAAACTCATGCTTCATATGGCCACAGTAATAAATAGCAAGCAAATTCATAAAACAAAATTAAATTGAATATCAAAAAATTAATTATTAAAGAATAATAATACAAATAAACAATAATAATTCAACAAGTAAAAACAAACACTTTCAGACTAAACTTATTGGAAAATTTGCTTTAATTTTGCAATCCATTTCTTTAAACCTTTTGGTGCATTTTCGGATTGAGTCTTGACAGCTTCAGTGGCTTTGGTTTCGGTCTCTTTGACTTCTTCAGTAGCCTCTTGTTCAGCTTGTTGGACAGCTTCAGTGGCTTCTTGTTCAGCTTGTTCAACGGCTTTGGAAGCTTCTGCAGTTTCTTGTTGAACTGGCTCTTCGATTTGTTGTTTGACTTCTTCTTCAGCTGACATTTTTAGTATATTAGATAGTTAATTAATGTAAACAATAACAAAGGAAAAGAAAGAAGAGAAAAGAAAAGAAAACACTACACGCAATTTAATGTGGATTTTTACCTCTTTATATAGTTTTCAACTTGTTCCACAAATTTCCAAAAGATTTTTATGCAAAAAAAAATTTTGAGTCTCTGTTTTTTTTTAATGTCAACTTTAATAGTCCCAAGTCTTGCAGATCCGAGTCTGGACTGGGTCTAGAAAATTTCATTGTCTTTTAGGGTTAGCCGTTGGAGTTTGCACTTGGCTCTGGGTTGGTTGTTTGTTTGCAATTGTGCGCACTGGGTGTGCACGCTGTTGTGGTTAGACTCATTCCACCACTGCAACACCGTTGCAACTACTGCCAGTGCAAAAAGCAACTGCAAAACTCGTCATCAGACACTTGATTTTTTGGGGTTTGAGTTAGTGGCTTTAAATCTGTGTTAATCCGCACTTTTTGCGTTTGCACCTACCAGCTCGGTTACCACACCACGACTGGTACTCCTTATCAGTGGACGCAACTGTCGCTAGCACTTTCACTGGAATTTCGTTGTGGGACAGCCGTGAATTCCGACCATAATTTGGTGAAACACCCACCCTCGGAATTCCGGCTCATTTTCAGTGTTTTTTTTTCATCAACAAATTAAATTTGATTTCAAATGAGAAGTCACTAAAGTTGAGCTAATAAATCAGTAATAATCCAGCAAACTCATCACAATTAATGTACCAGCAACAGCAGCAGCAACGTCCTCCATACCTGGATCCACAGCAACCTCAAAGATCCTTGTCACAAGGCTTGTCAACACAACAATTCCCACCTTTTCCTCAACAACAACAACAACCACAACAGCCTTCAATACTCCAGAAAGATCTAACACCAGCACAAATGCTCCTCCAACAACAACAACAACAGCAACAACAACAGCAACAGCAACAGCAACAGCAACAGCAACAGCAGCAGCAGCAGCAACAACAGCAGCAAGTAGAATCACAGCACTTTCAACAGGCCCCACCATCAGCACAGCTTTCAACAAACCCAGGCTCCAGGGCTTTAGATAATGAAAAAGTCTATAAATGGATCATTGAGTTGTCATACGGTCCTAACCGTGAGCAAGCGCTACTGGAACTGGGCAAAGAAAGGGAGCAATACGAGGACCTATCTCTCGTGTTATGGAATTCTTTTGGTGTAATGGCGTCTTTACTTGATGAAATTGTTTCAGTTTACCCACTGCTGTCCCCTCCAAACTTAACCTCAGCTGCTTCTAACCGTGTGTGCAACGCATTGGCTTTGCTGCAGTGTGTGGCTGCACATCCTGATACAAGAAACTTATTCCTCAATGCTCATATACCATTATTTTTATATCCATTCTTGAACACAACTTCCAAACAGAGACCATTTGAGTACTTAAGACTAACAAGTTTAGGTGTTATTGGTGCCTTGGTGAAAAATGACACTCCTGAAGTTATTTCTTTCTTACTAACAACCGAGATAATACCTTTATGTCTTAGAATAATGGAATCCTCGTCAGAATTATCTAAAACTGTTGCAATATTCATAGTACAAAAAATTTTGATTGATGATGCCGGCTTAGCATACGTTTGTCAAACGTATGAAAGATTTGCAGCTGTGGCATCTGTGCTTAAAATAATGGTTGATCAGCTAATCACCCAGCAAACTTCAAGATTACTGAAGCATGTCGTTAGATGTTACCTAAGATTAAGTGACAACCCTGATGCACGAAAAGCGTTGAAACAGGTGCTACCTGAATCCTTGAAAGACGGAACCTTCCATGCCGCATTGAAAGATGATCCTGCCTCAAAGAAATGTCTGGGTCAGTTGTTACTGAACTTGGGTGACTATGATCAATCCAATATAGGCTTGAACCCTGCACAAATGCCGCCACTTCATCCGCAGTCTGCCCAGCAGCAGCCACAGCAGCAAACAGCACAGCCACAGCAACCTCCTCCTGCAATACTCCAGCAGCAACCTCGTTTCCAATGAATAAAATAGAATATACACTTTGTGGTTCCCGCGACTGTAGCACGCCTCAATTACTTCCAAATTAGGCAGTCAACACTGCTTACCCGCTCTTGATTATTAACTGCTTATAAAGTTCCGTGCTTTTTCTTAGTTTCTAAAAATCGAAAATTTCGATTCAAAAATTCAAAATAAACAACTGTCCTTGAAATTGAAGTTGAGATTGAAATTGAAAGAATTGAAGTTAACAATCGCAGATTGACTCAATAAGAATGTCCACACACACTTACAAGAAGTTTGAGGACGTTGAGTCGGGCGCCTTGCCGGACAAAATGACTATTTTTCAGGATTGTATTAGAGCCTTCAATGCTTCACCAGTTGATGCCAAAAAATGTCGTCTATTGATTGGTAGATTGCTTAGACTGATCTATAATGGAGACAAATTTCCAACAGAAGAATCAACTTCATTGTTCTTTTCAGTTTCCAAACTGTTTCAACATAAGGATTCATCGTTAAGACAAATTGTTTATTTGGCAATTAAAGAATTATCAACAAACTCAAATGATATCTTGATGGTAACTTCGTCTATCATGAAGGATGTTCAAAATGGTGATATTGTTTATAAGTCAAATGCGATCAGAACTTTAGTTCGCGTTTTGGATGGTTCAACTATCCATTCTGCGGAAAGATTAATGAAAAGTGCCATTGTTGATAAACACCCATCAGTTTCAAGCGCAGCAATTGTCAGCTCGTACCATTTACTACCTGTGGCTAAGGAAGTTATTAAAAGATGGTCGAATGAGACTCAGGAGTCGGTTTTGGCAATTAAGTCTTATCCACAATCACAAGAATCTTCATACATTAATGATTCATTAATCACCCAATATCACGCGTTAGGTTTGTTATACAGTTTGAGAAACCATGATAAAATGGCTTTGAGAAAATTCATTCAACAGTTTTCAACAAATTTAAGAAATCCAATTGCAATTTGTCAATTAATTCGTTATATTAATGAAATATTAATCAATGATTTAACTTTATTGCCTTCATTATTACCATTATTGGAAAGCTGGATCAATGATAGACACCATTCCATCAACTTAGAGGCAATTAAAGTTATAATTTCATTACCAATTTCAAACGAAGTTTATTTTGCTGCCATTTTAAGATTGAAATATTTATTGGGAGTTTCATCAACAGTTACAAGATTTGCAGCTGTTAGAATCTTGAATAAAATTTCAATCAAATCACCAGAAAAGATTGTTACTTGTAATGATGAATTAGAATCATTAATTAATGATTCGAATAGATCCATTGCAACTTATGCCATTACTACATTATTGAAAACTGGTACATCAGATAATATTGAAAGATTAATTAAAACTATAAGCAAGTTTATCAATGAAATTTCTGATGAATTCAAGATCATCATCATTGATTCAATTAAAATCTTATCAATTAAATTCCCAGAAAACTATAAATCAATGTTATTATTTTTAATTGAGATTTTGAAAGATGAAGGAGGATTTGAATTTAAGATTGCCACTGTGGAGGCATTGTTTGACTTGATTTACTTCATACCAAAGTCTCGTGACTTGGCTTTGGAGAATTTATGTGAATTCATTGAAGATTGTGAGTTCACTGAATTGAGTGTTAGAATCTTGAATTTGTTAGGTAACGAAGGACCAAAAACTTCAAATCCAACTTTATACATCAGACATATTTATAACAGAGTTGTTTTAGAAAATTCAATCATTAGAAGTGCAGCGGTCATTGCATTAACTAAATTTGCATTGATTGATGACGAAAAAATCAATAAATCTATCAAGATTTTATTGAAAAGAATAGTCAATGACAACGATGATGAAGTCAGAGATCGTGCAATAATTTCAATCAAATTCTTAGAAAACCTTGATGAAGGTAAATTCGATAAAACTGAAATTAAAAACCTTACAAAACCAAATTATGTTTATGATTTGAATGTTTTAGAACGTGGATTGCAAAACTACATTTCATCAATTGACAATTTGAAGAAACCTTTCAATATTGAAATTATTCCAAAGATTTCAGAAAGCGAGTTCAAATCTATTGAATTGAAAAAGAAATCTGCATTATTAGAGAAATCTGAAGAATCAAGCTCAAGTGAGGTTGGTAGAGGTTCTAACAACGAGAGTGCTGGAGCTTCAGCAGGATCAAGAGGTGAAGAAGAAGACGAAACATTGAAAGATCTAACCAAACAGCAATTTATTCAAGAACTTTCAACTATTGAAGAATTCAAATCGTTTGGTGAATTATTGAACTCATCAGCAATCATCCCATTAACTGAAAAGGATACTGAATTTGTTGTTGAGTCAATCAAACATGTCTTTGAAGAACACATTGTCATCCAGTACAACATTGAAAACACATTAAACGATGTTCTATTGGAATCCGTTTCAATTAATGCCATTCCAGAAGATGAAGAATCTTTGGTTGAAGAGTTCTCCATCTCAATTGACCAGCTGGTGCCACACTCCAAGGGAACTGTTTATGTTTCATTTAACAAGGCTGACGGATTAATGAACAATGTGGTTTCCAACACTTTAACTTTTACATCAAAGGAATGTGACTCCAAGACATTCGAACCATTTGATCCAAAGGGATTCGAAGATGAATACTCGATTGAGGATTTGAGTATTGGAGCTGGAGATTTCATTGTTGGCTCATTTGTTGGTAACTTTACACACCAATTCGATGAATTAAGTAACGAGATGGTTGGAACCTTTGGTTTAGGAGTGGACTCAATTGAAGATGGTGTTAAATACTTAAGTGACTTACTATCGATGTCAATAATCGAAGGACAGCTTGTTACCAATGAAACCAGTCATGAAATTAAAATGTTTGGTAAATCAATTGATGGTAAAAGAGTTGGCTCAATTGTCAAATTTATTAAGAACAAATCTGGTGTTACAATTAAGTTGATTGTTAGAAGTGATGATGCAGAGTTAAGCGAATGTGTTATCAACAGCATTGCTTAAGCACCTACCAATAAAGATAACATGAAATAACAAAAAAAAATTGTATATTATCCCCATAAAAGTCGTTAAAAATAAAAGTAAAATAAAAGCAGCGTAACCAACTCATAAATAGAATGCTGATAACAAGTCAATATCATCGTCATTCATTCCCATTGCCTTATCCAGATCCTGTAATTCCTGGAATGTGTAATCATCATGGTTGAATACGTTTTCATCCTCTATGTCGTTAAAGTCAATTTCATTAGCTTCAAAGTTGTTGAAAATGGTGCTATGACCATGCGTGCTGTTCTCAGTGTCGCCATTGGCACCAGTTGCATCGCTGGAGCTCACATTTTTTGAGAAAATACTGGTGTTCAGGTTTAGATTAAACTGTTCCTGCGTTAAGTCAAGTTTGAATTGGTCAGGGTTATTTTTCGCGTTTTCTGACTCGATTTCTAGTTTTATCAGTGTCTGTAGTGGGTCATCTTTATCAAGCTCGTCAAACCCATCAAGCTCATTCATCTCATTAATCTCGTCCAATTCGTTCGATTCGTTCTTGCCTATTGTGGGTATTTCCAGATGCGGTAATGTGCTCAAATAGGAAACTGGGCTGGAAATCAAACTCGTTGGTGTAGCAAAGTCGCTGAAGGTGGTGTGGTTATTGGTATTGCTATTGTGTGGATAGTCTGCCTTGGATGATGTTAAGACAGTGGTGGAGCTCTTCAGGCTTCTCACAATCGGTTTGGGAAAGTTTGAACAGATTTTGTGGTTGTGCTCGTATTTGATAATGCTTACAGACCAAGTTTGCAGCTTCATGCTGAAGCTGACTCTGAGTCTGAAAGGGCACGTCTGCTCTGCTAGCGAAGAGTTGCGTCTCGAAGATGAGGCAGAAGCCGGGTTTGAAGGAGTTCCAGGCGTCAGCGGAGTCATTGGAGTTCCCGGCATGGAAGAAGGGGAAGAGGAAGACTTGGACTGGTTTGGTTTTCTGAACAGGCTTTTACACTTGAAAACCACTTTGGACGAGTCCGAGCGCTCAATTACCAAATTGACACCTTTGTGTGCTAGCTTGGAGTGGACCCAGGGCTTGATCTCGTCTCTTGAGTTAAATTGGGGGACTGGACTGAGTAATTCCAATATCTCTTCATTAGAAGATACTGGATTCTCACTGGTTCGGTTTTTCATGTCTATACTGCTCTATTCCTCTTCCAATTGACAAGCTTGAGTGGTTCAGTAATGTGGTCAATTGCTGTTGGGAAATCAAGAAATATATAAAGAAAAATTTTTATCTTTTTCATCATGCGAACGGCCATCGCGCGTCTGCGTGCATAGGGACGCATCGCAAAATTGATGGAAAAGATTACGAAACAGCCGGGGGGACATTTTGTCCTTTGACCCTTGGGGTTGATGAATGTGGCCATTTGGTGATAGTAGATGAGGAGGCACACCTGTAGCCAGGCAGGTGGCCACACTGATACAGTTAGAGGACACTGATTTCTCTGATTTAACAACCTTCTGGGTGATTTTACCGAGTGAAATTGTCACTTCCCAAAAATGTCTTAAGCCGTTTCCGGCCTCAGAGTCATATCGTTTTGTCCTGCAGATTTAACTGATTATTTAAAGTTGTGGAATTTTGTGGGACTTTGCCAGCAAAAGGAGGAAACTTCTCGGGCGGTTGCAGCACCCGGACATTTCCACCCGCTGCACACCCGCACATCACGATTATCTAATTTGCACCGTGTCACTTATGTAATCCGATTTGTTTTTTTTTTTTTTTTTTTGCTTTTCCTGAAAACATCAAAATTCGTTTCGCGTTGTTTACATTTTCAAGCAAGCTAAAAGAGTAATTTTCGTTTTCAATTTCAGTTTCGTTTCCACTCCAAACATCCCGCAGCGGCAGTGAAAAGAATCGAAATGTCGGGCGCTTCCACTGCTATAAAGCCCATGAACTGTGAGTAGCCGCTGAGTGCCATAGCCACAAGCGCCACAAGCTAACAAACCGCGCTATAGTGAAAATTCTGTACACACTGGATGATACCACAACGTTTCTAGCGAGATCCAAGACCCCCTCGACCATCAAGACGATCTCCGTTCCCATCCCAGGACAGCAGCAAGTGATGATGATGACGCTGGGCGTCGTGTCCATCCGCGAAGTGCTGAATATCCTATTCAAATCCAGTCCTGAGCTGTTCAACAGCGAGGTTGACTACAGCATATACGTTAAAGACGTCACGGAAGAGGACGAGCCGTTTGTGGGCCATGGGCTTGTGTCGGCACTGTCCTCGGGTGCCGGTCTGGCGGGCGAACCAAAGAAAGAAGTTCTGATTCCGGGCAGAGTGTGTTCGAATTTTACTGCAATTTTGAATGAAATGTCTAATTCCACGTTGGAGACGCTTGAGATCAAGCTCAAGTTGGTTAAGATCCTGATACGTAACGGCAGTAATAATAGCAGCAGCATGAGCCACCACCATGAGGAGCTCAAGCAGAAAGAACAGGACTTGAAAAGAATTAATTTAGCTAAACAGGCTGCAATTAAGAAGCAGCAGGAACTTAAACTCAAGAAGAAAGAGTTTAAAAAGCCATTAAAATCGATTGAAAAAATCGAGAAAATTGAAAGAGCAGGAAGAACCCAGTCACTACCTTCAATTCCTAAAATCACTTCAACCACATCAAACGGGTTCAATTTTGCATTACCAAAAAACTCAATTGCGCATAAAATATACTTAGCTGATAAGAACAAGTCGTTGAACCTGACATCTGCTAACTCGTCATCAGCATCAGCCAGTGAGTCGCTATCAATTGATAAAAGATTCTCTGATATTCCAAGCATGAAGAAGGTTAAGAGAAATTCCATATCCACATCTTCGCCTTCTGCCAGTAACCCAGCATCGACTAGTGCCACCAGCACCACAGTCAAGAAGAACAAGTCGTCGGCACCAACTACGCCGGTCCCAATAGCACCAATTCCAACTATACCCATAATATCGACGCCGTCTCCAAGCTGTATAAACTGCGGCAGCAGAACGAGCCAGTCGTGGTCGTGGGTCGAGGACGATATCAAGGTGCCGGGGTTCTACTGCACGTCATGCTACGCCAACTTCAAGAAGAAGAAGAAGGCAGATGCAAGAAAGAAAAAGAAGGCTGCTAACAGTAACAACAATAACAGCAACAGTAATAACAATAATAGTAATAACAACATACCAAGTGATCCACCTACGGATATCAAGAAGCTATCAAGTGAGATTAACGAGTTTATGAACTCAGAAATTGACTTATCCTTCACTGGACCAATGACAGATATTGATCCATTGCCGCAAACGATGCTGCCGCCACAACCACATTCACAGTTCACCCCTCAGCCGCAGCCTGCTACCAGGCTGGAGACGATCCAGATAGAGAACAAGGAGAACATGCCACCAATGGATAACTACTTCAACAACGACATGTTTGGCAGCAACGAGCCAATCTCGATTAAGCCAGCCAGTCGGCAGAACTCGTTTGAGAAACTGATTGAGAAGTCCATTAACGGAGAGAACCTGACGCCCTCAGCGTGGATGTACGACATGTTTGGAGAACACAATGGTAACAACGATAACGAGACTGAAGACGACAATGTTAACGAGCCGACGCCATGCGACTTTTCCAACATGAACAAGCCGATCACGCCCATCGATACGGTGAAGCTGGATGAGAAGCCTCCGCCTTCGAGCCCGATGCTGTCGAACTCGTTCGAGAGCTCGCCCAACTGGCAGCTGAGCGACTCCACCAAGCTCTCGTCCATGGGCGACAACTCGTCCATAGGCCACGGCGTGAAGTGACATGCCACCACGCGAGCTGTACAGCAGGCGACTCACTATGTAATGTAACGACTTATGCAACTGACTGCTGTAGTGTGCGGTGTTACCTAATCATGATTATATAAGAGGAGCGCGGTTATTATATAATCACGCTTACCTGATGATGGGTGTTTATTACATAAACACGCTTAGATAAGAACCGCGCACTTGTTACATAATCACGCTTAGATAAGAGCCGCGTGTCTATTACATAAGCATGCTTAGATAAGAACCGCGCATATATTACATAAGCACGCTTAGATAAGAATTGTTACATAAGCACGTCCGCCTGAAAAGTTTGAAACTTTTCAGAACTTGCAATAACAACACGTTTCTGGCATGATTGAGTATTTGGTGCTGGGCGTGGTGACGCTGGTGACGCTGGTGTACGTGCTGGTGGTGGTGCTGGCGCACACGCCGCGGGCACACACGGAGTGCGAGCTGTACTACCGGACCAACGACGGAATCAAAGGCGAGCTGCCAGCCAAAGTCGCGTTGCACAGCGAGCTGATCGACTCAATTGAGATGAGCGTCGTGGTCCCGTGCTACAACGAGACGGGCCGGCTGGAGAAGATGCTGGACGAGGCCGTGGAGGTGCTGGAGCGCGACTTCCAGGGCAAATACGAGATATTGCTGATTGACGATGGGTCCAGCGATGGGACCGCGGAGTTTGCGCTCGACCTGGCCGTCAATAAGTACAAGCTGGGCAGTGGGGTGCTGAGATGCGTGCAGCTGTCGCAGAACCGGGGCAAGGGGGGCGCGGTCCGGCACGGAATGCTGTTCAGCCGTGGCAGATATGGGATATTTGCAGATGCGGACGGTGCGAGTAAGTTTGCGGATGTGGTGAAGCTGAAGCAGTCTATCGAGGCTGTGGAGGGTCCAGCCATCGCGATAGGCTCGCGCGCACACATGGTGAACTCCGACTCGGTGGTGAAACGCTCGTTCATCAGAAACTTCCTGATGTACTCGCTGCACGCGCTGGTTTACGTGTTTGGGATCAGGGAGATCAAGGACACGCAGTGCGGGTTCAAGCTGTTCAACCGGGACGCCATTGCCGAGACGTTCACGTACCTGCACAACGAGCGGTGGATCTTTGATGTCGAGCTGCTGATCATTGCCATTCGCAAGAGCATACCGATCAAAGAGATCCCCATCTCCTGGCACGAGGTGGACGGCTCCAAAGTGGACCTGGCCCGCGACAGCATAGCCATGGCCATTGATCTGGTGGTTACCAGAATGGCCTACCTGCTGGGCGTGTACTCTGATAGACCGTAGGGTTAATATACTGCATTTGCCCCAGCTGGGGTACTGACACGCTGTAGTTGCCTGACACACCATCACCACACTACCGGGACCGCGCCTGCACTCGGCAGAGGGACTTTGCTAGGCCACTGCCACCTATAATACAATCTATGCGGGTACTAAGATCAGCATTAGCGAAGGTATTCTATTGACCTATATGCCAGTAAACTAAGCCTACAGTTGGCTAAACTAACTACGCTGTGGAGCTCCTAGCACAGCTGTAATGATCTGTGGGCTCCAGTAAGTCCTGAGGTCTCACAATGCTGTTAAGTGGGCTCCAGGTCTGTATGTCCCAGCATGGTTACACTGAGCAAGCTACTAACTACAGCTCTATGAAATACCACTAGCTCTTGAGGTCTGTGGGTTAAAAGACTATACTTTTGACCTGACAGGTCTTACAAGCTGCATGCCCAACCAAGGCTAACCATATCAGTTAAGTATATTCTTTCTCCTAGCAGAACAATGCAGCACGCCCACCACAACACCACCCTGACACACACCCTGACACACACCCTGACACACACCCTAACACACCACCCTAACTCATCTCTAGCTCCAACACGATTATAGTCACTTCTACACTCACTATCTAATAGAAGACACACATTAGGTATAAGGATGATATAATAGATTGGGATGTATTTCTATAGTTCAATCTCACTATCACAACTAGGTAGCCATCCTCTCTTGGCTTTAAGATTTTATCTCATCTATAGACATCAACAGCCTGGGTCGAGTGTTGGATTACTTGAGATGCCTGGTGCAACTTAGTTGTGTACAAACCAAGAAGTAGACAAAACCATCTGATCTCTACTTATCCTGGCCTCTTTATCACCTCTCATAACCTATAATACCATGCAGTTGTTTGTGATTCTTTCCATATCTTACAGCACTATGTACATGTTGGGGTTTATCCAAAGTTTTAATATCTTGTCAGTATCTTCTCGTACCCACAATGCCACTTGTGCTTTTGCTGCCACTGCAATTGCTTTATCAATCAAAACAACACAGCACTTAGTGAGAAGCAATGGCAAGCTACACCTCTGTATTTAATTAACTGAGACTACCTGGTTTACTCCAGATTTTAATGTTTGTGCTTTGTCCAGTTAGCTGTTCATTCATGCTTTGTAATATCGGTTAGTGTTTACAGATATTGATTTCTAAGTTGCTAGGATCTTTCGTCTTTGTATCTCGTAGAATGCCAGAAAATAGGATCATGATGACTTGCTATACTTTACTAGCTATATATTTAATATCTCATATCTAAGTTCATGCAGTATTTTCTTCATCTACGGTTAAACTGGCAACATATTTGTGCTTTAATATCAAATACTTACCTCTAATATAGGTCTCAAGTATCTCATGAGTCTTGACTGGTGAAATATTGGGAAACAGTGATAAAGTACATATCAAGCTTCTAAACTAAAAACTCCAAAGCTCACATGGTACTGAGGTGCAGACTATCACATCTACCGCAAGTGGTTATTTGAGTTACAGTATAGTTCTGGGCTCAAGAAGGTTTCTTCAATCAGAGTTGTATCTTTGACAACAGGACATGTGGTCTATTTTAATAGTTCTGTAATACCGTGGGATTTGATCCTCTAAATGTAGCTTAACTTCAATCACGCCAGCAGATTAATTTCATTAAAGCCATTAAGTGCAGTCTATCACAAGCACAGTCTATTAACGCTAAATCTACGCAGTAGAGAGCTTGGTTCTACTAAACCAGCAATATCTACAACAATACAGCAGATAAATTGAGTCTGTTAGCTCCTATCCCCAGAAACCGTTCCAACATGCACATTTCTGTTCAAACCAGGCTTGTAGCTGGATATCACCTCTTCGCTGGTTTCTCTTAGATAGATATTGCAAGCTTAGGATATGGTTCAGCCGTTTATGCACCCCAACAGAGTACCAAACATTTCTACAACCACCTCTACTACCTCTAACACAGTATCACTACACCTCTCCTAGCTAGTATGTCCCTAACCCCTGGATCTTACTGGTCCTATGCCTAGCACCATCTCCACATTTAATACTCATTCGTCCTAACCTAGCCTAACACAGTTGGCACCGCTATCAGCCCGAACATGGCCTAATCTCTACTAACCTACATGGCTTAACAAAGTACATCTCTACCAAACCTCTACTACTCCTAACATGACCGTAACACCCTAACGCCCTAATATCACTGAACACTTAACACAGTACTTACTATAGCATACAGGTGCAGACCACGCACCTCTACTGGCCTAACTACACTTTACCAACGCACTCACTTCAACACCCTCACACTAACACGCCTAACTACAACCTATGGCTTCCTAATATTACATTAACATCACCTAACAGTACATACTCTAGCAAACTGGTGCATAAAACTGGTGCATAACACGCACACGCCGTAACACAACACCCTAACGCCCTAACACGGGGCTAACGCTCCAACGCCCTAACGCTCTACCAGAGGGCTAACGCCCACCCCTAACCCCTAACACGGGACTAGCCGAGGGCTAGTCCTAGGGCTAGCCCTAACCCCTAGCACGGGGCTAACCCTAAGCCTAACACGGACTAACCCGAACAGGCTAGAGTGAGCGGTTGAGGATGCGGGCGTTGTCGAGGACGGTCTCGTGGATCTGCTCGAAAGAGGTGTCGTCGTGCTGGAGGTTGTCGAAGGCAGCGAGGAGCTGGCGGGTGTCGACCTCGAGCTCGCACTCAAAGAGGGTCTTGAAGCGGTTCTGCTGGGACACCTTCTGCTGGACCTGTGTGAGGTCGAACTGGGTGTAGGAGGGCTGGTGGGAGATGGAGTGGCGCAGCTTGTGGCGCTCGGACTCGCAGACGGAATTGGCGAAGCGGGCCGGGTCCTTGTCGCTAGGCAGCTCGAGCGCAATGGTGATGCGCAGGTCGTACACCAAGTTGGGGTTGAAGATGAGCAGCGAGGACAGCTTCTTCTTGGAGATGTTGTGGACGATGCGGCCCGTGGACTTGTCGGTGGTGATCCTGAAGAACTTGGGCAGCTGGTCACGTGAGCCCTCGCGGAACTGCTTATCGATCTGGTCGAACTTGACCGACTTGAACTCTGCGCTGCTCAGCTTTACCTTGGTGGCCAGCAGCTTGTGCAGCGCGTCAAAGTGCTGCTTGGACACGCCTGCTCCAAACGTGGTGTTGAGCGCAAACCCTTCCTCGATGATGCACTCGTTGTTCACCGGCAGGTTGATCCGCTTGTCGGTGTGCTTGTCCTTGATCGTGCCGAACTTGACCTCGATCTCCAGGAACTGCCGCTGCTGCGGCGGTATTGCGCTCAGCTGCGTGTAGATCCAGTTGGATATCTGCCTGGAGATGTCCAGGTACGGCCGTCTGGTCCCGTTTATCGTGACGGCTCCAGCCTGGGCTGGGGCCGCTCCTGGCGGGGCTGCGGGGCCTGGTGCTGCTCCGGGGGCCCCAGGGCCCTGCTGGGCCTGTGCCTGCGCCACGGGCACCCACTTCTGGGCCCACACGGGCACGCTGGCGTGCCTCTTGGGTTTGGTGCGGGCCCTGGCGTGCGCAGGAACCGCCACGCCATTGAAATCCACGTCCGTCTCGTTCGTCAGCGACGAGATGGACGACCTCTGCCTGATTGCTGAGTCGCTCGGCGTCTCGTTCGTGTCCGACAGGATGTTTTTCAGGTCCATGGTGGTTGGTTATTTACTTGTTTATTTATTTTTGCTTACGCAGGAAATTACTACCTGGCGTAGCCACATACCCATTATCTGGCGTAGCCCACATACCACACCACCTGGCCCACTGTAGAAGTGGAGACCTCCTGGTAGCCCACATACCCACTACCTGGCCCACTGTAGAGATGGAGACCTCCTGGTAGCCCACTATACAAATGTTTTACTCATCCAATGCCATCCTCTTGTGAATTACTGTATAGCCAGTTCATATTACTAACGGTACTGCTGTACTGATGGTTGCGTGATGTACTAATAAGATGCTTTCCTATCGTATAATGACTTAACCTTCAGACTAATCCGTATTACACCTCCCTCTTATCGTGCCAGCAGTTTACCAGTCATTCTGCCAGCAGTTTACCGGTTATTGTACCAGCAGTTTACCGGTTATTCTGCCAGCAGTTTACCAGTCATTCTGCCAGTAGTTTACCGGTTACTGGTTAATGTTTACTGGTTACTGGTTAATGTTTACTGGTTACTAGTTAATGTTTACTGGTTAGGTACTCTTCCTATCCTACTATGAGGTACTCTTCCTATCCTACTATGAGGTACTCTTCCTATTCTACTATGAGGTACTCTTCCTATCCTACTAATGCAATGTTCTTATCGTGCCAATGGCCAATGGCTGTGCTGCTTCTGCATGGTACTAATGGTTATAATAATGCTTTCCTTCTCTCAGTCCCGTGTTTATAAACGACTGTTCAGTATACTAAGTGCTATACAATCTATGAATTTGTGGCTCATGTAACATTACAAGTGCTATCAATGTAACTACTAAGTGCACTAATGTAATATCCTAAAACATATTGCTGTACCAAATAATACTAATACCAATAATGTAGCTGCCTGTAGCTACCTAGTACTATTAATGTACCTACTACTGTTGATGTAGCCGCAAAAGTTAATGTAGCGTATTAATCTAACATGTTACATACTAGTGATGTAACGGCTAACTGCCATCAATGCAACTACCTAACATATCTATTCTGCGTAAAGATCCTGCTCTGGTTCACCAGCATAGCCTATACCTCAATAATAATGTCCCGGCTAGCCTGAGATAGCCCACTACCTGGCGTAGCCACATACCCATCATCTGGCATAGCCCACATACCACACCACCTGGTAGCCCACATACCCACCACCTGGCCCACTGTAGAAATGGAGACCTCCTGGTAGCCCACATACCCACTACCTGGCCCACTGTAGAAATGGAGACCACCTGGCGTAGCCCACTATACAAATGTTTTACTCATCCAATGCCATCCTCTTGTGAATCACTGTATACTAACAACGCTGTTCTGTACTGATGGTTGGGTGTTGTAAGATGCTTTCCTATCATATAATGACTTAGCCTACGTCACATATACTAACCCTGTGGCTTCTACAAACGTCCAGGGTGATCAAACTTCAGCAGATGTTGAAGCTACTGCAGCACCAGCGGCACCTAATCTGGCTGCATACTCTCTACACTACCGATTCAGGTTCAAATGAGGCTGAAACACCAAATGCTTCAAACCCAGACAGTGAGCAACAGCAGCACACATGAAGGTGACTCAATTCACCAAAATCGTCAACCATCTTATTTCCAATCTTCTGCTTATTTTTATAATCTCTGTTAAACTATTACATGTTTTATCTAAAAATCTCTAAAGCATATTATTGAGTTTATGTTATTACCCCAAAAACTATTCAAACGTACTAGATTGTGCTTCTAAACTCCATTTGCCCAAACAACTAAAAAAACCCAATATTTCTTAAATTTAAACAAATTGAATGAATTACATCAAAGCCTCTAAATTCTACAAAGCTACACCAACCCTCCTATTGTACCGGCAGTTTACTGGTTATTCTGCTAATGGTTTACTGGTTATGGTACTAACAGTTTACTTTTCCTATTAATGCCTTCACCTTACCAAATTCCATCATAGTGTACTGTAATAGCTATACGTTCCGTAGTACTGATGGTCAATGTTCTGTACTGATGATTCATGTTCTTGTAATGAACTACTGCTGTACTCTTTCTATTGTAACTTTTCCACTCCTCGTTTTCCTGCAAGTTGTTTATGTATTAATGGCTGTACGTTTCTTGATGTGCCCGTTTCTATCATACTAATGACTTTACCTTCATAGCACTGCTCCATCGTACTGATAGTGTACTTTTCCTATGCATCACCTTCATAGCACTGCTTCTATTGCATCAATAGCTGTACTGTAGTGGCTTTACTGCTCCTATTGTACCAATTGCTCTACTGTAATGACTGTACCGTTCTTTCACAGCACTGATGGTTTATTGTTCCTACCGCACATTAATTGGAGTGTTCTCTTCCACGGTGCTAGTGGTGTGCTCCTTCTATTGTATTAATGACTTTACCGTTAATTGCACTGTTAATATCGTGCCAACAGTTGTACTGTTCTTCCATAGTACTAATGGTTGTAATGACCTTCGCCGTTCATCTGACTGTTCATATGCCTCAACAACAATAGCTGTACGCTCCATAGTAATGGTTGTAATGGTTGTACTTTTTTAAGAGTATTGATGATGTACTATTTCTATTATATGACTTTACCATTCATAGTATTATTCCTACCCAATTTTACTGTTCCATAGCATTAATAGTGCAATGCTCATAGTGCCAATGGTGCATTATTCCTATCATGTACAGCTTATTGAACTAATAGTTTATCCTGTTAATAATTGTACTGTTCGGTACTAATAGTGTTACTACTGATAGTTGTACTGTTCTTATTGTAGTACTAGTTGTATCATCCATCTTACTCTATTTCCACTGGTAACTTTACTACTATATTAATAGTCGTATAGTCAACGCTTGTACTATTAACGATTCTACTGTTGATTGTTAATGGTTGTTGCTTATTGTATTAACGGTTTGACGTGCTATTGATTACTTTCGTACTAATAGCATTACTGCTCTTTTTTCATGGTGCTTATTGTTGTACTACTATTGATAACTGAATAGCTCTTTATTTTCACGGTACTAACGGTTGTACTATCGTATTAATTATATACTGTTGATAGTTGTATAATTCATTCCTGGTAATGGCTCATTATATTTTAGTGGTGTGTTGACTGCTGTGCTGTGCACTAAATACTCCATTGTGGTCACTTGGCTAACACAGTTTATTGTATCAATAGCGTATGCTACTCATTTCCTATAGTAACTCCTCTATAAGAAATAAGCCATTGCTTACTATTATAGCATCTTTTCTACTTTCATACGTTTATTGTTTCTGTTATGTGCCCACTGTGTGTGCATGGACACTGTTCTATACATGTATTTTTTGAAATAGCAGGGTTAGCACTGTAAACCACTATCTGTTGTATCATAAATCCTTACTACTACCTTATACCACTAGATATGCCACCTCTCTAACCATTATTATTTTGGTGCTACCATTGAAAGTCACCGCCGCATCACTGTACTATACTATTCTCAATAACAACTTGCAAACTACCAAAACCGCACCCAGCCATTTCATCATGACCACTTTATACAAATAACTACTGTCGTTCTGCATAAACTATATTGTTATGCAAATTAAAGTGTGAACCATCCAAATGCTGGATTAAATTAACACCAGTCTTCCTAACACTTTACTAGACAATACCAAAGATTGTTGTGTTGACTGTTGGAGCTTGCCAACCCGTTCAAATGAATATGTATTAATTTTCAACGGAACAGACTCACTCTTAATTTCCTATTTATACCACATTGTTTCAAGTAAACGTTTCCAAATCCTACTGTACCCTGTTACTCTCTGGACCTTTTCACGCAGTACAATTGAACCTTACATAAACAAGACATACTACTATTGCACCACAGCATGGTACCGTTCTTATAACTATTCCAAGCTTATTCTCACTAACAGTAGAGTCCTCTACCCTCATCTGATTCAATTGCTAGCAGCTTATATACATTCTCTAACGGCAGGTGCCCACTTGCTGGTGGTCTTTACACTGCACGCCGCGGTTGTTATTGATCCCACTGCAGCTGCTCACCTCTGCTGCTGCTTTGCTGTGCATTTAACACCCACCACGAGCTTTACGCCTACACTCAACACACTGTTGTGCTGTAGTGCTGCTGTACTTCAAGCACTAACACTGCTGGGTGGGAATGAGGCAAGTGCTGTGGCGCGTGAATATGCGGTGTGTGCATATTTGTGCATCCCGCTACATTCCCCAGCGCCATCCTGCATGGCAACTATCAGCTTATCGCAGCGTGGCGTGCTGACAGACGCTACAAAGGCCACTTCATAACTCATTTACTAGTATACAATCAGGTGTTTGGCAGCTCACTTGGTAGGAGAGTTAACCACCTTGCCTGTGAGCGGGTTGATGATATCCACCTTCTTTCTGACGGTGGTTGCTGCGGTGGCGGTGGCCGTGCTGGCAGCACTGAGCGTGCTGAGGGTGCTGGCAGCAGTGCTGTGGGTAGTGGTGGTGGTGGTGGTGGTGTGGGTCATCTGGACCGGCGACTGCTGGGGCGAGAAGGAGGACGACTTGTACGGGTTGAATCTGCTGCTGGACTGAGAGTGGAACTCAGGGCAGAATTCCAGGTCGTCCTCGGTCTCAAAGCCCTTGGAGATGTTCAGTCTCGTTCTGGCATCATAATAGTAGAACTTGTTCATCGTTGGGTGCGGTGTAGCGTGCTTCGTGGCGGCTTTTACTGCAATATTTAACTGTTTAAAAAGGGATTTTATGTTTTTTTTCTTTTTTTATTTATTTGTTTACATTTTGTGTGTAGAGCTATATAATGAGGTTTTTGATCTTGAGCTTGTCGTTAGCGGCACACTGGGAGTGCTGTGAGGGCTTGTCGAGCTTGCTAGGCGTTGCGTTGGGTGTCATGGAGTTGACTGCCGTTACCGCGTCGCCCGAATCGCCGTCATGGCTCTCTTTAATCTCAACACTCTGTAGGTTCTTTGTTATTATGGTGGTGGGTGTTATAGGCGTGTTTATGCCGTTTATATCTATGCTGAGGGTCCCCTGGGGCCCCGCAGGCACTGGAGCGCTGCCAGGGTTGGCGCCCAGCACCAGTGGAGGCGGTCTGTGCCTGCATTTCGGCTTCAAAGCGGGCCTGTTGTTTATACTGATTGTCGTGGTTACCAGCGGTGGTGTTTCGTCGCTGTTGCTGCTGCTGCTGCTGCTCGTGCTGCCCGTGCTCTCGCTGGCGTGCGCGCCAGGCACACCCTCGCCCCTGGAACCAGCCCTGGCTCCGCGCACGGCGCCACCGCTCGCTGAGTGCACCGTCTGAATGTGTTGCCTCAAGTTATCCAACCTGCTAAACAGCTTGAGGCAGTTCTCGCACTTGTACGGCCGCTCCCCTGTGTGCTTTCTTATATGTCTGGTCAGGTGCTCCGATCTCGTGAACACCATCGAGCAGTTGTAGCCCTTGCACTTGAACGTCTTGGGCATCGCGTGGTTTGTGTGGTGTTTCACTTTGTTTACTGTTGTGGTTTATTTATAAAAACGTATGTGCTGAGTCAGCAGAGTAAGCTGACTCAGCATTGGTGCTTATGTAATTGGCTGGTGACACCCAGCCAGCCTGCTGTGGGTGACTTCCCACGGTGCCTGTCGCTCACCAGTTTGATAGTGTGGCGCCTACAGCTCCAGCTTAATGGTGTGGTACCTACAACTCGCTAATTTTTCATGGTGTGTATATTAAAAACAATTAGTTTAGATATATCCAATTCTGTTTGCGATATCCAAAGCATCGTAGTCAGCAGTCAATCTGACGTATGCCTTTTTGGTACCGTTTGGTCTGATCAAAGTGTTAACTTTGACGGATTCAACTTGATATAATTCTTTAACAGCTTGTTTGATTTGGTGTTTGTTGGATTTTAAGTCAACTTGGAAAACTAAAGTGTTACCGTCTTCAACTTTCTTCATAGCACTTTCAGAAGCAATTGGAGCAATGATAACTTTGTACGCATCTAATCTGTTGTAGTGTGGAACTGATTTTCTGGCGTATTTTGGTGATCTTGCTAATTTTAAGGTTTTTGGTAATCTAAATGTGGTTGAGGTTCTGGTCTTTAATGCTTTGGATCCATTGGTACCTTTGACAACAGCTTTCTTAGCTGCGTTTGCTTTGGTTGAAGCCATCTTTAATCTATTTATTTGGTTAATTAAATTAAATGAATAAATTAATATTAGTTAAAAGAAATATATTTTTGCGTGGTGAAAAATTGGAAAAAAACAAAATACGCAAAAATGTTGGGGTGTTTGGGGGTGATGTCCCAAAGGGGAAATTTCTGAACTCGTATGTGACTGCTGCATATTGCTGTGGTGCTCGGGTGTTAAAATGTGTCTCAGACCCTCAGAATCACCAACACTGTGCGTCACATTGGTAGGCTAACGCATGTTACACCGTGAGTTACATTGGTACACTGGGTTGGTACATCTGGAGGATGGTACACTGTAAAACCATTTCCTCAACAGCAGGTCAACGGTTAGGTCCAGCACGGCGAGGTGCCAAAGAAAGTGATAACACTCTTTTACGTAGTTGCAAACAGACGGATAATGAAGGACTAGCGTACTGCACACTGCTCGGATGTAATGTGATAAACAGTTGACAAAGGAATCGGCATAATCCATAATCTGCAACCACTAGCACAAGTTCTGTACTTGTAATATGCGTAGCACTCACTTAGCTACACTTACATTACTGGAGCAGATTAGCATGGCTAAGTTTGCAATAACAAAGCACTAAATGCGTAATCCATAATCTACTAATCCACTCTACTACTTATACCCAGCTATCTGACCATACTGGCGTAATCTACTCTACTAGTTATGGCCAGTTACTAATCAGTACAGGCATAATCTTCTCCACTACTTATATCCAGCTAACTTCTTGGGCTGCAACATTACAATCATAACCTTACTATCTGAGGCCAAGCTTGATCAATCCTCCTCGTAAAGTCCAGGAACAGTAAAGTCTGCTTTCCTGGTGTACTGCACACTCGTAGAGGGACAGCGTGGTTACAATTGTGAACTGGGTTGTGCACATCTCTCTGCCGTGTGTAGTAGCGTGTTTGTGATGTGTGCATTGCACTTGAGCACTGACAGCACTACTCTGTACAGCACTGACTACCGCCACTGACTTAGAGCACTTTCAGCACTGTAAAGCAGTACCAAGCCTGACTATTATAACTACCACTGTAAAGTACTGAGTATTGTAAAGTACTAAGTACTGTGAAGCACTAAGTACTATTAACCACAGTATTGTAAACCACTTAGCACTGTAAACTTAAGTACTGTAGCACTAAGTACTATAAACACCAAGTACTGTAGCACTAGTATCGTACACATAGTGCATCTACACCCACTCTATTTACAACATTTATTGTGCTACTGGTACATCACAATCTTCTCTGCTTACGGCTTCTGTCACCACCAAACTTGATCTTGGTCACGTCTGCGAATCTGACAATCTTGTCTCTTATGAGATCACCTTCCTTACCCTTCAAGGCGTCAAAGAAGGCCTCGCGTCCCTTGCCGTAGTTTTTCATCACCACCTCAATATCCTTGTCGAGGTACCCGCGCTGCTCCATGAGCTGGAACGCCTTGCTCATCACCTGGAACCCGGCCTCGTACTCGCCCCTGGCAGACTTACGGAAGCCCGCACTGCCTGCGGTTATGGTGAATTTGGGAAACTGAGGCAGGTTGTAGTAGTACAGCACCTTGTCGTTGAAGCTGAGCCCCTCGTTCTTCTTCAAGAAGTCCAGGTCCTCGGTGACTGCGGACAGCGTCGTGATGGTGTTGTTCTTGAGGAACGAGCAGTTCAGGACGTACTTGTGGATCAGCTCTCTTTTGCCCTCTTTTCTGGCCTTGGCTCCGCCCACCAGGTTGCTCACTTCCTGCACTGCCTGGCTGCGCAGCGCCTGTGCCGTGCTGAACTGTCTTCTGAACATCTGTGCTGTGTGCTGTGGTTCTGCTGGTGTGTTGTGCTTCGAGTTGGCAGGCGCCAGAAGTTTTTTACTCGCCGAGCGCCGGAACTCAGCCGGAACTGGCTGCCCTCGGAATTGGTGACCCCGGAACTGGCTGCCCCCGGAACTCGAAAACAAGTTGATTAAAAATAACAACAAATTGCCTTCGCAAACAACAACCAACACGGAGCAAGCAGCCAGGACACGCACGCAGGAGCAGCCATGTCGCAATTCACAGTCCAGGTGACGTCGAACCGCACGAGCATCACCAAGGAGATGCAGGTGAAGGAGTACAAGAAGATTGGCGAGGGAGCGTTTGGGACGGTGACACAAGCGCAGCTGGTTGATTTAGAAGACGGCGCGACGCTGGGCCCGTTCGCAATCAAGAAGGTGCCTGCGCAGACCGAGTACAAGTCGCGGGAGCTGGAGCTGCTGAGGCTCACCAGCCACCCGAACATAATAGCCCTCAAGTATTTTTTCAACTACAAATCGTCGCAGGACAACAAGATATACCAGCACCTGGCCATGGAGTGCCTGCCTGAGACGCTGCAGCTGGAGATCCGCCGCTACTCCACCAACAAGCTGCAGTTGCCCATCAAGCACATCAAGCTGTACACCTACCAGATTGCCAGGGGCATGCTGTATTTGCACGCCCTGGGCATCTGCCACAGGGACATCAAGCCCTCCAACATCCTCGTCGACCCTGCCACGGGCGTGCTGAAGATCTGCGACTTTGGCTCCGCCAAGAGACTCGAGCCCAAGCAGCCTTCCGTGTCGTACATCTGCTCCCGCTACTACAGGGCCCCGGAGCTCATCATAGGCTGCCAGTACTACTCCACCCAGATCGATATCTGGGGGCTCGGGTGCGTCATTGCAGAGATGATCATCGGCAGGGCCATTTTCCAGGGCACTGACCCGATCCTGCAGCTGCGCGAGATCTCCAAGCTGCTGGGGCCTCCAGATAAGCGGTTTATCTTCAACTCGAACCCGAAGTACGACGGCCCGCTGTTCTCCAAGCCGCTGTTCAACGGCACGTCCCACGAGCGGTTCGTGCGCATCCTGGGCAGCATTGGCGACGAGGGTATCGACCTGCTCATGAAAGTGCTGGTGTACGAGCCGGAAAAGAGACTCAGCCCACGCCGCATTCTGGCGCACACCTTCTTCGACGAGCTTAGAGCCGACCAGTTCTTCATCCCGCGCGGCGCGTCGCACCCGGTCGCGCTCCCGGGGCTGTTTGACTTCTCACCGTTCGAGCTCCAGGTGATTGACACGCTGCCTAACGTTGTTGTGGCGCAGCAGCAGCAGCAGCAGCAGCCAACGCGTGGCGCAGCAGAAAGTACAGACAGTGTGGCGCAGTGAGCTGCCCCTACCAGTTTGTGTGGCGCGTGAAATTTTGTGGCGCACGCCGTTTATTATGTAATCTATTTATAATGCCAGGGAATAGCTGTACTCGTCCTCAATGTTCTGAGCAACCCACAGCACGATGCAGCTCAGCAGGACGCAGCAGTTGCCCACCACGTTGCCCACGCCCATCCACAGCGTCGGCATCGTGGCGCCCTTGGTCAGGAACTTGAGGATTAGCACCGCAATCGACCCGGAAATGCCCCCAGCTAGCAGCGCAAACCCAATAAACAGGATAATTCTCGCCTCGAACTTGGAGTTTGTAAACGAGTCGCCAATCAGCTTAGACTTCTCCAGCGAGCTCACGATGATCATGCCCAGGACCGAGCAGATGATTGGCACCCAGTCGATGAAGCTCACGTGGATCACCGAGGCGTTGATGGTGTGTGAGTAGATTATAATGTCGATAAAGCTCCAGATGCCGATGGCAAACAGTGCCCCTGAGAGGTACACTGCCACCGTGCGCAGTGACGACGAGTTTGGCAGCGACACGGGGAATCGGAAGATCGAGTTGTTCATTGCTGGGCCGTTTCGCTGGTTTGCATCCCTTTAATTATTTTATCGGTTTGGTTTTTGCTCGGTGTTAGTCATTGCTGATTAATCGTGGCCAATACACCTCTTTCACTGGTTAACTGGTTGCTTCTTTGACTGTTGACTACTTGCCTGTTAACTGGTTACTTCTTTGACTGTTAACTGGTTGACTGTTAACTGGTTGACTGTTAACTGGTTGACTACTTGCCTGTTAACTGGTTACTTCTTTGACTGTTAACTGTACCTCTTTAACTGCTAGCTGGCTGACCAATTGACTGTAAGCTGGTTGACCATTTAACTGTAAATTGGTTGACCATTTAACTGTAAATTGGTTGACCATTTAACTGTAAATTGGTTGACCATTTAACTGTAAGCTGGTTGACTAATTGACTGTTAACTGGTTACCTCTTTGACTGGCTGACTGGCTAACTGGCTAATGGTTAACTGTTAACTGGTTAAGAGGTTGTTAACTGTCCATCCTGGTCAGCTGCCAACCCCCGTCCATCTGGTACTATCAACTGGCCCTGTGAATTGTGTATAGCAACATTATGCCGTTTAGTCAAGCCCAACAGCCTTGACTTAATCTCCATCCCAGCATCACTTGATTAACCACTCCTAAGCCCATACTTGATGCCCTTGTAACGTACAGCCAGTTCAGCCTGGAACCCATGTAACGTGACACAGCCAGCCCGCACAACCCTTGTACCGCGGCGGAGTCAGTTCACAGCCTGGTACGAGCCGCGGCGGCTGAACATCCACTCCACCTCCAGCCCGTTGAAAACCAGCGTCCCGCAAACCAAAATCACAAACCCAACCAGCTGCCCAAACTTGAAAGTCTCCCAGCCAATGATCATGCTCAGAATCCACACCATCAGTGTTCTGCAGCTGTCGATCGTGCTTCTGCTCGTGGCACTCAGATACTTGGTCAGGCTGATTCCCAGGAAGTTGAACGAGAATATCGACAGCATGATCAGAACTGACGACAGCAGAATTGCTGAGTGGCCGAACAGCTGGTCCAACGCATTGCCAATATCGAATATCCCGCCGTTGTTTCCCGTCACAAGGTTGCCCAGCACCATCAGCGTTGCCGTGATGGTTGCCCCAAACAGCCCCTCGAACCCGACAAGCTCCAGCGACTCGATCTCAAACCTCGACAGCAGGTACTCCTCAACCACAAACTGGCCTGCAGTGAAGATCTGCGCTGCCAGGATCAGCCCGATCCCAAACAGCACCCTCTCGCCGCTGCTGCTGTTGCTGGCAGCGTCACTGTCGCCTGGCGTGGAGCTGGCCCACCCGACTATGGTGATCCCCAGCACAATCGCGCACAGCGCGCCCCACTCCACCCTGCTGATCTTTCTTCCCAGGAACAGCACGCTCAGCATCCCGACAAACAGCACCAGCACCCCACGCACCATCTGGTAGATCGACACGGGCGTGTAGATGAGCCCCAGGTGCATCAACGTGGTGCCCAGGACATCGCACAGCGCGGGAATCCCCAGCCAAACCCTCTGCTTCCAGTCCAAATTGTCCCTGAACTCGGTGCCCCTTCTGCCAAAAATCACCACAAACGCACACATCTCGCCAATGAACATCTGCAGCGTCTGCAGAACCGGCTGCTCAAACTTGTGAATTTTATCAACCTTCTGGTTATCCTGATACTTGGTGAACATAGAGTTCAGGCACCCGGTGGAAATCGTGCCAATTGCCAGCAGTATAATACCAAGCTTGTTCATTGTGCTCTGCTGCGCTGCTCTCTGCTTCTCTCTGTTCGCCTGGTGGTTTTTTTTTCTGTTCCAACTGTGAAACTTTTGTTTTTATTTGGGTTTTTATTTTGGTTTTTTATTTCACTTTTGCTGCATTTGACATAAAAACGTCTGGCGATGCAGCAACACACCGCACAAAAAGCTCGCAAAATATTCCACAATATCGACGATCTCGACCAGTTCGTCACTGCCTACTTCCAGGCAGAGTTTGCTGGGGACGAATATCCCGAAAACCGAGACCTTTTCTGGGGAACCCCAGGCCCGGACCAGGCGACTGACGACGATGACGACGATGACGACATCTTTGACAGTGCCGAAGAGAACCTGGAGGACCTGGCTGAAGAGCAGTTCATCACTGAGCAGCTCCCGGTGGATACAATGCTGCTGGTGCCGGCCGAAATGCCAAAAGACCTCGACGATGTGAGAAGAAACCTGTTCGTAAGACACCAGCATGCCCCACGGGTGCCTTCCAGCCTGAGGCACATCTGCACCACGGTCCGCCACTCGGTCTGCAAGAGACCTGCCCGGCCCCACTGCTACTGGTGCCAGCCTAGGGCCAGTAACGAGTCGTCCAGGTCGCTGGTTGGTGGCTCGCTAGAGTTTTCAATCTTGCACGGCAAGACATCAACCAACAAGACCACCGAGGCCCCTCTGAACCTCACTGTGTCCACCACTGACGGGCTGGCAATCCTCAACTTGGATTTTGTCGCACGCACGTACCACTGGGACGAGCAAACGTACACCCCGTTTGTGTCAACAGTCAACTTGTCAAAGTTCTTGCCGGTGGATCCAAAGCACCACGGCACCTTCCCAGGACTGCGCATTGCCCGAATAGGCACTCTGAGTTTCGATATCAACTCGCTGGAGGTGGATGCCTCGGGTGATAATCAAAACTTGACAAACGTCAAGTTCAGCTATGACTTATCGTTTCTGAAGAAAAACGAAAAGACTTTACTGAAATATATGAATGAAGGGTCAATCATATCGTTTCATGTGGTAAACTTGAACAGCGTTTTCTATGTTTATGGCGACTTCAAAATCTCGTTCAAATTGACAAAGTTTTTCCCTGTTTCACCAGCCCACAAGTATGAACGGCTGTTCAATGACAGGGTGCCCAACACGTTCCAGTTCCAGCAGTGGGGTCCGCACTCGTCGCAGAGGCACTTCAACCTTATCAGGTACGCTGAGCCAATCAGGTTCAATCCGGACGGGTTGAAGCTGGCAAAGTGTCCCAACTGCACACGGAACGCGCTGCAGAATGTGCTCAAGAACAGCACCGTTTACATGCCGCTGGTGAGCTACCACCGCCTGATGGCGAGTTTGCGGCCCGCCCAGGACCACGAGGACAACAGCGTGGTGTGCTAGACACAACGCGTTCCAAGTGAGCCGTTAGCACTATTCGTCCTAGCATAGCGTCGTGTAGCATCTCTCTGTTGCACTCTTGTCACGTGCTGTGGGTCTTTGGGTGTGTAATACACGTTGCTCTCCCGACAGGTAGACACCATGGGACTGTGCCTCACAGGTACACCTCATGAAACCGTTTCTTGGCCACCATCGTGGCATTGCAGCCGTCCACAGTGCACCTCGACGGCGCGTAGACGAACGGGTTCTCGATATCGTTCTCGGTCTTCCTCTTCTTGACGAACTTTGAGTTCTTTAGGTGGGACTTCACCGACGAAAAGTTCCTTACGCACCGGCCACAGTACGTGTGCCCGCACGTGGACACAAACACGCGCTTGCTGAGGTCCCTGTCGGCGTCTGTGACCAAGTTCATGGCCTCGTAGGGCGCTTTGCAGTCGTTGCTTGACTGCAGGTCGCTTAGTTCCAGCTTCTGTTTATTGCCCACAAACAGCTCTGGAATGCCCTCTCCCAGCACAACGTTGCACAGGGGGCACACGTAGTCCTCATCCTCCTTGATGGTGGACGTGAACGGCTGCGGCAGGTTCTCCAGCCTCTGGTTCAGGTCCTTTTCGACGCCTTCCACTGCCAGCAGGTTTTTCGAAATGACTCTGTCCCTCTCAGCCTCCTCGCGGCGCTCAATCAAGTTCAGGATGCCCTGGTCAATCTCCTCGTCCCCGCGCACAAACCTGGCGCCGCCAGGCAGACTGCCGTGGTCCCTGTGGCTGGGGAACACCATTCTGAAGCTTCCGCCATGGTTGACAATGCCTATTTCGCCGGGTGGAATGCCGCCCGCAGCTCCCCCAAAGCTCGCGTTGCTTCTGGCGCCCCTGCTGGGGCCGTGGAACGGGTCCTGGCCGTCCCTCCGCGGGTGGTACATGGGATTGAACACATCTCGGTAGGACGCACCCAGCCTGCGGATGACCCCAGCTGCGGCACGCCGCAGCGGGCGCCGCCGCACGCTCCTAGGCTGCAGATTGTTGATGAACAGGCCCTCGCTGGATGAGTGGTCCTCGTAGTCCGAGTCGTTGTAGTCCGAGTCGTCGTCCAAGTCGTAGTCCATGAGCCCAAACCGGCCATTCTGCTGCAGATGGAGCTGGAGAACCTGTGGGGGCTGCGCTGGGGGCGGCCGCCGGCGCTCGTTGACTATCACAACATCGTCAAGGGAGCGTCTTCGCCTTCTGGCGCCTCCTGGGCTGCCGCTGGCATTGCTGTTGCCACTGCTATTGTGGTGATTGCGGCTAGACGCCGCTGCCGCGCTCTCTGCGCGCACTTCCTGGATGATCTGCACCTCGTCGTCACTGTCATCGCTCACGTGCACCACCTCGATGGCCTCAACGTCGTCGTTCGCACTGCTCGCGGCCATTTTAAGCGTCTTTTCAGTCCTCTTGCTTACTATGTAAATAAAGTAAACTAAAATCAGAAAAAGAAATTTTATATGCCAGAATGTGCCTGGTTCTCGTAGTTTCTCATGCTTAGAGAGAAGCTTGCTGTGGTAGCTTGTACTGGGGGTACTCAGGTTGTTCTAGTTTCTCGGTGTAGCTTAGTCTTACTTTTGATAGCACGTTGCTCAGTTTAGCTTAGTCTTACTTCTGATAGCATGTTGCTCAGTTTAGCTTACTCTTACTGTTTTGATAGCATGTTGCTCAGTTACTGTGTGCTCCTGCTCTTTTAATAACTTGTTACTCAGTCACAGCTTGCTCTACTATTCAATAGACTCTTTACTATTCAGTACTATTCAGTTACTCTTCCTCCAGGTTACTATTAACTACTATTTAGTTACTCTTTACTATTCAGTTACTCTTCCTCCAGGTTACTATTTACTGTTTAGTTACTCTTTACTATTCAGTTACTATCTATTATTCAGTAGACTTCCAGCTCATTCTTTACTATCCAGTAGACTTTACTATCCAGTTGACTCTTTATCCAATGACTTTCTTACGGTAGCATCTTCCCAGTCTATTGTTCCATTGCACTATGAACAGGTTACTCTACATAGTCACAGTTGGCTCTACTATTCAGTCGACTGTTTACTTTCAGCTCACTCTTTACCATTCAGTTACTATCTATTATTCAGTAGACTTCCAGCTCACTCTTCACCATTCAGTTGACTTTATGTCACTTACTTACAGTCACATCTGCAGTATGACGTTTACTCTTCACTAACTTACAGCTACAGCTTACTTTGTACTATCCAGCTCACCCTGTACTTGACTCTCTACAGCTACCAATTCATTGTCCCATTTCACCATTAACAAGTTACTCTATACAGTCACAGCTTTTGACTATCCATCTCACTCTCATTTTACCCTTCTCCACTGTCACAGCTTACCCAACAGCTGCTTTTCTTTACAGCCCAAGACTGACAGTTACTCTCACTAACTGTTACTGTCAACACTGCAATTCTGCTTATTTGCACGTTGTTTAACCAAACGTTTGGAAGGCGTGATAACTTAGAGAAATGCTGTCAATATTATATGGTGGTGAGGCCACTGATATTACTAAACAGTCACATACGAATCACTTCGAGTCTCTATGGATAACTATAAAGCTATCCCAGGATTTTGACACTGAAATACATCTTCTCTTTACGCTTAGAACTAGCTCTTTTCTGCCCACAGCTCACCGTTTCACTTGCTCATTAACTACACCCTGCTTCCCACCATTCACTGCTCAGCCACATACTACTTGGCAATTACTATTGACATATAAACTCCAACGTCTACATCTAAGTGCTCAACTATACTGCCTTTCCCTCCTCCATTTTTGGCCATCACTTTGTTCATCCACCTGTTTGCTTCCTCGCTGATTACGCTGAGCACAGCAGTTACACCCACTATTGTGGGTTTTCTAAGAATTGCAAGCTTGGTTGGAGTTTACCTGGGACTTAAATTCATGGCTTCAACCCCACTAAACCGTTCGCTATATTTACCGAGTTGAGCTTTCTAATACCCAGTCAACACCAAAAGCTAACGAGTGTCTATCGACCCAGTAGATCCCAACTAATACAACATAAAGAAAAAATTTATGTGCCAAAATATTTGCTTTACACCCTGATAAATTAGCAGCTTGATGGGTTAGAAACATTTGTAGTGTTCCTGTGCTATACTACATTGCTTCTTTACTTAAAGAGCACTCTATTCAGTAATCGTTGGGAAAACAGTTAAAACTTTATCTACAACGTAATAACTTAGTTTAATGCATTTAAACAAACATCTGGTAGTAGAGTCACATATTATACAGCTGGATTTATTTCTTTTTATCTTTATCTTTTTTATGGTTGATTAAGAGGGAAAACTAGGCACTTTACAACCCACTTCTCATGTACTTACCAATGACAATACAATGGTCTCTTTCATAAGGCTCTAAGGTCAACTGTTCAAGAGGTTTGATCTTCTCTTCACGCAATTTCTGGACTTCTCTGGCGAAAACAGTCTCAGCATCAACGGTGGAGTCAATACAGTTGGCTTTGATTGAGATGATGACACCACCTTGGTCTTTCAAGAATAAGTGAGAGTTCAGGGCAATGATACGGGCCTGATCTGGTTGCGCAACATCCGCAAACACTGCGTCAACCATGCCAATAAGCATTCTGTATTTCTGTGGGTGTCTGGCATCTTCAATGATTGGAATCACGTTTGGTCTCTTTTTAGCCATACCAATCAGCTCTCTACCTGGTCTGTGCGAGAACTCGACAGCATAGACTAATCCTTCTGGGCCAACGACATCAGCAACGTGGGACACAGAGGTACCTGAAGCTGCACCTAGATATAGCACTTTTTTACCTGGTCCAATGAACAGTTCATCTAAACCACCCATAATACCGGCAGCCAACTTGGATCTGAAAGGATTCCAGACACGGTACTCAATCTTGGTTGGTGGGGCACCTTCTTCTTTAGCTGGCTCTTCAACTGAGATTCTTTTTTCACCGTAAACTGATTCACCTGGTGCTGAGTTCTTGGTGACTAGCAAATCTTCCTTACCTCTGGCAATGAAGACACCTGCGTGACGATGTGGCTCGATGACAACTTTGGCACCACCTCTGGCACCACCTCTGGCACCTCCACGGCCACCTCTGGCACCACCACGACCACCTCTGGCACCACCTCTGGCACCACCACGGCCACCTCTGGCACCGCCACGGCCTCCACCAAAGCCACCTCTGGCACCGCCACGGCCTCCTCCAAAGCCTCCTCTGGAGCCACCGCCAAATCCACCTCTTGAACCTCCTCTAGATCCACCTCTTCCACCTGGTGTAAAAGCCATTTTTATATCTTCTTACTTTCTTCTGTTATTTGACTAAAATCTTTAGCTTTTTTTGTCGATCCAATTGCTTTGTTTCTAAAATCACAAACAAAACACTGAAAGGTCACTCGTTTTCGAAAGATTCAAAAGTTTTAATATCAAGTTATTTCTTTAACTTAAAATTTTAATAAAATTTTTTTTTTTCTGCCTGAAAATTTTCAGTAGGAAAAAAAATTTCTGATTCCCAGCCGGGTAGGTGCTGAGTGGTTGGGGCACATTCCGGAACTCGCCTTCCCGGAACTCGCACTGCACTCCTGCGCGCCGGGTAAATTCCCCGGAACTCAGCGGCAGCCCCCGGAACTCGGTCTTCTGCTGACTGGCTGTCCGGAACTCAGCACCCACCCCCGGAACTCGGTCTTTCGCGACTTATCAGTCTTTATCTTTGGCAAACTTGCACCCACTTCGTTTCCCTCCAGCAACTGTTTGCCCCCAAGACACCACTGAAACACTGCCAGACCATGTCGCTGAACGAGAAGTACTTGCAGCACCTGAAGAAGCACCCGCTGTTGACCAAGGCGGTCACCACAGCCGTGCTATCGCTGCTCAACGAGTCGATTGCGAGCCTCATCTCCAGAGATCTCAAGACGCTCAAAGTGTGCAAGAGCATCACGCTGAGACATCCGTTCTCGGTCAAGCTGCTTCTGCTGGCGCTGTTCGGGGGGTGCATCAATGCACCAATCACCCATTTTGGGTTCAAGTACCTGAACAAGCTCATCAGACCACCGCTCACCGTCAGAAAACAGCTGCTGCAGATTGTAACCTCGCTGCTCACCATCACCCCGGTGCTGAGCACTCTGCTGGTGTCGTACATCTCGGTGATCAACTCGAAGAAGCCGTTTGAGGTGAGAAAGCTGCTGCTGAACCAAGACGGCGAGCTCAGCAGGGCCGCAGCCACCATCAGGCTGGGCCTGCAAACGTCGCTGCTCACCGTGATGAAGACGTCGTGGATCGTGAGCCCACTGACGCTGGTGGTGTCGCAGGTTTACATTCCGCAAGAGCTGTGGGCGGTGTTTAACAATTGCGTTTTCTTTGTTTTAGGTACTGCGCAAAATACGTTTTTAAAGCTTAACAATAGAAAGGCGCAAAAGAAGGGCCAAGATGAGAATTGCGATAAATTGGAGTAATTCAGTTACAATTGAACTGGATTGCGATGGAGATTAATTATATGAATGGCGATGGAAGTTCAAATACATAGATGAATTGCGATGGAGATTAATTATATGAATTGCGATGGAGATTAATTATATGAATTGCGATGGAAGTTCAAATACATAGATGAATTGCGATGAAGCGATGTAAACTAGTAGAATGAACTGCGGAAGCGATGCAAACTGAGTAGAATGAATTACGATGCAGTAAATGCGAATTCCGATGCAGTAAGAGAATGCGAATTCCGATGCAAATCAAATAGAATGCAATTGCGATGCATAAAAAAAACGGGAAACGCGAAATTTCGCATTTCCTAAAGTTTAATTGCGAAAAATGCCAAAACGCGATTTTAGTATGTTTATTATGTAACAAAAAAATATTTTTAATTAAATTAGTAGCACAACACCAAAACCTCAGTGGTAACAGGCACGAGGACCACGAGAGATGTCGCAGAGCAAGTTGGTGCAGCTGCTGGGCTCTGAGCGGTCGAGCCGGCTGCTGAAGGACGAGTCGTTGACTGAGGCCAAGAGAGTGCCGTCGATTTCCAGCTGCAGCGGGCAGAGTGAGGCTGGTGGGAGCGTTGTTATAACGAAAAACGCTGATCCCGTGACGCCAGTGGAGCAGGAGGACGACGAGGATGAAGAGTATGTGCTGGAGCCGCCTCTGCCACCGCCCAAAGAGCTCCACCCGGGCAAACTGTACGCACTGTACGAGTTTAGCGGCAATGATCCGTCACATTGTGAATTGAAACCAGACGAGCCTGTGCTGCTGCTGAACAACCAGGACAGCTACTGGTGGCTGGTGAAGAAGGAGTCCGACAACAGGATCGGGTTTGCGCCCGCAGAGTGCCTCGAGACGTATCACGAGCGGCTGGCAAGGCTCAACTGCTGGAAGAACCGTGAACTGGAGGAGAACAGCAAAGTGCTGGACGACGACGTTGAGCTGAGCTTCAACAACTCCAAGAGCGTGAAGAACGTGACCTTCTCCAACGAGGTGCTGAGCCACAGCGAGGACGAGCTCGACCACACAGACGACGAGCAGCATGAAAACGACAACGAATTTAGCAGCAACAACGGCAGCGACAACTTCCCCATAATACCACTCACGATATCCAAGCGGTCCACGCTGCGCAAGTTCAGCATAGACTCCGTGCACGACACAGAGGCGGAGGGAGAGTCGGACCTGGAGAGTCCCCTGATCGCACCAAACGCGCATTTTTTCCAGTCAGGCAATAACACCAACAACTCGATAGGAACGTACTCCCCAAGCACCTCGTCCGAGATGGACTCGCCCCGGGCCGAGGTGGCAGTGGAAGAGGAGTCGAAAGTGAGCAACCTGTTCGTCAAAAGGGGAAATCTGCCGTACACAAAAGGTGTCAAGGACATTGCCAACAGCCTGAAGCTGCTAGACGATATAATTAATGATGAACTTAATACAAACTCGAAGCTGGATGCGCCGATAAGCTTTGATAGGAAAGCTGGCGAGGTTAAGCAGCTCCATCCAGAGATTAAAGAGATATTCAACGATTCGATGAGTAAGATCGATTTTCTGCTGCAGGAGTTGAGTGACCTGAACGCGAAGCTGGAGAACACGAACACCCAGTTGGGCAGTTAGACTGGGATACCAGCAGGCGAACAGCTGGAAGGGAACAGAGGGACAAATTGCATGTAATTTAATTAATGACACACGAACATTTAGATTTGATTTTGGTTTTGAATTTGAGAAAGTTTTACAATTTGCGAGCTTATTGCTGTAAATTAGCTAGCTTATTGCTCTCTTGCTGTAAATTTGCGAACTTATCGCTGTACATTTGCGTGCTTATCGCTGTAAGTTATTTTTATCTTATTTTCTAGAAACAAAGCGTACTTTTTGCTGTGCCAGAAAAAAGAAAAAAAAAGAATAAAAAAAAAGTATATAAAAAGGTGATTATTTTCATTCTTTAACTGAAATTGTTTATTCCATCAAACTAATTCAATTAAATCAATTGGTAAAAGAACGAAAAATTATAAAAATGTCATCATCTTGTGGTTGCGGAACTGTTAAAACTTGTGATTGTGGATCAAAATGTACTTGCTCCACAAAACCAGCAAACTCCAAAGAGCCTGAATCATCCAGCTCGTCCTCATGCTCATGTGGATCCGACTGTAAATGCGGTACTTCATCGTGTACCTGCTCCAAATAAGTTGGTTAGTCTCGGATAGCAGATAAGGAATATACGGAAATGCATATGGTTATGTTGTTGTAGTCTATAGAAACACCTTACTTTCTTCTGGAGTTGAATTTGCGCTATGTTGTGGGGCAAATACTGAACTGAGCGTAGCCTCATTGCTGGATTTAAGTCCGGGGGCTCGAGATAACCACCAGTTGTCGTGCCATTTCAACTCCTGAATGACTGGCTGACTAGCTGACTAACTGCTCGATTAAAAAAAAAAGTTAAAAATAAAAAGATTGAAACGGACAGGAATTGAACCTGCAACCCTTCGATTGCACTAATTAGGAAATTCCACTGGAGTCGAAAGCTCTACCATTGAGCCACCGCTTCATCTCTGAAGGTTTAAAACTTAACGCTTTGACACACACCTTTGATAATATGACAGTTGCGATCAAATAAATTTCCTCCATCAAGACGCCTACACCCAACATATAATGTATATCTACCATTACCTATGCAAGAATATCAGTTGCAAACAAATTCCCTCCACGCCTACACCCAACATATAATGTTATCTATCATTACCTATACAAGAATATCAATTTTTTGCGCTTTTCTCACACATCAATAGCAACTTTATCAACTTTACTAGCCAAATCAGCATCGATCTTTTCATCAATGTTTGGAATCACAACTTTCTCGGTTGCCAAATTCTCAACTGGGAACAAAAGTTCTTCGTGGTCGCCTCTCAGGTCAAATTCGCTGAGACCAATCAGCGAGTCAAACTTTCTAAATCTTTGTAGATAATGCTCTTTCTTTGCGTCTGCAATTTCGTTCATTTTTTTCCAGTAAACTGGATGGTTGTATTTGAAGTCGACGTAACCTCCGTACAGTGCGTCCAATTGCTCAATTGGTACATAGTTTGGGAATGGCTCGTCAAACACCAGTTTTTCTCTTGTCAACGGGTCAATGAATGGATGAATCAGCTTCATAAAGGTCCAACCTAACCAGGGTATGTTAGTTAGCAAAGCTTTACCTAGTCTCTCCGGATAATGGGTCTGTAGAATGTGCAGCACCTCTCTGCCCACGTTGATTGGTGGGATCTTGGATCCGACATTTGGCACATCATCGTACTGCTTAAAGTCGATCAGTAGAGCAAGAGAGTCTTGTCCTGGTGGCATGTAATCGATGACTCTCTCTAGCATGAAAACCAGGTGCTCAACCTGTCTGTGTGAGGTCTTTGTGTTCTGTCTGCCTGGCTTTAAGTACAGGATTGGTCTTGCGTCATTCTCGTAGCCCAAGATGACTTCTTTACCACTTTCATTTTCCTCAGACACCGTGTCCGCAGTGATTTTGGTGTTTGATTTATTGGCGTCCCCGGAAATTCCAAACTCCCTTCTCCACGAGATCGAGCTTTCAATTCTTGCAATACAGTCTTTGGTGTTCCACTTGGTGGCTCTCAGGTATCTTAAAAAACACTCTTTTGTTAACCAAGCCTTCTCGTTATCGGTTAACTTAGATTTGCTTTTCGCGTGTTTTTCACTGTCGTTTATCTCCAGATTTGGATCTTGGAAATGCTTTAGTATGATGTTGTATTTCTCCTGCTGGTCCTTGGTCAGCTCTTTGTGACTTGGGATTTTGGAGGTTTTAGGCAATGATTCAAAAGGAACTTCAGTCTTAATAATTAACTTTGGATCAATTTTTGGCTTTGCCTCTTCTACTGAATCTTCTTTTTTTCTCCCAAAGATTCCCATTTTCCAATAACTTTTTCTCCCACTGCTATACTAATAAAAAAACAAGAAAAAACTTTAGCCGTCGCGTCGTGATAATTTATAATATTTTTTTGGCTTCCTGTTTATTAAGGTGAATTTTTACTTTTTCAACCTTTTTTTATGTAAGGGAAGCGGAAAGGAAAAACACTCCGCCGATGTGCCGAGGAAAGGAAATAGGTGCCTAAAAGGGAAACTTTGGTTGGCAACCCCCGTTGGAATGTGAATTCTTGCTGGAATGTGAACTATAGCTGTGCTGGACTGTGGTGCATCTGGTTGGTGCACCGAGGTGGTGTTGAGGGAGCAAAAACTAACAAAAGCCCTGCAGTTTAAGCAACTTATCGAATTCCCGTACCAGTTGCAGCGGTGTGTAATGTATTATGTAAGTGCAGTGTTGGGAAGTTGCTGCTGGTTATGTAAGGTGTTACGAGGGCGGGAGTGGTTGTGTGGTTATGTAAGGTGTTATGAAACTGGGAGTGGTTGTGTGCTGAAAGCTATTTATTCTGATTTGAATTTATTTTTTAGTGACAAAATATTTTTGCACTTATTGCACACTGTTTTAATTTCCTTTAAAGTGCTGGTGAAGAAACAAAAGAGGAGAGATGCCGGTTAAATCTTTGAGCAAAATCTGCGAGATTCAGCTTGGTATGAACTACCATTTAATCCAGGACATTGGAGATGTTCGATTTCAGTTAATTAAGCCAATTTTACTGAAATTCAATGCTACTCAGTTGATTAATTTGGAGCAAAAGAATCCAAAATTAGTCCTAGAAGATGACTATATCTGGTTTAAAATCATACAGAAACAGTTTCCAAATAACCTGGATGTGCGATTTACCCACAGCAAAGACAAAATACTAAATTTTTATAAAAATGAGTTGAGCAAGTTGAATTTTGATGCGTCCAGTATAAATTTTGATAACTATCTGGTTTTAGATGAGGCTGGAGCTGAAAATAGTGTAAGGAGGTATAAACTACCGTCCAAGCTGTTATACTTGAAGTATTCAAAAGAACTCAGTGAAAAGGAAGAACTAGCAATATTCAACTTGAGAGAAAGAATGAAGAAACTAAGGCAGGAAAAAGAGCAAAATAAAGTTATCAAGCTGGACAGGATAATCCCAATAACCAACAACGGTTATCGAATTAAGAAAATGAAAAACAGCACTAATAATGAAAGGTCAAAGCTGTTTATGAAGTCTAAAAGGGAAGCTGATTTGCATAAATCCTTCTTCAAGAACCCCAGAAAAACCGATTTACGAGTTATCCACCCGCCCCAAAGGTCAGTGTTTAACTCTTCGTCTTGCACTTCTTCTAATGGCACTGGTGGCTCTGAAAGTAACAAGAACAAAGGCATTTTGGTACAGAGAACATTAAAAAGTTCATTCTCAAAGAGATGAATTCGCATGCACCTTTGGCACCACTCAGCATCACTTAGCATTACCCAGTTTTACCATGTCCTTTTCAGCATAGCAGCAACCAATTCACTGAGCCATCGACATAACTGCTTAGGCCCAGTATGGCCTGCAGCTGGAGTTTTTTGTTTCAGCATCATACACATTGCTGCTAGAGCCACCTACCACCACAGGCAGCGGGCTAGCAGCTGTGCACGCATAGCTATATAGACACCAATGTATAACTGATTATACCATAGTTATGTAAGCATTTATATGCCAAAAGAAAGAAAAGAAAAGAAAAAAGTATTACAAATATCAGTGAGCTCAAGTGAGGCGAGGTGGTTAGTGTTTGCCACCGAGAGTTTGTATATAAAGAGGCATTCTGTGTTATTTTGGGTAATTGGAGTGCTGAGAAGTGAGGAATTGAATAATCCAGGGGAATATAAAAGCAAAAATACACAATGTCGACAGAACTGATGGAGATTGGTGAGCACTGCTCGTTCTGCGGGCAACTCGACTTCCTGCCGTTCAAATGTGAATGTATGAAAACGTTCTGTGCTGAGCACCGCCAGCCAGCGATACACCAGTGCAGCTTTATAGCGGAACAAGACGCTAAAGCCAGCCCCCAACATGTGAGTGGCGGCAGAAAAAACACAGACGCTGCTATCAAAGCGCTGCTGCCGGAGCGTTCCAGCGTGAGGATGAAGCAGTACAATGAGCAGCAGCAGGCACAGCAGCAGCAGGCCAAGGGCAACAACCTGAACTCGCTGATCCAGAACAATCAGTCTGCGATGGCTAAACTGAAGAGCTTTTTTGCCAGCAACAGCAAGCCGTCCAGGCCTGTAACCAACAACAAGACTAAGCAGATGATTGAGCTGAGCAAGCTGAAAGCAGCCAGTAAAGGGGACGGGAAAATCCCGGTCAGCGAGCGGATCTACGTCTACGTCCAGGTGATTGACGACGACAGCAGCTCCGCTGCCCAAAACGTGCGGCACCCGGTCTTTATCAGCCGGGCTCACCCTATAGGCAGGGCGCTGGACCAGCTGGCTGCGCAGTTCGGGCTCAGAAACGTGAACAACAGAAGCAGTGACGAGTCCCAGAAGCTGTTTCTGTTCAAACAGGTCCAGGAAGCGGGCGCAGAGTTCCAGAAACTGGGCTTCAGCGACCGGTGCAGCTCCGTGTACAACTGTGACGTACTGTGCCTGGTGCGCGGCAACTTCCAGACGTGATGCCCGCTCCCAGGACACTACATAGCTAATAAATATGGGCCTCTCGCCGAAAACGGAAAAAATGTAGATCGAAAAGATAACAAAATCAAAAAAGAAAAAAAAATCAAAAATCAAAAAAGAAAAAAAAATCAAAAAAGAAAAGAAAATCAAAAAAGAAAAAAAATCAAAAAAGAAAAAAAATCAAAAAAGAAAAAAAAAATCGTCCATTTTCATTTTGGGGCGAAAAAGAAATCAAAAACAAATAAAAAAAGAAAAAAGAAAAAAAAACCAAGTTGAACTAAATCAACGTGAAATAATTTGCTTATAAAAGGCGATCACAGCACTGTTTGAAGCAGATTAGAAAGCTGTTGTTTGTTCGAGTCAACTAGGATTTCTTTTTAGTTGCTACCGTTGGCCATTTCCACAGATAATTCAGGTTACAAAGCGTCTCAGCTGATTTTTATCCCTGAAATTGTTGGTTTTTTGTGTGATTATTTCATCAACTTTGGCTTCTCCCTGGACTTTGTTTAGCAGAAACTCAACCCCAAAGTGCCCTAAACCAGTTGCATCCTAATTTTGTGTTTGTGTATTGATAGCAAGGTGAAAATTGTTGGTCAAAAAAAGAAGGAAGCAAAACTTGTTCACAAAAGTGAGATTTACAGAGTATGACAACCCGTCTGAATAATAGCAGTGCGACAGCTGCTGCCACGGCAGCTGCTGCTGCGAATGTGGCGGTGAACACCATCACGAACGGCAACAATGTCTCAGCGTCAGCAAATGCGGTACCTCCAAGTACCAGCAACAATAACAACTCGTCCTCGTCATCTGCCGTTAACAACAACAGCAGCAGCAATAGCAACAGCAACAGCAACAATACCGTTGGTCTGCACTACAAGATAGGCAAAAAGATTGGCGAAGGGTCGTTTGGTGTGATCTTTGAAGGTACAAACCTAATCAACCAGCTGCCAGTTGCCATCAAATTCGAACCAAGAAAAACAGAGGCTCCGCAGCTAAGAGACGAGTACAGAACGTACAAGCACCTTAACGGGTCTTATGGGATCCCTCATGCGTACTATTTTGGCCAAGAAGGAATCCACAACATATTGGTGATTGATTTACTAGGACCATCGCTAGAAGACTTGTTCGACTGGTGTGGACGCAAGTTCAGTGTTAAAACCACAGTCCAGGTTGCTGTCCAGATGATATCTTTGATTGAGACCCTGCACAACCGCGACTTGATCTACAGAGACATCAAGCCTGACAATTTCCTAATTGGCAGACCTGGCCAAGCCGATGAGAACCAGATCCATCTAGTGGACTTTGGTATGGCCAAGCAGTACAGAGACCCAAGAACAAAACAGCACATTCCGTACAGAGAAAAGAAGTCTTTGAGTGGAACGGCAAGATACATGTCGATCAACACTCATTTGGGCCGTGAACAATCTAGAAGAGACGACTTGGAGGCTTTGGGCCATGTATTCTTTTACTTCCTGAGAGGCCAGTTGCCATGGCAGGGACTAAAGGCACCAACAAACAAGCAAAAATATGAAAAAATTGGTGAAAAGAAGAGAACTACCCCAGTTACAGACCTAGCAATTGGATTACCACACCAGTTTGCAACTTATTTAGAGACTGTGAGAAATTTGGGATTTGAAGAAACACCAAATTACGAGAGTTATAGACAGTTGTTGATCTCGGTATTGACCGACATTGGTGAGACAATGGATGGTGAATACGACTGGATGAAGTTGAACGGTGGTAAAGGCTGGGATTTGGCAATTAACAAAAAACCAAATTTGCATGGTTACGGACATCCTAATCCTCCAAACGAGAAGGACCGTCATCACCGTAATCAAAGAAGAAAACAGCACCAGCACCAACAGCAACAGCAGCAAATGTTCGCGAACGGTCAACTGCAAAACCCATCCAACGCCCAGGGCAACAACACCCAGCTGCCACCACAGTCGCTACCTCCTTCAACTCCTCAACAGAACCGTTCTAATTCTAATCTGAGACTCAACGCAACCGGCAATGCTCTGAACCAACAGCAGTACAACAACAAACAGCCTGCTCCAATCAGAAGCCTGCAGCAACAGAACACTGATATAAACACCAGCAGCCAACATAACAACAACAATCAAAACCACAGTAATCAATTGCAGAACGACAATGAGTCTGCTAAAAAGGGTTTTTTCGCAAAACTGTTGTGCTGTACCTGAGGCTGGCCAGTTGTCTCACTATAAAATAGCATCGTATCAAAAAAAAAAAAAAAAAAAAAAGTAATACTGTTTTTCTACTATGTATAGTAAAGTCTTTAGAGTTCAGGCCTTTGTAGTGTTGGTGGTAATCCTACGCAAGATATTGAATATAAACACTTAAGCTAAATTATGTTTGAAGAATTTATAAATATATAAAAATATAAAAAAACAATAAAAATATATAAAAAATAAACACTAAAACAACAGGAAGAAGGCAGCATTAATATAAAAACGTCTTGACAACTTGTATTGATGATTGGAAATCCAAACAATCAAAAAATAACGGGTATGATTTTTTTTTTTTTTTTTTTTTTCATTTCCTCTTCTTATTGTTTTGTTTTCATTTTGTTTTTATTACTTTTATTATGGTTATTATATTATAAATTAGGTATTATTATTGTGATTATTGTGATTGTAATAGAACAGCTGATATAATCACTGCACTTAAGCAGTTGAAATGGTTGGAATACCAGTTTTTGGGGCGCTTGATCTTGATAATCTTCCGCCAAAAGCACCATTAGCCAACAATGAGTAACCAGAAATACCGAGGGAAGCTAAAAAGATGAAGAATGAAAAATACAAGAAGGCAACAACGGCTTGAGCTTTTCTGCAACGGTCAGTTGAGCCTTGGACAATTGAGTTGGAGTCCAAGTAGTCCTTGTCTGTACATGAGTGGCAACGAATACCGACAGCTAACGCAGTTGCACCTGCAAATGTGAAAACAAAGTTTAGGAAGTCTAATGACACCAAAATCACTGGCCATGCTAGAGCAGTGATAAAGTTTGCAATTACACCGTAGAATGATGAAAACACCAATCCGAAAGTTGCTGCAAAAATACAGAAGTTGACTCTTGGACTGTGTTCATCTTGTGTAGCAATTAAGGAGCCTGTAAGACCAAGAACAATGACTAAGAAGGCAAAGTTTAAACCACGTAATGAATTGTCAATTATTGATAGCATTTTCTTTGAGTAAATTAATTCTTTTAAACAACAAAAAAATTAAGGGTGAATTATAGCAAAACAAAGTAAATTAAAAAGTGGATATTTTTTAATATTTAAATGGAAAATATTAGTTTGAGAATTTTACAGCAAAAATTCTGTAAATGGTTAAAAATCGCATTTTTCAAAACAATGGGATTCTTTTTTTTTTTTTTTAATATATTATTTTGCTGAAATTTTTGCGGAAATTGCGAGAAATTCGCAATAATTTAAACGTAAATTGCCAACAATTAAACCGGTAAAATTTGCAAAAACGTGCAAACCCTTGCTGGGAACACTCCCCTTTCCGTCTCCTACTTTTGCGACAACCACCACCAACCCCAGCCATCAACCTGTTACTGATTTTCGCAATATTTTCTTTTTACTGATAATGTTAAATTTTGTACGGTTAAAAAAACCTGCAGTTACCGCTTTAGGAAACAAAACAGCTTAATTAGGACAAAACATGCAATCGCTTGTTACAAGGGCAAAAAAAAAAACTAGCAATACAAAAAAAAAATGACAAACTAAAATATGGAGGGAAATTTTTCATTTTGCGGTTAAATATTAGTCAGCGTGGGTAACGGTGGAGATGGGAATTGCGGGAAACGGCGGGTATACTGTTGACTTCCCCATTCGGCAATAACCAGCACGCGCTTGGCATCCTCCATGGCAGGGTCCAATTTATGTCCAAATTTGCTGGTTCAAACGGCTGTGTGCTAGTTGGTGAATTCCTGGAACACCGGTAGAGTACCGCTGTGCTTTGAAATTCGAAGCTGATCTTGCGCACACTCCAAAGCAATAAATAAAAAAAAAAAAAAAAAAAGACTTGCTGTGCTTGTATCTTTACACAAAAAGCAGCAAGAATGACCTCAGTCATCGTAAACGACACCATTGAGTCGTCAATTGCGGGTCTGGAAACGCAGTCCAATGCCATCCTGAACCAGATCGCCGACTTACACTTCTCCAATGAGAACCAGACAACTTTCTACCAGCTCAACTCTATAGGCAACAAGTCAGTCTTGTCAGATTTGGTAATTATCCAGTCATCCTTCACCGAGTTGCAGTCTTTCTTCAACCAGAAGGACCTCAAAAATGGTAAATTGATGGACTTGAACAAGGTTAATGGTATTCTAAGCACTTTCAAAGACCTGAATAAAGATAATTTAAATGCGCGTTCCGCCTTGAGTGGCAACTTTTCAACAGAAATCAAAAAGGAAATTGACTTGATTTACCAGCTGAAAGATCTCGTGCTCAACTATGCAGTGCTTTCTGTCTATCAAATAATTTCATACAACTTACTGGACACAACAATCAATATTTCTGATGATTTGCTTTACTGGGATTCAGTCTTGTCCTCAAACATGAACATCATGGTGTACCTGGTGCAAAACTTCCCAGCCAACTTGTTCAACTTGTCTAAATCAATCATTGCGGATCTCAAAAAGCTAGCAACAATCTCACCAGTAAATGCAGCAAATAACAATAACGACGATATTTTAGTTCCAGATTTTTTGAGCTCAAACTTTCCAAATTTAGTCTCATCATACAAACTGTTTATCAGCTACTCCAAGAGAGTGATAGACCTACTTTATAAAAACCTGATTTCAAACAATATCAAAATTTTCAATAAACTGATTGGTTTGAACTTGAAAAAAAGCTCATTGGGAGGAAACCTCAACTTTCTAAGAATTGTTTTGGGATCCCCAATTTATTCAGTCGTTGACCAAATCAAAAACAAGAGAAAGAACTTGCTCACTTTAAAAAATAAGAATGCAGAGAAGTTGGGTTTTCTGATTTTAAACCTACCAAACTCAAAGAATGTTGATGAAAATATCAACAATCTGTACAAATCTGTCAATTTGGAACTCAAACAAAGTGAAAAAGAGAGCATACAAGATGATGACAATATTTTAAAGCTATACAACTTTTCAAACAATTTATTGCCTAAACATTTGAAAGAGATCAATGAAATTAAATCATCGAATTCAATCCCATCAGCTTTAACAAGATACTGGCCAAGTGCGCTGCTTCTGCTGCTATATGGTCCTTCATCAGTTATTTCAATCATCTCCAATAAGGAAAAAATTAAGCTCTTTATTCAAAACAATCTAATTGAGACAGTCAAAGGTTTCTACAAGAACTGGATATTAAAACCTTTGAATAACATTCTATCCACCATCAAACATGACGATAACTCTGAAATCTCAATAATGTCACAGAAATCACTAAATTCAGATCTAAATTCACTAAAGAGAATGGTTATTGATTTTACTTTGGAGAATTCTGAGTATAGAAATCTCCCATCCGATGAATTGCAGAGTTTGAAGCAGCAGTTGGATTCCTTGGTCTCACAAGGTGACCTGACTCCAATAATGGAGAATTATGAGTCAGAAATCAAACAGCCGGTTAAGAACTTGCTGAAGGGGAACTTGATAAGATCGCTGTTGATTCAAATTCAAAAGACAAAAGTCGATGGATCAATTGCAATAAGTGGAATTGACAAGCTATTGAAATCACAGGAGCTGGTTTTTGGAATTGTGGCTGCATCGCCTAGTTTTCTCATTGTCTTTTATCTGTTCAGTCATGTGAGAAACTATTTGAAAAATGGTGTTTTATTCAACAGAAATAATTCAACTGCCAATAAGATTTTGATTTCGCAAAAGATCAACAAGATTGAAAACCTGATCAACCTGGCTATTTACAATAAAGTAGATGTGAACTTATTCAATGGGTTGGTCCTGATTGAGATGTTCTATCTGAAGAAAATTGGGCTTTACTTAGTGCCAGTTTCAAGACGCAAAGAATGGCTCAACGATGTCAACCAGCTGGTTGATAACACATTGCCATTAAAGGCAAAGCTGAACATTATAAAACGCATTCACAGAGTGTACAATGCTTATTTCATATAAAGTGGTTTACATCTTTTCATATAGACTGGCTTACGTTCACATTCATTCCCTATAAAGAGCATTCACATTTATTTCATATAAAGAGCGTTCACATTATTTCATATAAATATTTCATATAAGGGATGGTTCTTATCATATAAATTATTTCATATAAAGAATGGTTAGTGGCATAGCGCCTAAAAAATACTGTTAACGAGATCAGAACCAAGAGTGGCACCAGCACCAAAAATGGCAGCGTTACCCAGCTTGGAACCGAACTTTTTGAACGCCTCGCCGGTTTGGCTGTGCTGCTGATGTTGCTGTTGGACTTGCTGCACCTGTTGCTGCATCTGCTGGGCCTGCTGGACCTGCTGCTGGACCTGGTTCTCCACCTGCTGGACCTGCTGCATCTGCATCATTGGCTGCTGCTGAGGTGGAGGCGAGTAGTACTGTTGCATTGGCTGTGGGAGAACTTGCTGTGGCATTGGCTGCTGCATTGGCATTTGCTGCACCGGCTGCTGGACCGACACTTGGGACTCGGATCTCTGCTGGTATATAGGAGGAGGTGCCTGTGCGCTATCCAGCACCTTGACATAGTTGGAAGGGAACATTCCGCTTCTGGAGCCAATCGAGCCCTTCCACCAGTCCTTTGAGGTGTGCTCCAAAACCTGGATTTTGTCGCCAGCCCTCAGCTCCAGGTCTTCTGGCTGCTGTGGCTTGTATGGGTATAGTGCTTCTGCGTATTCTAGTGCTGGGGATGGTGCTGGTGGTGGCCCTGGAGGTGGTGCTACCGTATTGGAGCCTGCGTTTGTGCTGGAGCTGGCATTGGACCCCGCGCCAATGGCCTGGATCGGCTTGGAGTCGCTTTGGTACCGGTCTGGTAACGCATCGACTATCTGTTTATAGAACTCTTCGCTAATAACATTGGAGTCTCTTAGAAATTCAAGTTCCTTAATTCGTATGTTAGAAGGGCACTTCATCACCACCAGTTCTGGTCCAATCAACTCACTATCTTGACATTCGCTAACGAACGGTTAACTAAAGCTGCTGACATGGCTCCTGCTGTTGTTTCTTCTCCTGGTTCAAGTTGATTTATAATTAAAGATGAAACTAAAATTAAAAACAGCTTGCAATAGGTAAAACGGTAAAAAGAGCATAATGTTTCCCAAATAGGAAATAAAAGTGCAGGCTGGTCTGGTGCCGCAAATAAGTTGTTACCATACGAGTAAGCAGTGTGTAGTTGCATGATACAGGCAGTATACCACCCAGCATACAATGACAACACAACATGCCAGATGACACCACACCGTGCCAGATGACAATACCACACCATGCCATATGACAATACCACACCATGCCATATCACAGAACACCACGCACCATGCCATATCACAGAACACCACGCACCATGACATATCAGAATAGGGCCCATATTATGACAACTGAGGCAGCTGTGGATTTGTGTTTGACCAAGCGGTTTATGTTGAGCTCTGGCCAATAAACATTCCTCCTCCAGTTGGATAAACAGTTTTATATGGTGTTCTTTACCTGATAATTCCATGTTGTAAAGTGCATGGTGGCTTACCCAGATCCTAGCTATGACCTTCCAGTTGACTGACTCTCATTGTTGTTTTGAAAGAGATTAGATGGTGATAACTGTTCTTACACTGTCTTTTAAAGTAATGAGTCTTCCCTCTGATCGTGTTTGGGGTTGTAACTGGTACCTTGGGGATTATACTTTCACCAGTTGTCCGTATAATTGATGAGTGGCTGGAAGTGAACATCCCACAGAAGATGGCATCAGAATATAACCGAAATCATAGGGTACGACGTAACCACATTGAACAGAATCTGCATTACCCCAGCACACATGGGGATCCACGTGGACATGGAAAACAGCCCCGACCGGTACACTGCGCTGAGAATCAGCCCAACTATGGTGCCTGACGCTATGCCCTGGACACCGCCTATGATGACATAAAACACCAGTATGTAAACACCATTAGTGACTCTTCTGTGAACAAAAGCAGCCCAGCTGCCTGCCGCACCGTAGAACCCAATAAAGAATATCAGCGTCCAAAACGTGGTGAACTGCCAGATGTCGGATGTGTAGTACAGGTACGAAACCGTGTACAGCTCGTTGTTGACTGGCCAGTATAGCGACGGGAATTTGGGCGTGGTGTACCCTACGGGCACGTCTGAGATGGTGACGAAAGATCTGAGTGTGTTAGTGAAGGTGCTGGGGTGCCGGGGTGCCCCACAGGGCAGCAGGGGTACTCACTTCATGCGTGTGCGCTGTTGGTGTCTCACTAAGCCTACAAAAAGTGATAAATTTGTTTACTGGGGCTGTGCTTATGTAATCGCGGCGCGCTGCTTATGTAACTACATGCGGCTCGCTTGCTCATTGGCCGCTTAGTCATCTGCAGCGGCCCGCTTACTCATCGTCGTCGTCGCGCTTGGTGACGCCCGTGGCGCTGAGCAGCGCGTCAATGTCGCTGGGCTTCCACAGGCGCTGGTAGATCTTGCCGTTGGCGCCCCTGGTGATCGTGGCAAACTCGAGCTTGTCGCTGGTGAGCGACGTCGAGTCCATGGTCTTGGACAGCACCTTGAGGGCGAGCTCTGCCGCGTCCTGGACCGAGATGTCGTCCTTGTAGTCCTGCTTGAGCAGGGTCTGTGCTGCCGCGTTGTTGGCGCCGATGCTCGTGGCCTTCCAGCCCGAGTAGTTGCCCGAGGGGTTCGACGTGTACAGCTGGAACCCGTAGCGGTCGTCGTAGCCCGCGTATATGAACGACACCCCGAACGGTCTGAGCCCGCCGTGCTGGGTGTAGCCCTGCTTGACGTCGCACAGGCGACGCACCAGCAGCTCCACGGGCATCTCCTCGCTGTACACCTTGAGGTACTCCTGCGCAGACACCCGGGCGTTGTTGATCAGTATGCCTGCGTCCGCGGTCATTCCAGCCACTGCCACCGCCACGTTGCTGTCCTGTTAGTACGTTGCTCCCTGCAGCGTGCTGCCCGCTCTATACTCACTCGTTCAGCGTGTAGATCTTCTCTGCTGAGGAATCCTGCTCCAGCAGCTTGCTGGTCACTTTGCGCTCTGCCGCCAGCACAATCCCGTCTGCCGCCAGGATCCCTATGGCGGTCCCTGCGTGCGATATCGCCTCCAGCGCGTACTCCACCTGCACCCACCGGGTCTGTTAGCTGCTGCTTCTCCCGAAAGAGGACCCGCCACGAGCCCAACGCCACTCAATACTCACCTGGTACAGACGCCCCTCCGGCGAGAAAATCGTGGTCCGACTGTCGTATCTTCTGGACCCCATTGTGCTCTGCTGTTCCTACTGGCCTGTCCTGCGCTTGCTGCCTGCTTCGTGGTTGCTGCTCCTTGATTCGCCACCACTGGTTGTTTACTAAGAAAGCTATTTATTTATTATTTTTCTTTTAAAAAAATATCTGCTTACTGAGAAACCACAACAGTGCGACGTTTGCCGGCTTGAGAGCGTTTGTGGGCACGGCGGCACGATGACTGAGGCACCAGGCGAACCAGCGCGTGCGGCAGAGCAGCTGCCCGAGAACTGGGCTCAATTGACGGCGCCCAACGGTGAGTAATCCGTGTGAGACACAAACCCACCAGGGCACCAGCTAACAAGGCCCAGGCGACACGTTCTACTACAATGAGCGGACCAAGGGGTCCACGTACACCCGGCCCACGCTGGGGGGGTCTGTGCACGGCTCAGCGCGCAGCAGGGGCTCCGCTAGGGGCCCCAACAAGGGCTCCAAGCTGGACAGTGTGGGCAAACCGCTGTTCAGGTACCCGCTGCCAGGCACCGGCTGGAGCGTGGTGATCACGACCCGGGCGAAGCACTTCTTCCACTGCGGCGCGACGGGGGAGTCCCGGTGGCGCGTGGACGAGCTGGACGAGGTGCTGGACCGGCTCGACAAGCACTATTTGCTGCTGCTGCTGGCGAAATCGCGGGGCCTGGAGCTGAAGCCGGCCGTCGAGACGGACCTGCGGCTGCACCTGAGCTCTCTGGAGCGAGCAGAGGGCCGGGAGGCCCCAGAGACTGCTCTTGTCGAGAAATTGGCTGAAACCTCGGCTGGAGACCCGGCTGGAAATACTGGAACCCCGGCTGGAGACCCTTCTGGAAATGGCGAGGCCCCTGCTGGAACCGCAGCTGGAATCCCAGCTGGACATGGCGACGCCCCTGCTGGAACCGCGGCTGGAATCCCAGCTGGACATGGCGACGCCCCTGCTGCAGATATAAAGGGAGACCCCGCTGGAGATGGAAATGGCCCAGACGATTTGCCAGACTCCTCAGACAACGAGCACGGCCTCGCTCTATCAGACCTCGACAGCGTCTCGTCAGACAACGGGCTCAACCTCGCAGACCTCGACGACGTCTCTTCAGATGACGAGCCGGGCGACGCTGACCGCACCCACAGCTCCAGCGACAAACAGCTCTTTATGGACCTGCTCACCGAGTACCAGCTCGACCCGTTCAGCCCCTGGGAGATCGAGTCCCTCAAGCTGGTCAACGACTCCCGGTACACGCTGTACCTCACCGACAACAAAAGCCGAAAGGACGCTTTTGATGAGTGGTGCCAGCTGAAGTACCAGGATCAACAGCCAGCAGCTGAGTCCGAAGACGACGACAGCGACGAGAATGCCGAGGTACCGTTCGTACAGTTCATGAGACTGCTGCAAAGCGTGGACAAGCTGGACAAGTTCTTCTTCGAGTTCAGAAAAAAGCACAAACCGCAGCTCCAGGCAATCAACCTGGGTGAAAAGGACCAGGAAAAGTACTACAAGGAGTACTACAAGCTTGCGACAAAGTCAGAGCAGCAAAGAGAATCAGAATTCAAACAGTACCTAAAAAACTCAAAAATATTTAAAAAAAACATCCAGCAGCTGGACTCGGTTTCTGAATACAATCTGCCCAGTGACAGTGGCGACGCCAGAGCACTGCACAAGCAGCTGGCCAAAGTGCAAAGAGATCTGGGCATTTCCAGCACAAACTTACCACTGAAACCACAGTTCTATGCGGTCACGGATCTCACAAGACGAATTGGCATCATCTTGGAAACAGCTAGGGAGCTGCGTTCAGCTGGCTGTTGAGCTACTATCACTGAAACACAGTCCTGTGCGGTCGGGAAACGAATTGACATTCGTACAACCAGCTAACGAGTTTAGCTGCTCAGCTTGTACTTGGAGCTCTTACAGTTGCCAGTCAGGATGTTTTCAGGAACAGAGTACCCAGTGGCCTCCCAGGTGGTCAGGTTCCAGTCCTCATAAGCCTTAGGGTGGTTCTTGATATAGTCATAAGTTGGATAGTCCTCCGGGTCACACGTCAGGTTGATGGCGTCTTCCGGCTGGTAGATTCTCACATAGTCGATGGACAATGTCAGAGGGAAAAACAGTGATGCCCAGTCAATGTAGGCCCAGTTATTTGAGATTCCCAGATTCAGAATAATCGACATTGGTTCTTTAGAGATTCTTCTCCAGCCAATATTACCGTTTGGATGCAGTGCTGTGGAGTAGACTGTGAAAGTAGGCTCCCCGACAAACCACTGGCAGTACCCGTCGGTGTCGTCGTTCAGGTATTCAAAACCATATGTTTGGTAGTGGTGGCCATCGGTGTCACCAAACTCGTACCACGAGGTGTTCAACGTGGAGACGGCAGACACTGCCTGTTGGAATGGACCTCCACAGTACGTGTTGGACGTGGTGAGCGACTTGTTGTATATCTCAATGAAGTCATAGTCCGGCATGTACCAAATATCAAATGGGGCTATCTGCATGGACTGCGAAGCGATACCCACTCCTAGAGTGGTGTCGACTTCTCCTTCTATGGCGTCAATCTCAGGTGCTCCTCGGCCTGTGCCTTGGTTTGGGTGTTCGCCCCCATCACAGGTGCACACATTGAGTCTCTGGCCCTTCAGGTAGCTGATTCCGTCGGCAGAAGACTGGTTGGCCGTGATCCCGGCATCGCACGAGTCGTACGAGTACGGCCACACCCCGTCGGTAGTTGCAGGGTACCCTGGTCTGCCCAGGTTGCCCAGCGTCCATATACCGGGCCACAGACCGGTCACATTACCATAGTTTGGGAGCCTGGCACTCACCTCGATGGTTCCCTGGGTGAAGCACAGCTTGTTCCAGGACTGCAGCATGCCCGATCTGTAGTACAGGTCGTGGTTCTTGAAAGCATCCATTCGCAAGTTCAGGGTCCCTTCCTTGGTGGTGGACGCGTCCGGGTCGTACCACTCCAGGTCCCTGGTGACTCCGTACCACAGGTTAGGAGCGGTCCAGAACTGGTCGTCCCCGTCATAGAAGGTACGGCCCTCTGCGTTGAACTCGTCTGAGAACACGAGCTTCCACTTGGACCCGTCCTTGGCCACTCTGGTCTGCGCATCGTCTGGCGTGTCCGGGTCCACTAGCGAGGTGCGGATGGCCCCCAGAGTTGGGTATTTGTACGGTGATAGCGAGGTGGTGTTCTGCACCGTGTGCTCGTAATCCATCACCCCGGTATAGGTGAGGGCCGGCAGCACAACGAACAGCGCCACGGCACCCAGCAGCAGCACGATGAACCCGATCAGCCCCCCCATGGACCGCTTGTCCATGTTCTTGAGGTCGTACAGGAACCGGTGCTTATCCATGTACGCATCGCCTATCGGGTCTGGGTTGTGCAGGTAGTCGTCTGGCTCCTTCTCGTCAATGTGGAGCGGGAAGGACGACGCAGGGTACCCGCCGAACGGACTGAACTCGTCTGGCTGCTCTGCCACGCCGTACGAGCCGTCCTGGAGCGACGACTCCAGGCTGTCGGCCCGCTTGTGGTCCTTGGTGGCTAGGCTGATGCCTGACGCTATCCTAGGATACCTGGTGTATGGCGAGGACGACTGAATATCCCTGAAGGGCGACATGGTGCTTCTGCGGAACGAGTCGTCGTGCGAGCTGGTGTCGTTGCCCAGCAGGTACGAGCTCGAGTGCGGCAGTCTGTACTGGGACTCGCTTTCTTCGCTCGACTGCTCGCTGTTGTGTGCGTCTGGGCCCGTGGTGTTGGCTGCTGCTGCGCTGAACGGGTTTCTCAGCAGCTCCTCAGAGCTCGAGTCGTGGAACGAGCCCCGGTTCCCTGTTAGGTTTCTAGCTGCTGACATGGATCTGGTCTGGAGCTTGGTGCGGTAGTGTGGTTAAAAAGGTGAGAAAAAGTCTGTGCTGAAAAATGTGGTGCAGGAGGCAACACCGGCGTGTGGGTACAGGTGCTAGTGGGTGATGGGGTGCGCAGGTCAGTGGAAGGCTAATGGTCCATCAACTTGAAGGAGGAAAAAATGAAAGAAAAAAAAATAAGCTTTGGGTAATAAATATAGAGCTTAACGTATTTTATCAAACATCTTATTAAGGTATGTTGATTACTGGATGTGCGGTGCTTAGACCTGGCACTGGGAGCGGGTTATTAATACCTCTGTCTATATTTATCCTCTCCCATGTACATTCAGGCATTTAGCTATATAAACGGTGGTTAACAGTACTGCCACTAGAGGCTTAAGGTTGACATTGACTGAAATTCATGGAAATTCTAAATCAAATACTAATTTTAGGCACACGAAAATTTTACCTGTATGGAATATTTTCGCGCCTGTCGGTTAAATGTTGCGCTTTGGGAATTGCAGCTTTGTACCGAGCAATATCATACAACAGCGATCCTGGCGGACAGCGTGGGATCTCGTTATCTGGGTCGGTAGTGTAACGGTACAGTCCAAAGTTAACTAAACAAGCTTTTTAGTCTGCTAACTAAAAACGCAGCTTAGCTATTAGATCATATATTAACCTGTCAAGCTGCAGATCTTTGCCGTTTTTAAAACGGCTGCATGAAGTTTGTTGTTCGGGACACAATTCGCAATTTAAGCGAAGCAATTTTATAGTGAGCCTTCCTTACACCCAGACGGAGGTATTGCGAGGAAATTTGCGATGAGGTCTTGACAGGATGGCGTTTCTGCCTTTTGCGTAGAACAAAACAGTTTGATGGAAATGATGGAAATTTGTATTGCGAATTTGCGAATTTAATAGTTTATGAAAATTGCCAATTTGCGAATGTCGTAGTTTGGCAAATTTTGTATTTTTTGCGAAAAGCTCAATTAGCGCAAAAATAGCAAAGTTGTATTACGAACAAATCTTGCACTGAGATCTCAAGGATGCGCGCAATCGTCACTGGTCCTGAAGTGACGAAAAATATCATCTCCTGAATGCCAGCTTCCATACACTTAGCGGTGACGGATGTACTCCATTGGCCTTGCAGAAGAAGCTTGGAATCAGCACCTAAATTGACACCGCTGAACCTTAGATCTGGACATTATGCCAATGATGTCATTGCAATTTTGAACAGAAAAAAAATAAGAACTCCTCATGGGGGGCTCGAACCCCCGACATTTCGGTTTCTTGTTAGGCAATAAAAGCCGAACGCTCTACCAACTGAGCTAACAAGGACGAGTTCTTGCACAGTTTTTCTGGGTGTTCGCTAGTAGGTGTGGGAAAGTAGGCGACCTAAAGTATGAGATAGGCCTTGTGGCCATTAGACAGCAATGGTGTTGAATGCGCACGGCAAGTGAGATACTGGTGGTGTAAAAATTGAAAGATTTTTCTTACTTTTGGGCGGAGAAATGGTGATGAGTGATGATTAAACAGAGATAGTGCCAGAGGCGATGCCAGAGGCGATGCCAGAGGCGATGCCAGAGGCGATGCCAAAGGCTGTGATGGTGCCAGGGGCAATACCAAAGGTTGTGATGGTGCTGGAGGGTTTGATGGAGAGAATAAAAGCAGATTGTGTATCCACACAAAGCAGTTACACAGTCGGTCAGCAGAAAGCGCAGACTGAAAGACAGTACGCACTGGGTAGTATCTACACTAAAAAGTGCACTCAAGACATTAACCGGGTTAGTAACTAAATAAGAAAGACGAGACTTGTACTCATTGACGGTAATTAGCTAGATTTAAAGTTAGACAGCAGTAACATTGAGTCAGTGAGTTGATTTGATGGTAATTACACTCATAGTAAGTAGTGGTCAGTGATTGTATGGCACAATATACTGTAGAGACGATTATCTAGACCCAGGGAGTTGAGAGAAGAAAGCTTCATTATAACCATTAGTACTGTGGAAGACAGTTAATACAATAAACTATCGATCAATAGAAACAAAACTGTTGATACAACATGACACGCTAGGAAGAGCACATTACATCCATTAGTAATAGGAAGAAGAGTGTAATAAGAATGAACAATACAACTGTTGGTACGAGAGGATATGAACGCTAAATTCAATACAAGGAAAGTACAATATAACCGTTAGTACCATGGAACAGTACAGTCATTGAACAGTACACTATGGACAATAATAACGATACGACGGGAAAGTACAGCCATCGCGGTACATAGCCAGGTGAACGATAATTGGTAAAGTACAATTATTATAGCCATTTGTACTATGGAACAGGACAGCCATTACAGTACAACTATAGGTGTTATTTTGCGACAAGACAGCACACCGTCAGTACGATTAGCAGTACACTATTAGTACGACAGAAGCAGCACAGTGAGCTCTTAGTACGCACACTACAAGTCCGATAGCAAAGGACTATTATTACAATAAGACACCACTGGTATGAAGAACAGTAAAGCCCTCAGACAATAACACATTGTTACTGTGAAGCGGCATACAATAACAGCACAGGCTAGCAGAAGATCATATAAAAATCTTGCTGAGCACAATTGCACAGACGTGAATGGTTCGCCTATTCTGTGCCCGTTGCAACACCACCGCAGCTATTTGCAACCTCAAAATATTGTATTGCACAGTGCAGAGTAAAATTACCTGATTTGGTGCAGACAATGGATGAATACGGTTGGAAACCCACTCTGTGCCATTGTCTGCACCAAAACGGGCATCCATCTGTGCCATTGTCTGCACCAAAAAGAGCATAGAGCTGCCAGTCTCGTTTGGCTGTGGTTTCACCTGGCACTATATAAACAAGTGCAGAGTCTCCAGATCAGCAGCCTTGCCGTCCCACAAAATGCAACTAACCAAACTCTCATTACTGCTAGCCAGTGTGTTAATTCCTGCAGCCAGAGCGCAGGAGTGTGAAACGACTCCCGCACCATCCACCAACCTGGGCAAAGTGGTCACTTTGGAGCTGGGCGACGCCCACATCTACAGATCGACCTACGTTGTCACGGTGTACCAGGACACGTGCCACGGGGAGTCGCTGCCAACCACCACCACCACCCCACAGAGCACCACCACCATCGGGTGAACTCCAGCACCGCCCCACGGGTGAAATAGCCCACCCACGGGTGATATGCTAAAACATGTATATGGCACACTCTGTCGCAATATAGGTGTTTGCACTGTTAGCCCTGGCCTGGCCCACAGTACTTGTAGCAGCAAACCCGACGAGGTACGAGGCCGCAAAGTCGTGCAGCGACACGCGGGTGGCATACTCGTTGTCGTGGGTGAGAACCACAGACCCTGGCTGCAGTGCCAGGGACTGGATCGAGTGCGCAAACCGGGCCTGGCGAACAGGTTTGGCCGTGTCGTGCAGGTCCCACTCCGCCAGGAGCCCGTTCTCGTAGCCCACGTAGAGCCTGTGGCCGTGGGGCTGGTGGTCGGCGGCCAGTGCCACCACCGCAGAGCCCAGGCTGCGGAACGCACCGAGTTCCGCCTTGGTCCGCAGGTCGTACTGGGCCACGACGCCGGACTCGAGCCCAGCTAGCAGGAGCTTGCCCCCCGTGCCGTGCTCGTGCTGGTGGGGCTCGGGCTCGTGCTGGTGGGGCTCGGGCTCGGGCCCGGCGGCCGCAGTAACGCACACCGCGGTGAACCCGTCCCTCACGCTGTCGTGCTTCCGCAAAACGGCGTAGTTCTCGCCAGACCCGCAGTCCCACAGCCGCACAGTGCCGTCCAGCGAGCAGCTCGCAAAGTTGCGGCCCCTGCCAATGACTGCCAGGCCGGTTATCCTGGCCCGGTGGCCTGTAAAAGTTCTGGGATTATCCCCATTGGACGCGTCCAGCACCCGGATGGTGTAGTCCAGGCCCGAGCTCAGCAGCACCCTGCCCGAGGGGAAGTACTCCAGGCTGGTGACCTCGCTCAGATGGGCCCCACGCACCACCACGTCCGGGTCCGCCTTGACAACTACGTCCCCAGCAGCTGTGCCCACTGCTATCTCGCTGTTGACGCCATTCACCGCCAGTGCCGACACGCCCTTGAGCCCGTGCACCTCCCGCTTGGGCGTCTCCAGCACGTACTCGTGCTGCTGGTGCCTCAGCACGTACCGGTGCGGTGCCACCTGCTGCATCTCTGCGCTGGCCCCATCCACTCTAATCTCCTGCGACACGCCGTCCAGCACGTCCTGTGGCGCCAGCACGCGCACCCAGAACTCCGCGCCCTGCGCCCACTGCTCCTCAAATCCCTCCTGGACGCTCAGCATCTCTCACTAAAAGGTGAAGGGAGGCGCTCAGGGCGGCACAAAGTGCTGACCCACCACATGTTTAATAAGCGCTGACACAACATGTCTTAGTCATCACTGACCCATCATCATTACTAAGCACTGACCAGCGAGACACGACGCGTCGCAAATAAAAACAAACATTTCTGGTGGCAAATACCAACAGCTAACCAACCTAAAACGCGAAGCAGCATGTCTCTGAACCTGGGGATCCTCAAGGAGTTGTTCTCGAACGAAAAGGCGTGGACAGCCAAGGCACCAGCCACGGTCCAAGTGACAAACGTCAAGCCCATCCCAAACGACGCTGGCAAGAGGCTGCGTCTGCTGCTCTCAGACGGCGTTTACACAGTCCACGCGGTCATCAGACCTGAGCTCGTCGACTACTGCGAGTCCAACGGGCTCCAGAAAACAAGTATCGTCACCCTCCAGAGCTATGACATTGAAAGAATGGGAAACAACAACAAACACGTTATTATTATTGGCAAGCTCACCATACTCAAGCAAGCTGCCGACAAGATCGGCTCCAGCCTCGTTGCCATTGACGACTATTTCAGAAACCACCCAGAAGAAGATATCTATACTGTTGCCAGCACAAACGAAACCACTCCTACTCCGGCTAACAACACCCCAGCACCTGCCGCTCCTGCTAAACCACCTGCCGCTGCCTCCACTGCACAGCCTGCTCCTGCCACCGCCGCAAAGCCTTCCAACATATACGCCATCGACCAGTTATCCCCCTACCAGAACGTCTGGACAATCAAGGCCAGAGTCTCGTTCAAGGGCGACCTGCGTACCTGGTCCAACCAGAGAGGCGAAGGTAAGCTGTTCAATGTCAACTTCCTAGACGAGACTGACGAGATCAGGGCCACCGCTTTCAACGAACAGGCTGACAAGTTCTTCAATCTGCTGCATGAGGGTAAGGTGTACTATGTGTCCAAAGCCAGAATTCAGCCTTCCAGACCACAGTTCTCCCACCTAAAACACCCATACGAGCTCCAGCTCGATAGGGACACCACCATCGAGGAGTGCCTGGACACCGCAGACGTGCCAACACTTAAATTGGATTTCACCAAATTGAACAACATCCAAAACCTGGAAGCTGACTCAATCATCAATGTTATTGGAGTCGTCAAGGAAGTTGGTCCAGCATTCCAGATCACTTCCAAGGCTGGCCGTTCCTACGACCGCCGTGATATCACCATTGTCGATGACTCACAGTTTGCCGTACCACTCGGATTATGGAATAAAGCTGCAACTGACTTTAACATCAGCGAAGGTTCCGTGGTTGCAGTTAAAGGCGCCAAAGTCTCCGATTTCAACGGTAAAACCTTATCAATGACCCCTGGGGGCTCAATGATGCCAAATCCTGATATCACCGAGGCCTGGGCCATCAAAGGATGGTACGATGAACAAGGTAAATCAGGAAACTTCCAATCGCTGAAAACAGAGTTCCAACCAAAGAAGGTTTCCATCGAGGACCGTCAGACTATCGAACAGATCCAAAGCAAAGAAGACTCGTTTGATGAAAAAGGTGAATACTTCCAAGCAAAGGCTTCAATCAATTTTATCAAACCTGATAATTTCAGTTATCCAGCGTGCTCAACTGAAGGTTGCAATAGAAAAGTCATTGAACAGAGTGATGGTACTTGGAGATGTGAGAAATGTGAAACCAATCATCCTCAACCAAACCATAGATATATTTTAACCTGTTCAATTGTTGACCCAACCGGTCAGTTATGGCTAACAATCTTTGATGATCAAGCTAAATCTTTGCTCGGAATAAGTGCCAATGATTTATACACTCTGAAAGAAGAGGGCTCCCAGCAGTTCAACCAAATCTTACAGCAGGTTCAAATGACTGAGTTTGATTTCAGATTCAGAGGTAAGCCAGAACATTATAATGGACAAACCCGTATCAGATATAACGTCACCAGTTTGTCCCCATTGGATTATAATAATGAAACTGAATACCTGGCTAAACAATTGAGTGTTGTGTTGAACTAATTTTTTATGTTTATGTGTGTTAATAACTCTTTGTAGAATAAGAAATCATCCCGTTCGTTTCAATCCAGAATTGTTTAATCAGTTCAGAACATTTTCTTGATGATCCTCTTGTGATCATCAGTTTCTTGATGAACAAATCCATGTTTTTCATCTCACTCAAACCTCTAGACACCCTGCTTTCATTTATCTTGATCAACGAGTTTTCAAACCATCTTTTCGCATATAACTGGTACTTACTGATAATCTGAATTATTATATTGGAGAAATACTCGATATCCGATCTTGAAGAATCAATCAATGACGTTATTGTGACCAGTGCTAAATTCTCACCAATGTTGAGGTTTTGATCAATGAATTTGTTTCTTAAAAACTCTGAATCATCTTTTGAAATCTTTTTAACAGTTAAGATTGAAACCCAAAATTTTGAAACTGATTTGATGATTAGTTTTTCCTTTGACATTAGCGAATTCAGGCATAAGTTGATAATCAAGTTAAAATAGTTTTCATTGTATAAGATTGAGTCAATTTTTTTGTTAATAATTGAATTAATCAGTTCAATTGAATTCACCAAATTATCAGGGTCCTTGATTAGTTCTTGACTTTTATTACTGAAGATGAAATTCTCAATAATTAGAATGACTTGATCATTTTGTAAAAACTGTGAATTTGTTGGTAAAAAACCAACATTAATCAGATTTTTAAGTAAAATCAATAAAAACGATAGTAGATTCACGATATTTTTGCTGTTTAGTTTCAGTAGACAAAAATCAATAATGTCTTGATACTTAAATGAGAATGACCCATAATCTTCTAGTAGTCCAACTTTATAGATCAAGCACGTTTTTTCAATGATTTCGGTATTTTCACTCAAAGTTGAATCAATTGCAAATATTTTGATAATTTCGTTCAATTTTGTCTGAATTTTGTAGTTTGACTGTTTATGGTAGTTGATAAATAACTGTTTCCTTTCTTCTTTTGCTGACTGTTGGCTCTCTTCTTCTTCAGCATCATCATCGTCATCAGGAACTATTAGTCCTTTACCGATTTGATAAAAGCAGTCATAAAGTGAAATCAGATAATCCAATTCTTCTTTCTGTAATGAATCTCTCTGTAGAAATGGTGAACAAGTTGTAAAGATCAATTCAATCATATGGTAAACATGGTTTTCTTGTAATTCGGGATCGGAAATTGATTGAATAATACAGCTTATTGAGTTCAAAAATTTTGATCTTGTGAATGAATTGATTACTGGGTTCTTTATTATTTCAATTAAAAATGGTTCAAAGTTTGAAATTGAATTAATCAATTTTTTGCGACAGTTATCACAAATTTCAAGTAAAATCTTTGAAATTATGAATTGTTGGTTTGGGAAATTCTTCAAACAGTTGAATAAGTAATTTATAACCAAATTCAAGTAAACTTCACCAATTTTTGAATTATAAAAAAATTCAATTGAACCTAAAAATTTAATACTTGTTTTAATATAATAATTATTCAATGATGAAAAGCTGGTCTTGTCCTGATTTTTTTCTTGAATTAATTCATTAAATTTGATTAAAAAATTTTGGTTGAATAACTCAAAAGTGGAATTCATAATTTCAAGGTTAATTGAGATTGGATTTAGATTTTTGATGATGGAAGTTAACAAAAACAAACAAGTTTCAATCTCGTTCAAGTCAACAGAATTCAAAATAGTTGAAATTAAATTCAAATAAACCTGGTGACCCAACTTTGTATAAATTGAATCAAACAGATCTGTGACATCATTTCTGTAATCAACTAATTCATCATTAAACTCATTGAAATCAGATTCATTTATAAATTTAAAGTTGATTTTGTCAAAATAGATTTGTGATAAATTGCTTAAGAAGTTGATAAAATTCAGTTCAATTTCCTTGAATAAGATTTCATTGTTTTTCAAGTATATCTCTTTCAATGAGTCTGCATCATCAATAAATATTTCAATAACCTGAATCCAGAAATTTATAAAAATTTTGGAAATGTTCTCTTCAATAATTGGTAAATAATTAATTTTTGTCAGGTTTAGTAAAAAGTTCAATTTTTCTGAGTTATCATTAAGGAACAACTGAGAGTTGAGTTTCAGCAAATCAATCTCTAAAAACAATGTTATCAGACTTGAGAAATTATTCAGCAGATCAAAATCTCTCGAACTTGTTAAATTGTTTAAATATCTTAATGACCAATCACTGAAAATAATCGAATTCAATTGATCACGTAGTTTAATATTCATCAGTTTTGGATTCTCTTCAAATAGGTAAACTAAGAACTCAATAATTTCATCAACGTTCTCATTTTCACTGTTCAAGTATTTGATTAGGTAAATAAAAAGATCGTTAATATCATTAAACCTTTCAATTGAAGACAACTCTGCAAAAGTGACAAACTGTGTCAGCGGAGTTAGGTATTTGATTAGACTAGGATCAATGTGGTTCTGCTGCTGCTGTTCAAACGAAATCAATAAAATTGACTTAATGGACTGATAAAAGTAGTTGTGCAAAATCTCAAACCTATTTTTTACGTTAGAGTTCTTTGTGAAATCTTCCAGGATGATTGTAGATAGTTCTAGCAGTAGAAACTTGTTATCTGAGTTGACCAGTTGGATGAGATCATTCGCATTGTAACAAATGTTCAGCTCGATCGAGTTGTTATTCAAAAATTGGATTAGTGTGCTTATCGGGTCCAGCCATTGAACCAGATCATCGCTGTTGAGTATCGAGTTATAGATGATGGCAATGTCACTGAAAAGTTTTTTGACTATGAACAGGTTGTTGGTGTTATTGTTATTAGTGACTAGCTTCTTGATGTGATTGAACAGCTGAAACAAGATTAAATTCACTTGGTTCAGGTCTAAATTGTCCAGATTGTTCTTGATTTGGTTGAGCTGCACTGTGTACGTCAAAGCTCCAAAGAACTGCACATTCAACGAGTCAAACTCAAACAGACTATTAGCCAAATTTATTCCGTCAGTCGATTTCTGGATTGTCTGTAAATTTGACTGAATAACTGATATCCGCGCTGGTGATTTCTCTGTATACAAAAGCTCAATGTTCTATGCGCACAAAGAAGCTCTGTTAGTTATGCTGGGATGCTCAGACACAACGGCAAAACTCACTTGGACAATTTCTTGAATGTTCATTTTACTTGTTTGTTCACTTGTTTACAAACGAATAATTTTTTTTTTTTTTTTTTTTATTTACAGATCGGTCAGGGCAGCAGCATCCTGGCACAATAGAAATAGCTACAACTATAATAAGATATGCAATATTTATTTATTTGTCTTCTTTTAAAAATCTGTTAAAATGCTATGTGGTTTTTTTTCATGGATGCCTTTGTGCAGTTTTGTGGTTAATGTTTTCTCAAATAATAAATGAAATAAAATAAAATAAAAAATAAAATAAAATAAAGTAAAAAATGTAAAAAAGAAAAAAGTAAAAAAGTAATTTCGTAAATCGTTAGCAAATGAGTGAGTGAGTGTGGGTTATTGTTGTTGTGCGTGCTTAATGGGTCACATTCAGCCATTTTTTATAGTTTATGGAAGAAGCTGCAATAAAGTCATTTTCGTTCTCAATTGGGTGTGAAATGTGTCTAGGAATAGAGTCATTTAGGTTCAAACCAATGATGTTATCCTTGACATTGGTTGACAGCAGCAATGGGCTTTTGATCAAGTAGGCATTGGAGTTTATGTCATTTGGATTGGTATTTCTGTGATTATCATTATCATTGTTATTTTCTAATGAGTCTAGGGTTGAATCAATGGTTGTTGTTGAAGCGTTTCTTGGTTTGAGTACAGGAGATATCAACTGTGGTACATTCTTGAAGTTGTAATGCGATGCTTCGTCTTTTTGTTTACATTCATTTGAGCAGTAAGCTGTTGAGTTACTGCTGCATAATTTATCACAAACAATGCAAAAATCATTAAATGCAGACATATTTCTTGGTTCTTCTGTATTTATCTTCTTTTTCGACTGTGTTCTGATGCTCCTGAAATATAACAATTAAATATTCCAATAGTATCGAATAAATAAATAATTAGTGAAAGAATTTTTTGGAGCCAGGTGTTTTTATTTTATATTTATTAATTAATTTAATTCAAACGAGAAAAAATTAATATTAATAGACTGTGCAGGTTTTTTTATAAAGATTTTAATCATACATTTTTTTTAAGTTTAAAAAGTGTGGTTGAAAAATTTTCATAGCACGTGAATTGCGAATTTGTATCTTTTAGAAATGGGACTAGACCATTTTTATTTTCGCAAAATTTCGCAATTTATTACAAAAAAGTTAAAACTTGCGCAAATTTTTTAAGCATTGCGGAGTGTTTCAGAATTCAAGGCTTCAAGTGTTAGGTCTAGGCCAGTATGAGACTCCTTTTTAGCCTGGAAAATGACATAAACTTTTTGCTGGGTGGAAAAAGTGGGACTAGCGGAGTATGCACATTGTGTTTTATATAGGCGCTTTGAATCATAGTTAACTACTATGTGACCTTTGTTGTTTGTACCTTAGTGTTCGTAAAAATTACATGTTATGTGTTCAAATTGTATAGGCGACGTACAACTTACAACCACAGTATCTAAGCAATAGATCCTAACAATTAACAGAATTTACTAGAATCAATTAATTTAACTTGCGAAATTAGGGTGTGAATGCTTATTTGTTATTTAGGGTATGTAGGTTTTTCCTGACAAGAATCTTCTAGAATACCAACAAATTAACCGCGTCATGAAAAATTTTCCCTCTTATCACTGAAAAAGTTGTTTTTTTTTTATCACAGAAGCGCAAAAGCGCAAAAGATCCGCAAAGATTCGCAAATTTGCACACTACAAATTGAATGTTTTTTAGCATTATGTGCTGATTTTTTTCTCCTATATTCTGCGCTGTTGCCGACTATTCAATTAAATGTCTTTGGCTTATTGCCTAGATCCAGCCACTGTAACACACCAATGATCGGTGCTTGCTAAACTGAATTAACAAAAAAATCATCATTTAGCAATCCAGCAATCTATATGATCTGAAAGACTGCAAAAAAGACACTTTTTTTTGACATAATGCAAAAACTATGCAGTTTCGCACCTTTTCCACCTTTCTTCACATTGTTTGAAAAGTTAAAAAATGAAAAAGAAAATTTTTCAAAAAAATTGGACGAAACCGGAGTCGAACCGATGACCTTATGCTTGCAAGGCATACGCGCTACCAACTGCGCCATCCGCCCATTTGATGAAAGTTAAAAATCCGCTGAAATACCAGTATGTACTGTGAAACCAGCACACATTCAGCTACAGAGAGGTAGCCTCAACTACAGTAAATCAGACAAACACACAAACACGTTAACCAAAGCCCGACCACTCTATAGAAAAATTACAAATGTCCTCTTCCGGGTCCTCTGAAGCAGCTTGGCCCTTTTTGCACCCACTTATTAGCCATATTTTTTTGACGCCAGTCGCCAGTCTGCCACCACTCACGATATTGATAATTTCGATATCCTGGTTATAGAAATCTTGGATCGGGTTGACAATCAGATGTGCATGGTATCTGAGCGGGTCTCCTGGGTATGCAATGAATTTCGAACCAAACCTCAAGCCAGGTGCCAGAAAATATTCATGGTTTTTCAGATACTCAAATATCTTATAGTTGATTGCATCAAAGCTGAGCTGCTTTTTGATCAGGTTCATTTCTTTCTCGGTATTCTGGTACTTCATCAATTCGTTATTGTAGTTGTTCAGGTCTTTGGAGTTGTCATTTATCTGGACAAACCTGTTTGATTCATAACTAAACTCAACATTATTCTTAGCTTCCGTGTATTCTCGCTTCTCGTCCACAGAGATCGTGTCCGCCAGCCTACTGAAAAACTCCTGGGACGGTACCGCAATCGCATGGTTGTTCAAAACTAGCCAAATAACCTCTTCAACCATCAGCTGCAGCGGTAAACCTTGAAAGATGTTCTGCTGCGGAGCTGCAGGCAGCGTACCTGACAGCACCCCTGTTATTCCGAGCTCCCTCAGCTTTCTCACGTCCTGCACATCAAACACCAGCGCCTTGTCGGCTACTATATCTATCGTTATCATCTGGCTTACTCTTCTTCTCTATGTATTACGAAATGAAAAAAATATTTTTGTCCGACCGCGTCACGTGCATTCCGATCGAGTCGGAATGAATAATTAAAAAAAAAAAAAAAAACTTTGACATAAAATCAAATTAGCCACAAATGAGGGCTGTGCTCTTTGTTTTTTTTTTGCTTCAAATCTTAATTTCCTTTTCTGATTAATTAACAATTTTATATAAGCATCAGCAAAGTATGCTTTCTCACACTTTGCTTTTCGGTGAAATTGCTACTTGTTCATTCCACCGATAAACAACTGCCAAGCCTGAGCACAGCCGGCAAATAATCATTTGAAATTTAAGTTTGAACTGCTTTGTAGTTTCTACTGGTTGGTAAAAAAATACCACCCACACCCACGCATAATTCTCCCGTTTAATTAGTTGCAGTGCTGGTTTTTAGGGCTGAGTAAAAATCGGGTTCCAGTAGGGAGAATGAATGACGAAATTCAGTAGAAACCAGCAGGTGTTCCTACTTAAAATTGCTGATTGTCAGCTGGATATATATTAACAATAGTAAAATTTCGTATTGTGCTTATATCGCATACCTTATTTAAACGCTTGAAATTTTTAATTTGGTTTTGTTTAACTACTTAGGGTGTCCCAGTGTTCAGAAAACTCACCATTTAATATTTTTTGGACTCCCACTTTGAGATATCGCCCTGACTATTTGATAAAATAACCAAGTTTTATTTCATTTTATTTATTTTTTAAATTCAATTTCAATTTTAATTTCAGTTTGTTTGAACTTCCACTTGTGATTTACTGGTTCTGCATGGCGGTTTGTTGAATAATGGTAAAGAAGAGTCACATCATAGAAATGGCGCATCTGAAATCAAAATACAAACCTTTAAGCCAGCACATTGACGAAACAGAGGATGATTTTGTGATTGAAGAAGAGGAACATTCTCCAGTCCAACACGGAGACGATTACTTCACCACAGATGAAGCTGAGCTCAACGAGCTATGCGATCCAAAGTCGCTTGTGAAATTCATTGAACTTTTTAAAGACACAAAAACGTTTTACAGCTCAATCAGAACCGACCCAGTCAATGGACTTGATTTGCGCGATTTGGATAAAAGAATTGACAAATTTGATAGAAATGTGCTACCATCCAAGCAGATCAAATCATTTTGGAAACTCGCCTGGGAGGCCATGCACGATCAAGTGTTGATTCTGTTGTCAATTTCAGCAGTTGTATCGTTTGTCTTGGGTCTTTACCAGACTTTCGGCCAGCCTCAGGAGTTCGATCCCGAGGGGCATCCAATCCCAAAGGTTGAATGGGTCGAAGGCTGTGCTATTATGATTGCTATACTGATAGTGGTGCTAGTAGGCGCAGCAAATGATTACCAAAAGGAACTGCAGTTTGCAAAATTGAATGCCAAAAAAGAAGATCGTCAAGTCATTGTTATCAGAAATGGTGGCAATGAGCAAGTAATCTCCATTTTTGATCTCCTAGTTGGTGACATAATCACTTTGCAAACCGGTGACATTATACCCGCAGATTGTGTAATGATTTCTGGTTCTTGTGAGTGTGATGAAAGTTCACTAACTGGTGAATCCCACTCAATTAATAAACTACCTATTAATAAGTCCCTGGAGATATTCCAACGAGATTTTGATACACACAGCACAGATATAACAGCGAATAAACGGGTTCCTGATCCCTATTTGATTTCAGGCTCGAAGTTGCTGAGCGGATTAGGTAAAGCTGTTGTAACATCTGTTGGCCCAAATTCGGTCCATGGCAGAATTATGTTAAGTCTGAAAATTGAAGACGAAGAAACTCCTCTACAAAAGAGACTATCAGATCTAGCTGATGGGATTACAAGGTATGGAATTTTAGCAGCTGCAATCCTGTTCATAACTTTGCTAGTTAAATTTTTGTTCAACCTATCAGATAAATATGCTGATCTGACACCTGCTCAGAAAGGGTCAAAAGTTTTAAACATGATAATCACTGCAATTACAATCATAGTTATTGCAGTTCCTGAAGGGCTGCCTTTAGCAGTCACTTTAGCTTTAGCTTTTGCAACAACAAGAATGGCAAAGGACGGAAATTTAGTACGAGTGTTGAAATCTTGTGAAATTATGGGTAGAGCAACAGCCATTTGCTCAGATAAAACTGGTACGTTGACCATCAACAAGATGAAAGTTGTTAATGCTTTTATCGGTGATGAGGATATGGAATTTGAACAAGCTCGTGATACAAATCTGAACCTAAATGATAAATCAAAATTAAATTTACTTTCAAACATTTCAATCAATTCCACAGCTTTTGAAAATAGTGAAATTACCAAGACTCCAGAAAACCCATTTGAAGATTCGCAATCGTTAACAGCGGCACAAGATAATGACGACTTATTCATTGGAAGCAAAACAGAAACCGCTTTGTTAAATCTTGCATTTAGTTCACTTAACATGAAGAATGAAAAGTCATTAAGTAAACTAAGAAATCATTTGAATCTGCTAAATATTGAATCGATTGTTCAGGTCATTCCATTTGAAAGTTCAAGAAAATGGAGCGGAATAGTTGTTAAAGAGTTGAACTCAAACAACTATAAATTTTATATCAAAGGTGCAGCAGAAATTATTTTCAAAAACTGTGAATTTAATGACACTATAGAGAATAAAATAAATCAGGAATTCCAATCTGAAGTTCTGAACAAAATCAATTCATATGGGGAGAAAGCTTTAAGAGCTATTGTTTTAGCTCATAAGGAGTTTAATGATCTTTCCAAGTGGCCTCCAGTTGAGCTAATGGATTCCAAGAACTCCAAAGAAGCTAATATAGATTTATTGTTTGGTGATGAGATTAAATTTAACTCTAAGACCACTGGAGATGGATTGCCACAATTTGTCATTGAGGATGAAAATGATAGTGATGAAAATAGTAATAGTCAATCAAAGGGACTGATTTTTGATGGTCTATTTGGAATCAAAGACCCACTTCGTCCAGGAGTCGCTCATGCAGTAGAACAGTGCCATAGAGCTGGTGTTACCGTGAGAATGGTTACTGGAGATAACTTAACTACAGCAATTGCTATATCGAAAAACTGTGGAATACTCGAAGATGTTAATGATGCCAATGTAAACAAAAAAGTTATGGAGGGACCAGTTTTCAGAAAACTTTCAGACACTGAACAGTATAAGATAGTACCAAGTTTAAGAGTTCTTGCAAGATCATCACCAGAAGATAAACGTCGACTTGTTGAAATACTAAAGGCACAAAAAGAAGTTGTGGCTGTTACAGGAGATGGTACGAACGATGCACCAGCATTAAAATTAGCAGACGTTGGGTTTTCCATGGGGATCTCTGGAACTGAAGTTGCAAGAGAAGCTTCCGATATTATTTTAATGACTGATGATTTCAGTGCAATTGTTAATGCGATCAAATGGGGTAGATGTGTTTCAACTTCCATTAAAAAATTCATCCAGTTTCAGCTAACTGTTAATTTCACTGCAGTGTTACTGACGTTTATATCAGCCGTTGTATCGGACAGAGGTGAATCAGTGCTAACAGCAGTTCAGCTATTATGGGTGAATTTAATCATGGATACCTTAGCAGCTTTGGCGCTAGCAACTGATAAACCAGATGAAGAGATTTTGGATAAAAAACCAGATGGAAGAGATACCCCATTGATCTCAGTATCAACGTGGAAAATGATTATAGGACAAAGTTCATTTCAATTGTTTATCACGCTACTAGTTCATTTCCACAGCGGTGAGTTTTTCTTTCCTGGTAAAGCCAAACTGTCTCCGCATGAACAAATTCAACTAAACTCATTAACTTTCAATACATTTGTTTGGCTACAATTCTTTAAATTATGGGTAACGAGAAAGTTAGATGAAGCTGATGGTGTTGAAAGCATCAAGGATAGAGTATCGCTCAAAAACTTGAATTTCTTCCAGGATTTCTTCAGAAATGGTTGGTTTTTAAGCATCGCAGCGATTATCGGGTTAGGCCAAATCATAATAATGGAATTTGGCGGTGTGATATTTTCCATAGGAAGACAGACTATGGGCATGTGGATGCTGGCTATAGTTTTAGGAAGTTTGTCGCTTCCTATTGGAATTTTGCTAAGAATAATTCCAGATCAGCTTTGTGTTAAGTTGTTTCCATTGAGGTTGTTCAACTTCATCGAGTACTTTGTGTCATTCAGATTTTTGAGTCGTGATCGGGTTAGATTGAGTGATGAAGAAGCGAATATTGCGGAAGCTGGGGCACAACCCCAAGCAGGAGCAGGAGCAGGAGTGGAAGAAACAGAAACGGAACCAGAAAACCAGTCTCTAAACCCAATGAACATCTACCAGAAATGGAGAAGTCGATCGAGTTCATCCCTTGGTAGCGATAGTACAGCTGTTGAACAGTAATGATATTATGATAACACACTTTTATAAAAATCCTCGTCATTCTCATGATGCTTTTGTAGCTGCAAATAGTTCTTCTTCTCAATGGTGAGTTTCTTGACAAAGTCTGTGTAGATGTTGTTGAAGTTTGTCAGGTTTTTGAAGATTGGCTGAATTTCAATCAGCGTATTGATTTTATTAATCAGTTTAGTATTGAATTCATTTGGGTTAACTGAGGAAATCTGCAGCTTAACGGTCTTGAACAGCTCGTCCAGGCAGTCTTGGAAGTCCTTTGGCTTAATTGAGATTATATTGACGTCTGAAACGGAATTTGGGGCAGTGTTGGATGTTGATGTTGGGGCCAAATTCTCAATAGTGGAATAATTTATATCAATAATTGACTTCAAAAGCTCAAAGATGCTCAGCACCTTCTTGAAATTTTCCTTAATCAGGTTGAGTTGTTTCAGGGTGTCTACACAGTGTGAACCGGTTTTATCTGTTTTGGAATTGACTTCTTTGATTTCTAGGTTGAGAGTCTTGATTGAGCTCGAGATTGAGTCGATAAAGTACTCTAGTTTTGATATACTCTTCAGATTCAAGTTGTTGTTATTGCTGGTGCTGCCATTGCTGCTGTTGAATGAGTACGAGATGATGGAGTTGGTGGAATTCAAATTACTCAAGTTTGAGTTCAAGTTGCTGTTGAGTCTTTTCGTTAGAAGCTCCAAGTTTGATAGCAGGATTGTCGAGTTTTTATTTATTAGCTCGAGATCCTCGTTGGACTTGCCGGTATTGCTAGCTGATGCAGGTGCTGGGGCTGCAGCAGGTGCTGACGACGATTCAGTGCTTTTAGTAGCCAATATTGATGAAAAAAAGGTATCCAAGAACACATGCGGAACAAAGTCCTCGTCCTTTATGATTTCTATTATCTCCTGTTCCATTCTGAGCCAGGTTTTGGTGTGCTTGGGTGCGTTGGGTGCAATGAACAGCAGGAAGCCAAACAAAACAAAACAGCCCAAAGTGAACAAATTTCACAAAACTGCATATTCCTGACGTAATCCTTATCTGAGTATGGCCGATCTCAATTTTAAACTCAACATCAAACCGAGGGCTTGGCCGAGTGGTTAAGGCGTCAGATTTAGGTTTAGTAATCTTCGGATTACATTAAACACTCTGATATCTACGGATGCGCGAGTTCGAATCTCGTGGTCCTCAGTTTTTTTTGTATTTTTTTTATTTGTCTTTGTAAAAAAAATATTTTTAATTGTTTGTTTACTTGTTTAGCGACTCAACGAAGGTTGTTTATTGCAGTAAAATGGTGCGTGAAGCTTGTTTGGAACGCTTTGAGCGTATTTATATGGAGTGAGCTTGCCATACTAACGAAAAACGCCCGCAGTTGAAGCTCAGATCGTTGCAGAAACAGAAACAGGAAGAATTGCAGCAGCAGTCAAATGATACCAACCAACCACAGACCAAGAGACAAACGCCAGCAGAAATCAGGCTGAAGAAAGATTTCGATGAGCTGGACATGCCAAGCACAATAGAAATACACAGGCTGAACGACATGGAGTTTCAGCTGGTGATCAAGCCAGATGAAGGCTACTACAAAGGAACCCGAGTTAAGTTCTCCATCAAGTTCAACAACAACTTCCCAATTGAGCCGCCTAAAGTCAAGTGCCTCAACAAGATCTACCATCCCAATATCGACTATGACGGGAACATTTGTCTCAACATTCTGAGGGAGGACTGGTCCCCAGTACTAAACTTTAACAGTATTTTGATTGGGTTGTTGTTCCTGTTTTTTGAACCAAACGGCAACGACCCGCTCAACAAAGAGTGCGCGCAGGTGCTGAACAAGGACAAGGCCCTGTTCCGCAAGTACGTCAGCTTTACGGTATCAGGCGGAGTTCTGAATGGGCTCAAGTACGATAATGTGCACCAGTGATGCCCCCACCACCACACTACACTACACTACACTACACTACACCACCACCACACTACACTACACTACACTACACCACCACCACACTACACCACGCCTAAACCTCATAAAAATCATTGAATGTTAAACTAAAAATAGGGCAACACAGTTCCGAAATCAGAATCAGAATCTTATTGATGGGCCAACAGTCTCGACTTCGCCATCGGAAGAAATCACCGGGTGGTGGATGGACGAGTCGCTGGAGCTGGAACTCGAGGCGTTGGAGCTGCTACTGCTGTTGGCTGTGCTTGAAGATGGAGCTGAGGAAGCTGACGATGCAGTGCTTTCATTCACCTTCAGCTGGTGCTGGAACGACGACTTGCTGTTGTACAGCTCGTACTGAACCGGGTTGTAGATAGCTAGCGTTCTGGCCTTTATGATTTTGTTTGGTAGCTTGTAGTTGGCAGCTGTTTTGAAACTTTTTAGTGTGAGCATTTTGAGTGTTTGAATGGTTGTTTGTGGAATGAAAACAGGAGAATCAAATGTGAGGAATACACTCGCTATTTATACATGAAGTAAAACTAAATAATGATTGTGTCATAATTTTGCGATTCTTTGCTATCCGTAATATTCTGGGGAAACTTGGTGAAATGGAACTCTCTGATAAATGGAACGATTACAAAGTTTAAAGGCGTAACGGATTGTGGCGCGTAACGAGTCACCGGCTAAAGTTAATTTGTGGAGTGCTGGGGGGGTTCCGATCTTGAGGTTTGCAGGCACCGGTGGGCGGCCGGAATGGTCGTGGGGGAAATGGCAGGCGCCAGGGACATGTGGGTGCCGGGATGCATGTTACATAAGCGCTTATGGTTCTGATGGTGTTTGAGTTCCCGGGGCGTTACATAAGCGCTTATGGTTCCGATGGTGTTTGAGTTCCCGGGGCGTTACATAAGCGCTTATGGTTCCGATGGTGTGGGTCCCCGGTCGGAAATTGCGATGCCCACATTCCGACTCCACTTGGTGAGTGAAAAATTTAGCTACTGAGAAACGCACAACCAGCCTGCCCAGATGTCTGACTTGATACCCAGCTTCGACAACACCAAGGCGTTTCTCAGGCAGGACTCGGTGGCATCGTTCATCAGTGGCGGGTTTGCAGGCGCGATCTCCAGAACTTCAGTTTCGCCATTTGAAAGAGCCAAAATTCTGTTCCAAATATCAGCATCAACCAAGTCTCTGAATAATGCAAACTACAACAACAGCAATGGGATCTTCAAGACCATCGCCCAGATGTATAAGGACGAAGGCGTGAAGGGACTGTTTCGAGGCAATGGGATCAATTGCGTGAGGATTTTCCCGTACTCAGCAGTGCAGTTTTATGTTTACCAGAAGATCAAGCTGTTTATCCTCAGCAAGAAGCAGAATGGCGCGACCGAGCTCGACAACCTGCAGCGGCTGTTTGCCGGGGCCATGTGTGGGACTGCGTCGGTTGTTGCAACGTACCCACTGGACCTGGTGAAGACCAGGCTGTCGGTTCAGACAGTGATGATGAAGCACGGCGACAGACCTCCGCCTGGGTTCCTGTCGCTGCTGCTGAACATCTACAAGAACGAGGGTGGGCTGCTGGCACTGTACCGAGGGATCTGGCCCACCACACTGGGCGTGGCACCGTACGTGGCGATCAATTTTGCAGTTTACGAACAGCTGAAAGAGTTCTTCCCCAACTCGTCCAACCTAACCAAGCTGACCATCGGGGCTATAGCCGGTGGCGTGGCACAGACGCTGACGTACCCGTTTGATCTGCTGAGACGGCGGTTCCAGGTGCTGTCCATGGAGAACAATAAACAGCTGGGGTTCCAGTACAGCTCGGTCTCCAACGCGCTGGTGACGATCTACCGGACCGAGGGCTTCCTGGGGCTGTACAAGGGGCTGACGGCGAACCTGTTCAAGGTTGTGCCGTCGATGGCTGTGTCGTGGCTGAGCTACGAGCTGATCAAGGCGCAACTCGTGGCCCTGTGAGCCGCCCACCGCGCCGCCCGCCGAATTTATTTCCCGATTGGGCAGTCAACGGGCGCTGACTAACCCGTAGGTACCCACCGCGCCGCCCGCCAAACTTGCTTCCCGATTGGGCAGTCAACGAGCGCTGACTAATTCGCTGACTCAGCAAACATAGGACGATTTTGTGTATTTTCTAACCAACCAGAAAACCGCGATTTTTTTTTATTTTTCCTTTTCAACATTGTTCAGTATATCAGCAAAACAGCACAGCACAGAATGAGACCTTCACAAACCCTTTTCAACGCAGCAAAGAAGTCCGGTGGCTTCAGTGTTCCAGTGGAATTGACCCCACTGTTCCTGGTGATGTCAGTCGCTGTCGCATCAGCAACCTACTTCTCCTACAAAAAATTAACCACTGACCAGTCACTAAGACTAACAAGAAACCCAAAAACCACCTCCAAAGACTTGGACTCCATCTTGAAAGAAGACAAATAGGCCGCCTGCTACGGTGTCACCAAAATACACACATTATTTAATTATTTGTTGTATTGTATCTATTTATTATGTACATGCAATCGTTTTGCGGCTGCACTTTGCGATTGCAACCATTGCGCTTTGCAGCCGCTTTGCAGCCGCTTTGCAGCCACTTTGCGATCGTTTTGCGGTGTGTTTTGCGATTGTTTTGCAATCACTTTGCGATCGTTTTGCAATCACTTTGCGATCGTTTTGCAATCACTTTGCGATTGTTTTGCAATCACTTTGCGATCGTTTTGCGATTGTTTTGCGACTTGCCACCACGCTTCGCATCACTTCGCATCACTCGCAATCACTGCGCATCACTTCAGGTTGCTGTAGTAGTCTGTCACGTCGTCCAGGCCGTCCAGCGCCGCAACAAACTTGTCGTACTTCTCCCTCACGTCCTCGGGCAGCGCCTCCACCATCATGTCCGGCTTAGGTATAAAGGTGAGTCCCACCTCCTTGATCTCGTAGCCCTTGTCCTTGATTGCGTTGGACACGTTGTTGGTCTCAGTAGGCTCGGTCAGCACCTCGATAGTCCGCTCGTGGGTCTCGTCGTCCACAACCTCCTCCAGGTCCTCAATCCCGTCCACATCATTGATTAGTCTCTCAAAAGTGGTCTCAAAGTCCTCGCCCGGGACTGGGTTGATCACCACGAACCCGCGTCTGTCGAACTGGAACAGCGTAGGCGACAGCTTGCCGCCAAACTTGCCAAACGTGGCCCGCACGTAGTCGATTGTGCGGTTCTTGTTGTCTGTGAGCGCCTCGATCACAAAGCTCACGTTGCCAGGCCCAATGCCCTCGTACAGCATCGTGTCCAGGTTCTTCTTCTCGCCGCTGGCTGTGAGTCCCTGCCCACGGTTGATGGAGCTTTCGATGATCTTCTTGGGGACGTTGGCCTTGAGCGCGGCCGCAATTGTGGTGCTGAGGCGCACGTTCGAGTCCGGGTCTGGCCCGCCCAGCTTGCTGGCCACGATGATCATGCTGGCAAACTTGGTGATGAGCTGGCTGCGCTGCGAGTCCGCCTTGGCCTTGTCGTGCTTGATGGTGGACCACTTTGAGTGTCCACTTAGCGCGATGCTGCTGGTCTGCAGACCACGCGCAAGTCTTAGACTAGTCCCTAAGGTCTTGACCAAGTTCAGGCTCAGGTTCAGGTTCAGGTTCAGGTTCATTTGCGCTGCAACTTTTGCGAGTTATAAATTTGCAAATTGCGAGTTGTAAAATGCGAAAAAAAAAAGTAAATTCAGGAAAGGAGCTTTTTATCGCAAAGTGCACCAAACTACACAGTTTTGCGCGAGCTCCCACACCACCAGAATGACAGACAAGGAGCAGAAAAGGTCGCTGATCGCAGTCATCGGGGACGAGGACACCATCACCGGAATGCTGCTTGCAGGAATTGGGCAGGTGGACCACCAGACCAACTCCAAGAACTTCTACAACGTGGACGCCAAAACCACAGACGAGGAGATCGAGAACGCCTTCAACAACTACGTCGAGACCAGAAACGACATTGCAATCCTGCTGATAAACCAGCATCTGGCTGAAAAGATAAGATTCACTGTCGACTCCTTCACCAAGCCGTTCCCTGCCATCCTGGAAATCCCATCCAAGGACCACCCCTACGACCCGGAGAAGGACTCCATTCTGAGAAGGGTCAGAAGACTGTTCGGGGAGTGAGTGGTTAGATAGACATCGAATAAAACGTATTTTAAATTACAAACGAGGACTATTTCTTTTTGTTTTTAGCCTTCTTCTTCTTCTTCTTTGGGCTTGCGGTGGCTGTCTTGGCTTCTTCGGCTTCTGCCTGCGCTGGGTTAGTCTCTGCCTCAGCTTCTGCCTCAGCTTCTGCCTCAGCGTCCACTTGTGGCCCAGCTGCAGGCTGGGTCTCGGTCTCAGTCTCAGTCTCACCTTCAGGTTTGGTCTCGGTCTCAGTCTCAGTCTCAGTCTCACCTTCAGGTTTGGACTCGGTCTCACCTTTAGGCTCGGTCTCACCTTCAGGCTCAGGCTCAGCCCCAGACTCGCCGCCAATGGCCAGCTTTCCAACCTGCTCGCTCACCTCTTCCGTGGACACATCCGCTGGCGTCGTGTTCGAAGGCGTCGACGTCTCCACTGAAGGAATTGGCTCGATAGACGACTCCTTTTCGGTTTCTTCTGTGAGGTTGTTGGTTTCAGACCCATTCGCTGGCTCCTCTGCTTCCTCTAGCCTGCTCTCTGCCTCGTTTCCTGGCTCCTCCGCTTTCGCTTCCTCTTTGGCTTCTTCTTTAGCTTCCTCCTTAGGTTCTTTTGGCTCCTCTGGCTCTTCCTTAGCTTCTAATTTAGCCTCCTCCGGCTCTTCCGCTTTAGCTTCTTCTTTAGCTTCCTCCTTAGGTTCTTTAGCTTCTTCTTTGACCTCCTTAGGTTCTTTCGCCTCCTCTGGCTCCGCGACTCGTTCAGCTCCAGCACCCGCAGCCCCTGCAAATCTGTGCTGGTTCAAAATCGCTGGGTCCGCGTCCAGATAAAAGTTTCTCACACCAATAATCCTTCTCTCAGCTTCACACGCTTTTAACCACTCAGGTCTGACCACTGGTATGTTATGCTCAATAGCCTTTTTCCATTGTAGTCCTTCAGTTTTTGTACAGATAAAGTGAGTGGTGTCCACCTCAATCTTCTTTTGCAGTGGCTTAGCACCAATCTTACTCAAGCATTCCTCAATCTTGTCAATTGTTATGTTATCTTCGTTGTTGGAGATATCACCAACACAGACGGTAATTCCACTTAGATCAGTCATTTTGTGCGTTCTTAATTTGACCGTATTCGATCTAAATCTGCCACCACTGGTCTCCATTTGTATGTAAAACTCAAATGGCGTGTCAATTGGTAATCCCGACAACTTGGTTGTCGTGTTCAAGTACGGATTTGGTATAACTCCCAATCTCGAATTGTTCTTAAATATAACCAATTGCCTCAAATAGGTCGACCCATAGTATAGCGGGTCCCATTCCAGCACACAGCTGGTCTGTGTCACATTCTTGACTTTCAGCACTGGCTCTTTAGGCTCGTCCGTACCAAACGACACAAGAATCTCCTGCTGGAAATTCTTGAAATCATCCTTATTGAATTCCTCCAGCTTGAAGTCACGATCGCACTTGATCTTGATCATGGCCCCCGGAGTCACGCCTTCCGGCAGCAGTATGGTCGGGAACTCAATGATATGGTGGTCCTCAGTTAACAACAACGCCAATGATGCATCTAATTTACCAACTGTAACTGTAACTTCAACCATCTTCAAAAAACACTCTGTCGGCCTTCCTCTCTTCTCCTCTCAATGTATAGCAGTTCCAAGCGCGCTCCAATTGACAGTACAGCGCCTAAACAAACAAACCGCAGCTTCTAGAAAGATCTGATGGGGTTTATTTCAGATTTATTTGTGTTTTGTTTATTTTATTCGTAGCGTTTTCAATAAGAGAAAAAGTGCTCACGTGATGCTTAGTCAGTGCTTACGCAAGAAGAGTTGCCCTGTCGAGTTTGCTTCATGTATTGAGGTGCCGCCAGCACCACCTGCTGCACTGCTGTAGCTGTGGCACCACCGTAGTGCGGCTAGTTGTACTCGATGTCCACCGTCACCAAAGCGTCATCTTCCAAATAGGAATCCGTGTTCCATAAGAGCATGCGGTTGATTATGCCACAGATGTACTGCACGCCTTCCTCTCGTAGTTCTTGACATCTCTCGCTGAACATCACCATCACGGGCCAGCAGTGCGAGTACCCTGGCTGTGCACTGGACTTCACTCGGCCAAAAGCCTTGAGGTCTTGCCCTAGCTGCTTTAATTCGTCTGCTAGGTACTCTTCGTCACCGTAAGTTAGTAATACCCCATATTTGGGGAACGAGTCTCTCCATAGTTGCGCATTGAGCTCGTTTGGCACTGGGTTCATTAGCTGGCCTAGCAGTGTGCTGTTTATCGAGCTTTCGGTGCTGAAATACTGCTCGTTTGAGAGGTGCTGTAAAATACTCAAATCTATGAAGTCTTGGTTGGCCCTGCCACCTGCCTGTAGGCTCTCTGCCTCTTCCTGCTGTTGCTCTTCTGCTTTTCCTGAGTAAACGTACCTGGTCCACGGCGATATTAGCACCACGGCAGACGGTCTTCTGTGAGCTGAGTCTGCTGGCGGTGGTAATAGCGGTGACAAAGAGCAGGTTTGGGTTAGAAATAGGTTCAATGACATGGACAATAGCCCGCCAGAACCATCACCACACAAAACCAAGTGTGCTTCCTGCGCATGCTGGCTGACATACGACCAATGGTTCAGCAAACAAATCAAATCTTTGCTGAACCCTAGTGGCTCATAGTCAACGATAAACATTGCAGGGTTCCTGAAGCCCTGTTCTTGTAAGCACACCATTGCGAGGTTTAAGAACTCGACATACATCCATGGATTCTTGCAGTCACGGGCGTTGAAGCCACCACCATGAACATAGAACAAAACCAAGTCCTTGGGATGTCTTCTGTCCCGGCTTGGTGAGGTGATCCAAACGCCTTTTATTTCCTTTCTCTCATCCTCGTAGTATCTGAACTCGGAATCGTTTAGTTTGGCAAAGCTCTGTCTGTAATAACGATAGTATAGGAACCACTTGAAGCTTCTGCGTGAACTTAGCACCAAGTTATGTAAACTGTGATAGCTGAACCTGATGTACTTGCTCAACACAAACTCATATAGCGTTGCTCGCTGTGAGTATGAGCTTTGTGCTGTGAACGGCTTCAGCCTCTCGAAAAGGAGCCTTGGTAGCTCTGTCATGGTGAACAGAATCAGCTTACTTAGCATTTCCACAGCGGAAAATAATCCAGCCTCCATTGCCAAAAACCAGAGCCATAAAAGCAAAAAAACAAACGTGTCGGTATAAGTGATTTCCTCCATCTTGTGTGATGCAGCTTCTGAGGGTTGGTTGAGAGAAACAAAAAGACATGGCGGATTATCAAGTTTTATATTTTGTGTCAAATAAATTTCACTTACAAAAATAAGCTATGTGAGGTCATTAAAATAGATCGATTATTTATACAGTGCTAGAGGCAGTTTAGTACTCAGCCAGCACTTTAGCCAGGATGGAAGTGAAAACGTCAACGTGCTTGTTTTCAAAAGTCAAAGTTGGTCTCAGTCTGACACCGTTTGATGAACAGCCACCGACATTGACACCATTTTGCTTCATTTTGTATAGGAACTCGTCACGCTCCTTTGGAGTTGGCAAGTCCCAGGCAATGAAAGTACCTCTGCCTTCACCTCTCAGGTTGAGGATCTTGGCTGGGTATTTGGCTTGCAGTTCTGCTAGTTTTTTGTATAAGTAGTCACCAACTTGGGCTGTCTTAGCAACCAAATCGTGCTTGACAATCTCGTTTGAGATTCCACCAGCAAGGATCATTCTTGCTGGGTCACCACACCAGGTGTTAAATTGACGGTATGCGACATTTGGCACGAATTTTGGGTCGTGGAACCAGTAACCTGCACTTTGGAATTTCTTACTGAAGGTGACTAAATCTGGTGGAGGGGTGATGTTGAAGTGTTCGTGGGCCCAGAATTTACCTGTTGCACCAACACCTGTTTGGACTTCGTCGATGATGTAGACAACGTCGTATTTGGTTGTGATGTCTCTTAAGCCCTGGAAGAACTCGGCAGAACCGTGGTTGTCACCACCTTCTGATTGGATTGGCTCGATAATCAGAGCAGCAACTGGGACTGGGTGGTTCTTGATGATTTCCTCAACCAGTGCCAAACATCTCTTATCTTCCTCAGCATTTTCTGCTTTGTGTTGGTCTAGTGGGTACTTGTAAGATGGGAACTCAGCCTTTGGCCATTTGAATGATGGCAGGTCAAGTTTGTGGACTGGTTTAGAGGCAGTGACTGAAGCAGATGCAAACAGTCTACCGTGGAAGGCTCTCTGGAATGACAAAACAGCTAAATCTGGTGAACCAGGAGCAATGTTCTTCATTGTTGATTCGTTCTCTTCAGTGGTGAAGGTGGTTTTCTCAAAACCTCTTTTCTTAGCTTGGTAGTACATAAAGGCAGCTTTGAATGCTAATTCATTGGCATCTGCACCAGACAAACCGGACCAAATCTGGGTTTGACCCTTTGGAGCAACTTTCAGCAAGTTCTTGATGATTGGCTCCAAGTCTTTGCCTGGGAAGTTACCCAAAGCTGGTCTCTCGACAATGGCTCTAATCATTTCTGGTGACTGGGCCAGCTTGATTAGCTCTGGATTGTTGTAGCCAAGAGCAATTGATGCAATTTGTGCATAAACATCTAAGTAGACATTACCATCAACATCCGCAATGTAGTTACCAATGGATTTTTCGTAGTCAGCAATGAAGTAAACTGGTCTTGAATCAAAAACTTTGCCTAATGATTCAATGCCCTTTTTAGATTCTGGGCCTGGAATAACTGTTGACTTGATAGTTGGTCCAGCTGGTTCTGCTGGGTAATATTGCTCAGAAACTGACATATTAAATATTTTACTTCTTTATTTCTTCCAGAACACTAATAATATTCAGAACAATTAAAGATATTCAGCACAGAAAGAAGTAGGACGAGTGTAGAAACAGTACATTTCATCCCCTTTTATATTAATTTTAAAATTAGTATTCAACCAGTGGAAACTATCAAATACTGCGAAATGCGCTGGAGTTTCAAAATTCTGGCGCAATTTTTGAGAATTAGGAAATAACGCTTAAATTGCTTATGTAACCGTTGATTAACTCACCGAGTTGAGTGGCCCTTAAGTGGGTTTTGGGTGTGGGTTGATCTTGCCGTTGTGGTGACATAAAAAGCGTAAGCGACAAGTGCATAAAAATGCGTTATTTGGGCCTGAAATAACGGTTCTACAGATTATGCTTGCCGTTCCCGTGTTCCTGTTCTGTAGTGCTGTGGTTACATCGAGCTACTTTTGCCACCACCACCGCTGCTACAACACTCAATCTCATTAATCATCAACATTAAAGTAGTAATAAAATATAAATCATCTTACATATATATACAAATTAAAACAGAAAGTGAATGCTTTTGCTGTTCTAATTGCTGTTGAAACTCTATGGACAGACTTCCTTTTCGTCCCACTGGTCAAACTCGTACCGTTTGTAGAAGAAACGAGTTTGCTTATTACCACTTAAGTCAACGAAATCAACCAAGTCTGGTAGTAACAAAACAAGAGCAAAATTCTTAATACCATCAATCTCGTTTGATCCATCAACACCTCTGGAAATCGAGTCAATCAGCTTTCTGTTCTCTTTGGTCAAGACTTCACCTGGCTGCGGTTTTCTGAATGATGATTTTAGTTTGGTTGATAAGTTTTCCCATTTGTCTTGTAGTTCAGCCTCCCACTCACTAATCTCTGGCAGGTTGGAGCTGTTGCTGGTATTGCTGTTGCTGTTGCCGCAGCTGTTGCTGATACTACCGATATTACTGGTAGTGTTGAAATGTGACGCCAAGTCAGCATGCGAAGAGTAGTTCTTTATCTTGTGTGGTGAGATTATTGGAAACTCTTTGATTATTTCGCTGTCATTGATATCCTTGAGGTTGTCAAGCGTTAGCAGCTTTGCATTACCCTTGATTCTAAACTGCTGGTTGGACTTTGGAAACCAAAAACAAGCTTCAAACTTGGGGTTCCTTTGCAACTCTTGGAATTTGTTCATCCTTATATCTGTTGTGAATGTTAAAATATTGCTCTTCTTGTCATTGAACAAGTACCCTCTATTGATGACTGTACGGACACTTGGGCTCCCATCCAAGTCAATGGTTGCAAATGAAAATGTAACAAAAGGCGATGTTTCCAGCTCTAAAGCAATAGCTTGGTTCAACAACGGAACCCATGGCGCCATGATCTGCATCTTTGCAACGTGCTGGTCTCTATAATTCTTGGTGTATCGTTATATTATGATATAACAGTGTCAATTAACTCCTGGTGGGAGAAAGTGGTGGTGGCACTAAGTGGTGGTGGTGCAACGCAATAAAGATCTCAATTTGACGGTATTCAGTCAACGGATCTGAACTCAATCAATTAGCGGTTAACAAGGAATCAACAGATATGAGTGACAACCAACCAACTTATGGATGAGTGAATGCAATGATGTAGAAACAACAATCAAAAGGGACAAACTTTTGAAATTTGGGACTGGAAATGGAAAAAAATTAAAAAAATTAAAAAATTGGTGATTTTGGAGTTTTTGGGTCTAAAAAAATTTTTTAGGAGGGAAAAAAACCACCTTCCATTACCTAATGGTTTACAAAGAGCTAAGAACGTGTTAAAATGGTGATTGGAAAGTCTAAAATCCTGAAAGTGGTGCAGGTGGTGGGTGGTGGCAGTCTTAGTTAGTGCCTTTCGGCTTGTGTTTATTTACGTAGTAATCTCTAGGCCCGTTACGCCTGTTTGCTATATACATTGAAGAGCGGAGCTGCTTAACGAACCGAAGCGTTGGCCAACTCGCAGGTGGCACATTCGCTTCCTGTTTCAGTAGTTAGCAACAGTTGCCTAACCGACTCACTCGCCTCACCTGCCTCACTCGCCACATCTGCCTCACTCGCCACAGGCTCACGCTCAACATACACAACTCGCCCTTCAGAGTCCGTTTTGAGACCCTGTTGGAGGTATTCCCAGTCTTTGGGTTTCAGTCTCTTAGGCTCCTCTCTTGGGGCTGACTGGAAGTACAACGCTTGCCCAATTTGTGCGTCTTTTGGGGGTCTGACCAGCTTCACCACTGGCTCTCCATCACCGCTGCTGCTCTCGCCTGCCAACACCATCGCCTCGGATTTCACTCCACGCATCTTGCTAGGCTTCAAATTGGTGACCAGCACAACTCTGTGGTTAATCATCTCTTCAACTGGTAAATAATTGACGAGCCCACTGACAACCGTTAGCAGCTTGTCATCTTTTCCTTCTTCTTCTGCTGCTGTACCTGCTTCCTCCGTATAACCATCTTCTCTCACGCTAATTTTAGAAACGTACAGCTTGTCTGCATCAGGATGTTTGCTGCATTCCTTGATAAACCCAACCTTTAAACTAATCAAGTTTGGATGAAGTTCTGAATTTTCTCATGTTAGAAAGCATTTACATCAACAACTGCACAAAACACAATAACTAACTTTTAACGGCCTGTGTAGAGTGTCTTCTCAAGCTTATAAGGCCTCTAGCAAGCATTTTAACAGCTCTTTCAATAATTCAAAAAATAATCTAAAAAAATATATTTACATATTCAGACATTATTTATATAAATATACAACTAGCTAGCCATGTTACTTGGTCAAGGGTAATATGTTTGGAATCGGACCTAGTGGGGTTATTCCATGAGGATTGATGCCCACATGTGACTTGGTGTAATGGAACTTGATATGGTCAAAATTACATGTATCTTTAATTAATTTGTTATTCCAGTAAATGTCTCTGACCCAATTGTGAATATTAGGGAAGTTGTCACGAATTGTACCAATGTTACATTTGAAGTGTTGGACATAAACTGGGTCAAATCTGATAATTGTGGTAAATAATCGAACGTCTGCTTCAGTTATTTCGTTGGAAATTAAATATCTAATTCCATTTTCACTATTGGTCTTTAAAATCTCTTCCACCTTATCCAAATGTTTGAACAAGTTCAACACCTCCTTTTCATAAACTTCTTGCTTAGTAGCAAATCCAGCTTTGTAAACTGCATTGTTAATGTTCTCGTAAACCAAGTCATTCAACTCATTGATACGTTCTTGGTGTTCCTTAGGATAGTAATTGATTGCTTTCTTGTTCTCGTCTTCAATCAACTCGTTGAATTCGTCATTTAAAAATCTAATAATCTCAGAGCTCTCGTTATTAACAATCGTTTGGGTCTTCTTATCCCAAAAGACTGGCACTGTGAATCTGCCATCGTAAAATTCATTGGCTTTATAGTATAACTCTGATAGTCTTTTAACCCCATAAACATGATCTTCTGTTGCCTGAGGACATTCGTCTTCCTTAGGGGTAGGAAATCTCCAGCCCTTGTCATCCATGGACCAGTGAACAACAGACAACCCAATAATAGAATCCTTAGAAACGGTTGATGTAGCTGGATTGAAATCTTTGATCAAACCTTTAGTTGTCAGATAGATCAGCACTCTATGAGCCCATGGGCATGCCAGTGACACGTAAACATGATATCTACCTTTTTCAGGCTTGAATTCTTCAGCACTCTTAGAAACAACCGATCTAAATGATGATGCTTTTCTCTTGTACGCACCATCTTTTGATGCAAATTCGAGGATTTTTAATGCTGGTTTCTAGTATGAATTGATTAGCCAATTGCCGTGGTTTCGCCCAATTACCCAGCCAGTAAAACTCACTGATGACATTTTTTATAACGCTACTTTTTCTTATAACAACAAAATAAAGTAAATCAAGAGGAAATAAAGCAACTTAAATAGTGGGTATTTTCCATTGTTAGTAAACTTTATGTAAAGTTTCAATATTACAAATTATTCTTATGTAGGCACAAGTAGCTTGAATTTGTAAAAATTGGTAACAAAAACAAGCTACTTACTCTCAGTGATAGGGGGAACATACTTGTTTAATCATTACTTCAATTCCAATTAAGCTCAGGACTCCAAAGGAAGAGACCAAAAAAAAAACTAAAAAATTAATGGTCCCTAGCAGGATCGAACTGCTGATCTTGGCGTTATTAGCACCACGCCTTAACCAACTGGGCCAAGGGACCGGAAATTTTCTAATTTTTTTTTCCAGTTTTCCACACTCGGAAAATTAATATATAAATTATGTGATAGAGGGAACACCTTTTGAGAACTAGGGGTAAGGTGTGAGTGAGTTAATACTGACTCAGTAGGCTTAAAACTGTAGTACTCTTATTACAGGTTATGTTATGATATAAATAATAAATTTTATGAGAAATAATTAAAGTTCATCAAGTCTGTAATAAAAATAATAGTATTATCAACATTATTTATTGCTATGTCTTTTCTATGCTTGAGCTGCTTGCAGGTATTCAGTAAAAGCTGTGAACGACTCATTACCACCAGTCGGCTGCACGTTTACAGTTGTAACTCAGGAAATGTTTCATTTCCGTCAGATCAAGTTCGTGCTGCGCATACCAATTTACATACATAATAATAAATTGTAAATATATACGCGCTACCAATTTAACAATATAATTCAGTAGAAAGCGTGATAAACAAGAAGACCAGAAGATAAAAACCGCGTTGACATGATATGATGAGTGTGCCAAATGATGTCGCACAAAGAATGGACAGTCTTCTGAAGGATTTAGAGCCAGGAACGTTGAATGAAGACAATCAAAATAATAGCCCAGTGAAATATAAATACCCGGGAGAAATGACGATAATAGATCATGATCTGCTGAGCAATAATGACAATATTGAGAATATGCCCACTGGACTGCTACATGATGATGTTAGGCTGCCAGAAGTAGACCCATTTGAAGATATCGAAGAAATTCCAATAGTGTCAAGGTTTCAGCCCACACCAAGAAGAAGAAGGAAGAAGAAAAAGGTGATTAAAGAGCCCAAGGAGTCGTTTAGAACGGAGACGTTGATACGCCGGCCTTTGCAGTTACCGGTTCTTGAAGATGAAGATCCTGAAAAGCCCTATAAGTGCTGTGTTGAGGGATGTGACTGGCGGTTCAAAAGAAAAACCGACCTAAGGAGACACCTCAGAGCCCATGAAGCCAGAGTTTTTCACTGTCCCTATGCCATGCATGACAAGCATATTGGAGCCACGTCGTTTTACAGAATGGATGTCTTCAAGAGACATATGAGATTTGTTCATTTCGAGGAAGTTGAACAAGATAAAGATATTAAATATAACGCACAACGATGTGGTACGTGTAAGGTATGCGGCAAATACTTTGAGAATTTCAAATTGTTTATTAAACATATTTTCCAATGTGCACTAGTTGATAAATATTCAGACGAGATTAATGAGCAAGTTGAGAAGATTGATTTGAGATTGAAAGGAGTTTGCGATGAAGAAAGTATAAAGCTTACACCATTGGAAAAAATTAATTATATACTAGAAAACGAAACAAAACAATTGGAAGAATTAACAGTTAAACCAAGCATGAACTTTGCAACTGCAATTAGATTGGTTAAAAATACGAAAAATATGGTGCAGTCTGAGGAAAAAGAATCACCAGCAACCTAGGTTACACTTTGAACTGGTCCAGCTGACTCAAATCCTCAATTATCTCAATACCAAAGGACTTATAATAGTCATCAATCTCATCAAGCTTATCATAAGCAATTGCTCTTGACAAAGGCTTTATAACACTTGTTTTATAGCCCAGCTTGGCACTCGACTCACTAGTGAACTTGACACAGTAATCATACGCCAATCCACAAGTTATAACATGATCAGTTCCGTTCTTCTTCAGATAGTCATCCAACTCAGTCTTCTTATCATTCCAAACATCATTAAATGCACTATAATAGTCACGGTCTTGTAATTCACCTTTTTGAATAATCGTCTTTGTAGTTTTATGGGCATCAATGTTCCTGAATGCTGTGCAAATTTCAGGTGGGAAACATGATCCATGTGTGAACTGTCTACAATGATCAGGCCAAACCGTTTGCATTGCTTTAATTGATTCATCTCGTGGGTGTTTAAATTCAACCTGGTCAAATGGTTTGACATCTTCACCATGGCTTGAAGCAAAAGACGCATGGTTCTTTGGGTGCCAATCCTGACTTAGGATGATTGAGTCAAATTTGTACTGGTTTTCATCCATTAGTTTAAGAATTCCAGGAATAATTTCTGCAGCTTTTGGAACTGCCAGTGATCCATCAATGAAGTCATATTGAACATCAATGATTAACAGTGCGGTTTTAGTCATTGTGGGGATGCAGTTAGTTTAGCTATGCAAATAAGTAAAATAATGAATTTGATTGTTAAAAAACTTATTTTATACCTAAAATTTCAGCAATCATGACATAAAATTTTTGGAAAACTGTTTTTTTCCTAAAAAACCCGTCAGTGTCAGCCCAGAAACGTTGTAGTTTGTCACCAAAGCTATGTCACAAGCCACTTGGCTGTTCACATCAGCCAAATCAAAGCAAATTGCATTAATAGCAAAAACCAAAAAAATCAAGCCACAAAAAATTTCCCAACACGGAAAATCACTGCATACGGTAATTACAAAGATAAATCAAAATTTTCAAAATTTATCAAAAGCTTTAAAAGTAAGCATTTTGAGCAGTTTGTGAGCTTGCTGAAAAGATGGAGTGGCCGACAGTGGATTTGGCTATAGATTAGAGCTATTTGCAGCAGTTCAGAGATGGAAGAAATGCAGCATTTTGAGAGAAAAGCTGGTTTTCAATTTATTTTGGTTTGGTTTCAAGTTTGTTTAGGTGAGAAAAAAACTGTTTTTTTGGCGACTTGTTTGGTTTTAAAGCTGTTTGTTTTGCCACTTCTTTTTATGGAAGCTGCTTCTGAAAGAGTTTGCAGTGGATCCGAAGTCCTGTTTTTTCACGCCTTTTGTTTACCCATTTTTAAAGCTGCTTTAACCAAACTGAAAGAACAGAAACAATGGAGATTGAGGAGACTTCAAGACCGCTTGAGTCAAGTGGCAAAAAGAAGAAGCACGTCTTAGCCCCACAAGATTTGACTTTGGAGCTGGATGAGCAAGGAGAATTGTTCTTTTACGATAATGTTAAGACTAGAGCTCAGAATCAGTTCAAACCAGTCCTAGGTGACTTGAACTGGTTATTCAGGCTGAACTATTTTGTTGGTGGTGCTAGCAGTGGTGGTGTTGAATTTAGTGATGCGTTGATTGAGAATAAGCTCAAACAAACAGTTAAGAATGTGTCAAAGTTTATCTTTGACAACAAGAAAATTCGCATCCATCTAGGAAGCCCAATACTCGAGCAATTCTTCAGAATCATCTCACTGTTAGTCGCAAATAATGAGATTGATACCATAATTAAAACGAATATGGACAGTAAACTAATTGCCTGCCTGTTGAAACTTTACCTCCATGTTCTAAACATTTTTAAAGATTTTGAGTTTGACTTGAACTATAAATATAGCGGTGATTTATCATTGACGAACAAACAGACGCTATTAACACAAATTTCATTGATAAATCCATTGCTAATTGCAATTTCATGTGCTTTCAAGCCAGAAAACAGCGTTAATTCAAATCAATTGATTAATATTTTAGCTTTGATTTTCACTTATCTGCTGAAGAATCAGATTTTGATTAAATCGGTTTTGGACTCGTTTATTATTAACAACTCAACTAACATGGCCATGTTTCAAGCTTTCAATAAGCTATGGGAGAAAACTTTAAACCACCACATTGAACTGGAGGCTCAAAAACAACAAAAAACTTACCTTCCGGGTCCAATTTCAATTCTGAACAGAATTGATGCTATTAATACCGAAGCTCATGATTTGAGTTTAGTTGAGTTGAACCAAATTTTTCCTTACAAATTGAGTTCTTATGTTTACGAGTTAAGCGAGTCTTTGCTTAAAATATATTCAAATTTGGTTAATATTGAGCATAATTCGAACTTATTAATTTCAATTGATAATTTGCTTTTATTAGTCAACACAGACTTTAACTGTGAATTATTAATTGAGCTACTCAATACGTTTAATTTAACTGACCACTTTATGTCGCTGTTGAAACAAGCATCATTTAAGCACCAGTTAAACTACATTTTGATTAAGCTATCAAATTATCAACACTTGATCAAATTCAATTCAAGTTCATACATTCTGAGAACATCAGTTTTTTTGAATCACTCACTTACAGCTCTAAAAAATGATAAAAAGCTACAATATAAAATATTACTGGAAGTTAATGATCATAAATATAAAATTAATTTCCAAAAAGAGTACCCAATAGTTACAAGTTTAGTCAATTCATTAATTTTTATCAATAACAGCTTTGAATTTTTCAAAGACCATTTGATCTTATCAGAGATAGGTTGCTACTTAACTTTGCCAAAGATTTTTACTAACGTATCGGATATTATTTCTGATTCATTAGTAAAGTTCGTTAACCCGGCATATAAAAAAACTAACCTTTTAGTCAACAAGTTCAATTATCCACCATTGCCAAAGTCTTCATTTTTGTATTTCAACATAGAAAATTTGAACAAGATCTCTGAAGTTCAATTGAATATCAAAAACTTTAATATTCTAAACAATTGTGTCATTTTAAATTTATTAATTTTAACAAAGGTTTTGAATAATTACATCACCTATAAAGTTGAAACTTCATTAGAAATTAAAGATCTAAACCAGGTGAATAAATTAATGGAAATTAAATCGGTAAACCTCATAATTAATGATTATTTCAAAACTTTTTTCAATGTTTTGGTTCTTGTTAACGAATATTGCATAAAGTCAAACAAAAATAATAAGATATATTACGATTTGAACTCAATTGCAAGCTTATTGAAAAACATAGTGACCAAACTGATTTCAAAGGTTTTCAAGATATTCAGTTCATTTGCAATTTTAAATTTCTTAAATTTTATTGATGAGTTATCAGATTTTGATTTATCTTTACAAAAAATATCAATTGGTTTACTAAACCATTTTATATTCCATAGTCATGGAAACCAGATGGACTTAAAGATGGCCATTATGAACAATAAAGTTTTAAAATTGAAATTAACCCACTATGTTAATAAATGGAACGATGGTTCTTCAGTTTACAGACAATTTGAAAGATTGCTATCACTTCCACCAGTGAACTATGAATTAGTTTTATTTAACATTGGTAGGTTTCAGAGATTATTGGGATATGAGGTCTCGCATAAGAATGATTTGACTGTTGGCGGTGGTAATGCTTCAGCAGTTGAAAATGCTGCTAATTCATCACCTCTCAGCTCATCAAGCTCTAATTTGGTTCTCAATACTATTGGGTTAAACTCGCTATCAATCACAGCACCTTCCACAACGACAACTAGTGCAAGTAACCATGACAACTCCTCAATAATGATGAATCAAAAAAATACTAATAGCTACTCGATGAACTATACGAAGTCAACCATGCCGACTTTTGTTCCTCAAACTCAATTGCTATCAGAATCATTCCCTCAATCTTACCAACCTGCATTACAACATCCACAGCCTCAGAAACAATTCGATAACCGGAGCTTATACAGCTATTCAAGTTTTGATCAATTCAATAGTAACTATTAACCCTCATAAAAAAAAGCTAAAGCCAAAAGAAAAGACAACGACATCGGTACGACGCCTTTCACCTAACATTGCTTACAGCTATCCAACAGACTTTTTAACAGACGTTTTCAGACCTTTCCTCATTTGCTATTTTTCACAGTTATTTTTACGAAATTTACACATTAAAAAACGCAAAACAGTTTGTAGCTAGTAGCAATATACTAGTGCGTCTCTTAAACCCAATTCCAGATATTCCATACTGTACTCCAGTGAAACAACCTTTTGACCAGTTAAACAGCGCCAATAAAAATTACGTTCTCAGGTCCCTTGGCCCAGTTGGTTAAGGCGTGGTGCTAATAACGCCAAGATCAGCAGTTCGATCCTGCTAGGGACCATTGAATATTTTTTTCCTTATTGTCCCTTCATTAATTACTAATGCCCCATTACTAATGCAACTAACTCGGTAGGAACCCGCAGCTCCTCGCTACAGGATAACAAATTATTAGTCAGTCATATGCAACAGGATTTTAGGTTTTTTTTTAATTTCAGAGCCATGATGTTTTTTGAAATTATCAAACATGACAAGAAACGTATCTTTTGGGGTACTATGTAGCACCTTTTAGCATGGGAAGACCTGGAACACTTCCAGTACCACAACCTGACAAAACTCCCTTTTTTCTAGAGCCTCTCTTTCGCTCGGATTTTCCGCAATTCGTCTTTTTTTTCCTAATCTTCACAATGACATAAAAAAAGTTGCCTTTCCTTCACATGTGAACTTTTCCTGATTTTTTTCTCAGTAGAAATTTCCACAGTTCAACAAACTTCCACCTTTTCACACCTTTTCAACAAATGGAATAAAAGTTGTTATTATTAACAAACCACATCTTAAGGGACCTGCCGACTCAATAATTTCAACAGTTTGATCGTCTTTTCACGTTCCTTTTAACATTCTTTGATCATCAATTCAACTTTGTGTCAATAATAATAAGAAAGCTTTGTTTACAACCATGACTGCCACTACTACTGCTGGCGGCTCCACTTCGGCCACTACCAGCACGAAGATCACCGGTAAGACTTATGATGGTGTCAATTTCCAAGTCCCAGAGACCCACGATATGGTTAGATCTTTGTTTGATCCAACTATCAGAAAATCCTATGCTGAGATTCTGATTTGCCTGTGCTTGTTCTCCAACTACTTGATCTACAGGATGCTCACGAGCACTCACCAGAAGGTTGTTGTGTTCTTGTCTCTGTACCTGTTCTGGAGGTTTGCGTACAATTTCGGTATTGGGTACATCTTATACTACCAGTCCAACAACAAGTTCCTGGTTAAGTTTGCGAAGGAGCACAAGCTCTTCAATCCTAAGCTGAACAATACTTTGCTGCAAAGACTGGTCAATATGGAAATCAGATCCAAAATGGGTAAGGAGTACGATCCGCAGTCGGTTCCAATCGAATTCAACACCTGGTTGATCTTCAGACAATTTGTTGATTTGATTCTGATGCAGGATTTTGTCACCTATATGTTCTTAGTGTTCACATGCGGCAAGAACTCAATGCTCTCGCAAAGCGAGTTTTTGAACTTTTCCCGAATTGCTCTTGGACTGCTGCTTATTGGGTTTAATCTGTGGGTTAAAATTGATGCTCATAGAGTTGTCAAAGATTATGCGTGGTACTGGGGCGACTTTTTCTTCTTAGAAGAGAACGAGTTGATCTTTGATGGGGTCTACGATTTGTCACCACATCCAATGTACTCAATTGGGTATCTTGGATATTATGGTTTTGCCCTTATCACAAAGTCCTACTTAGTTCTAATTGTTTCATTGTTTGCTCACTTTTTACAGTTCATATTTTTGACTTATGTTGAAAACCCTCACATTGAGAAAATATATGGAACAGACACCATCGAAACAACAATTGAAGAACTGGAAATGAAGGAAAGCTATTTAAAACCTTTGATTTTTATCAAAAATTTTAACCCAGTCAGAATTACAGATTACTTGTCAATTTTGATATCAGTTTGTACAATTCTATCAGCATTTGTTATCCAACCGGGCAACTCAAAGTGGACGGTGTTCTTTTTTATCTTCACTTTGCTAATCAAACTAACTCAGTCGATTTTGACTAGTTATATTTTGCATTTACAGTCAGTTGATAAGTTTTGGACCAAGCTGAACCTTAAATACGGTTTAGATAACATAGCTGCTTACTCAAACTGGCAGGCTTTATACAACTTTTTGCTCTCATTATCATATTCATCCATCATATCTCTATCAATTAGAGAGATTTTAGACGGGCAGTACAAACATGGAAACTGGTTATTGCTGAGATTTATTCTTGGAATGTTACTGATTTTGCTACAAATGTGGACTTCATACTCGATTTTTGAGTCAATTGGTGAGTTTGGATGGTTTTATGGTGATTTCTTTTTACCTAATATGTCAAAGAAATCAGTCACCACGTCTGGAATTTATAGATACTTGAACGATCCTGAAAGATTGTTAGGAGTCAGTGGCATTTGGGGGTTGTGTTTGATAACATACTCTCCTTATATATTTATTTTGGCAATGATCTGGGTGCTTCACATAACAATCTTTTTGAACTTTGTTGAAAAACCTCACATGGTGAAGATTTATGGCCAAAAAATCTTGGAAAAGGTTTCTGGAGTTTCAATGACGATCCAGAAACTGATTCCTGGTAATGTTGTCAATGTTAATTTGAACTCTATTTATAACAAAGTCGATGGTTATATCAAAAGCCGTTCCAACTCCAACACCAATACCAACATCCCAGCAAAAGAAATCAAAGAGCAAATTCTAAACGACGACTTGCTATTGCTTAATGACCAGGTGATGAGCGAAGGTTATTCACTGGAAATTGTCAATATCCAGACGCACCAAAATGATCCAAGAATTGAAATTGGCGATGAGATTGAAATCAAATTCGAAGCCCCAGCTGACCACTCAGATAAAGACTGGATTGGGCTTTACAAAGTTTTGAATACTGGGAGCTCCAGAGATAAAACCACTGTGTCCAGCCAGGGCCACTGGGTCGGTCTGAGCAAAGAAGTTTATCCAGATAACTTTGGTTTGATTGGAAAAGAAGAGAAAAACAGCGAAAAGGGAATTTCAACAGGCGTTGTGAAGTTCTCCAAACAGTTTTTGTATTTTGAGAAGGGAATCTACGAGTTGAGATATCACAATGGGAACACTCACATAGTCAAGTCGATTTCCAAACCATTTGAAATCTTTATACCAAAGTTTGAGTACATTGACGGAGATGGCAAAGAGGCCGAGGAGATCTCAAAGTTCCTGTTCAAGCTGTTCAACAAGATTGTTGACCTGAAGTCAATTGATGGAGTGATCGACTACAAGAAAAATGATGAAGCAGTGCTGAAACTGATTAGTTCGATTATTTTAGAGTCCACGGGCATTGAAATCGCAACGCAGGTGATCAAGAAGCTGAAAACCATTGACCAGATCACCAACCGCATCCTCAAGTCAAAGGCAATTCTGGACGAACTCAACAACGACTCCAGCTGAGTATGTTTTGTATATAATAGCAGAGTATAGAATACAAGAAATCATGATTGGTGCTCAGACATCAGGAAACTCACCAGGGAACTCTTCAGGACCAGAGAGTCTTTCTGCAGAGCCTCAATAGTGCTGTTCAGGTCCACCAGCTCACCAGAGTCGGACCATATGCCGACAATTTCATCATTTTTAATAAAACTGGTGATTGTGTTGGAGCTCAAATCAAAAGCGGACACCACCAGGTCGATGATCTCGATCTTGGCGTTGATCAGCGACAAGGTTGTCACGTTTGAGATCAGACTCAGCAGCTTCAGGTATAACAGCTCAACGTTTTCGACTGAAATGATATTGATAAAGATGTCAATGCTGGATTTCGGGTACTTTTTTGAGTTGATGACCGGTATGAAGTTGTTCTCGATGTAGGAGCAGATCTTGTTCTTTAGTTTGGACGTCAATAGCCCGGTATTATCGTTCAAGTTGACATTCAGCACCGATTTCTCGCTGAAAACCCCTCTGATGGGTCTAGGCCCGTAGACCGAGACTGAGATGATGTTGTCGTCGAGCTCCAAGTACCCAGACCCGTTGGCGTTCGATATTAGTCCCGTCTGGAGGAATGTTCGGCTGATCTGGGACTCGATGTCTTGCTTTTTGGACTTGGTCAGCTTAGCAGCACGTTTGGCTGCGTACTGGGCCGGCAGCTCGCCGAACAGGAGCGGCTGGGCGTTCACCGGGCCTGAAATCGTCTTTCTGCTGGGCTGCTGGGTGCTCATCTGGCGTCTGTGCGTAGCGGTGCTGGTTCTGCTGGTTGTGAAATTTCTCTCACAATTTTTCTGGCTGTAAAATTTTAGGCAAAATTACCACGTGACCGGTCAGGTGACACACCACGTGACATGCGGGCCGCGCTGCTTGTTCGGGGACTTTTCTCCGGGATTTACGAGCTGCTTCGCCACTTGGCAAATCTGCAGAAAAAGCTTGAGTAAAGAGATTTTGTGTCAAGGCGTTGCAGACGTTGCAGGGGTTGCAGGGGTTGCAGGCTTTGCAGGCGTTGCAGGCGTTGCATGTAAATAGACTGTTCATTCGTTATACTGCGGGACGTAGTCGAACTCGGGCGGGTCGCTCTCCAAGTTCTGCAATCTTGCTCTTTCTAGATCGTTTTTGTCTGTGTCATTAGTGTTGTCGTGGGTGGTTGCGGTGGTGCTCTGGCTCGGCACGGCTGGGGCTGCGGCGTCCCGCGCCGGCGAGTAGCTTGGGGCCGGGACGAACGTGGTGCCCGCATCGCTCGCGGCACTGGCACTGCGCTCGACGGTGCTGGTGGCCGCGTCGTGGTCGCTGTCGGCGATGCCCAGGTCGGGCAGAGGGCCTGTCTGGGCGCCAGAGCCAGCCCCGGGCGGCTCCGAGGGCAGCAGCAGCTCCTCGTGGTGCCGCAGGATCTCCTTCTCGGACATGGCGCTGAGATTGAAGTCGTGGACGATTGGTGGCGCAGGTGGCGCAGCGCCCGGGTGGGACGCGTTGTCCATGCTGAGCGGGCTGATGGACGCGAGGGACTCGCTGATGGAGTTGTCGCAGTCGAACGAGTTGTTGAGCAGCTCGCCGTCGCCCAGCGCGACCGAGGTGGTGGACCCGAGGCTGACTGCGCCGGAGTTGGCCAGGTGGCTGGCTGCGCTCGCGCTCGCTGCAGTGCTGTGGGAGCCCGAGTCGCGCTTGGCGCGGCTCTTGTAGATCCTGTCGGTGCCTATGATGATCTCGGTGTTGAGCCCCAGGAAGTGCTTGAACCTCTTGAGCTTGTCCACGTTGATCATGCCGGTCTCAGAGCGGGACATCTCGAGCTGCTGCGGGTAGTCGTTCTTGAACAGCAGGCTCTGCTGGACCTTGGTCTTGCCGTTGTTGTAGTTGATGAGGTTCTTGGACGAGATGTTGACGAGCACCTCGATGTAGTACCGGAACGACACGAGCGGGTTGCCCGAGATGGTGGGAAACACGTCTGCCGGGACCCTGAGCGAGGTGCTGGTCTCGGCAGTGGAGGTGTCCGGGTCGATGTACAGCGGGACGAGGGCCTGGCACAGGTCTTTTCTGAAGCACTGGATCTGGGACTCGGGCCCGTTGTCGACCCGGCACACGCGTATGAGCGTCACGATGATGCCGTTGGACACCTGGATCGGCTTGTAGTGCTGCACCTTGATCTTGATGGGGATGAGCTCGCCTCGCAGGTAGCCCGACTCCGGCAGGTCCACAGCCAGCACGATGGTTTTGTCCCTGGGGCTGCCCGTGGCGGAGTCGCCGCTGTTGTCGCTCGACACAGTGGTGGCGGAGTTGATTGTGGACGTGGAGGACACCGTCTTGTTGAGCTTCTTGTCGTTGTGCTTGACAATGGCCATCTTCGGGTGGGGCTTGGGTATTCTGGTGATGTTGATGGGCACCACGACGGTGATGTTCTTGTCGCAGTGCTGGATGGAGGTCCTGCTGAGCGGGGCCAGCGTGGGCGACGGCAGGTGCGCTGCTGCAGGCGAGGCCGCGGCGGGCGAGGCCACGGCGCCCGGGTCGCTGCGGTTGAGCGAGCCTCGCACCACGTACTCGATAGAGCCCTTCTCGAAGCTGATGGAGGTGTAGATGTTCTTCTTGGGCAGCCTGACGGCGAACGGGAAGCGGTGCTCGCCCTTGCTGAGGTGCCCGGCGCCGTACAGCAGTGTCTCGTGGCTGAACAGCACTTTGGGCTTATTTCGCACGGTGCCCGTCGTGCTGGCCTGCTTGAGCTTGATGAAGCCCAGCACTGTCAGCGAGATGTTCACCTCGGTGGTGTTCTTCTTGAGGTCCAGGATCAGCACGCCGGTGACCGAGTCGCCGGGCTTCCAGCTGCGGTGCGGTTCGTCCAGCTCTATGAAGAAGTCCTGCACCAGGTTGATTTTCTCGAGCCGCAGGCCTCTGCGTATGGTGCTGGTGGCGGTGCCGGGCTGGCTGGGCGAGCCCTGGCTGGTCTGCGGCAGCAGCCGCTGCACTGCTTTCTTCACAGTGCTCATGTTTCCTTTGGGATGGTCTTGCGGTGGCAATAGCGCGCCCTGCGGTGCTTGGGGCGGCCCGTGCTGGTGCTGGTGGTGCCTGCGCGTCCCCAGACAGTCTGTGCCGGCTCGCTGGTGGTGCCTGGTGCCGGGCTCGTGGCGTACAATGAGCGCTCCCAGCTATCTAAATCAGCTGAGAAATCCCCCACAAAGACGTTTCTGTGCTCTCTGCAGCTGGCGTGGTCCAGTGCTTCGCTCCACAACAATCCAAAAGACCCCTAGGTGCGCCACAGGCTGTTTGTCCGCTGTTAACTCGCAAACGCTCTGCTTTGGTGGGTTTGTGACGTTCAACTATTCACAAATTTGAATTTCACTTCGCGCGGATTACGTCAGCGCTGACCTGCCCTGTCCATCCCGCAGCTCTGCCTACCCGGCCGGGCAACTCCAAGAAATCGCGCCTGGGCAGCCAGATCTGGCGCCTAGGCCCACCGCTTATCTTTTCCATCAGTGCTGCTGCGTTAGCAGCCGTCTCAGCACATCCAGACGGTAACCGCAGTCAGACGGTAACCACAGTCGACGGTAACCACAGTCAGACGGTAACTGTAGGCTCACCACAGTCAAACGGTTACTGTAGGCTCACCACAGTCAGACGGTAACCACAGTCAGACGGTAACTGTAGGCTCACCACAGTCAGACGGTAACCACAGTCAGACGGTTACTGTAGGCTCACCACAGTCGACGGTAACCACAGTCAGACGGCCGCTGCGGGCTGAATACCGCACCCTGTGTCCTCCGCGTATTACAGTAACCACCACAGTCGAGAGACTGGGTGTGATTCTATGCTGATATGTATTTTGGAGGCGTGCGTGTAAACAGCAGCTCATTTACCATAGTGAGACTGTCACTGTAGGCGATCTCTATGCTGGTATATAACCCACGACACCCTGTGCACCTTAGCTGTAAGATGATTCAAACTACTTCTAATAGGAGTTCCACATGAGACTTATTTATGTTGTTGTGCCGATCCAAATTCAAGAGACTGGCTGCCATAGGCAATTTTATGTATGGTATAACAACCAGCATTTCTGTGCCTCCGCTCTTATAGATACGTCAATTGATAAGTATAATAACTATCTACAATACCTCAGAAATGTGTTATTTTGAGTCAGGTAATAACTAGTGATTACCAGTCATGGAGAGTGCTTTAGAGTATATTTACTCACGAGCCTCCACTACGTTCCGCCAATAGACTTTTGTAAGAGGCATAGTTGGTATTACAACCTGCTGGTTCAATAGTAATCAGAGTTTTACATGCTTAATCCAATAGTACTCTTCCCTCAAATCACAAATGATAATGCTACCACTCATACTATGAGCCAAGACGAATCAGTATGACTTAAACATTGTAATTGTGGCGTATGGGGACCCACATTGCCTATGGATAGCATTCAAGCTCCGTTATATACGTGTTTCTACAGAGGCAAGCACCGTAGCTAAAAAATAAGTTGTATATTGAGAGTGCGTGAGCTATGATAGTGAGTACAATGCCTTATTCTATGTCTTATGAAGTATAGCCCTGGTATCGCGGATATCGAACCAGCTTTTGTTGGCGGACATAAGTTGTAGTAAATATCAGAATGGTATGTATCAAACCTATACCACATAAATACCTCTCAAGAGTATCGTATTTAACCAATTTCACCAATAAGGCTGGTATCTAAAGTAGAATTTGAACCTAAGCCTCAAAAGTAAAGCCCTCGACCATTAAGCTAAGTAAAATAAACATTCGATGTGAATGCTCAGCCGGTCCACTACTCACGATATCAGTTTAAGCTCCTCATCAGCACATTACAACGTATGATAATAATCCAATACGTGTAAGTATGAAATTGTCTCATAATGTCACGCCGTAAAGTTATTCTTCAGTAACATACTGCTAACATAATTCATCATGTGAATGAATGTCATCCCGTACCTGAAAAGAATACTGACCCATAAACTCCATCTGATATATTCAATGTATTGACATACTACAAGCACTACAATTAACAGTATTGTCATCATTAATGATGTTAATGCTTCTCTTCTATATCCATAAATAGTAGCATGATGACTTTAGTGTACAGAATATATTTAGCAGCTTCGATATTCAACAATAAGCTTAAGTAGTAATAACAGTATCCCATTTCCGCACATGAAGAGACTGGCTACTCTAGCCTATGCCGATAACAGTATGTACTACCACACCCTGTGTACACACGCTCAGCAACATTGCTGATGCTTTGAAGCCCAAAGCTGTAAAGGATGCTTTGAAGCTCAGCAGCAGTTAAATAGCTATCTGTACACTGTCTGCTGTTTGTATCTGCTTATATTTATTAGTATTATCACTAGCATGTGTTCAGTAGTGTCTTTGAGACTATCTCACGAGCAGAGACTGGTCCTCTCCACAAACCAGTCCTTATGTTGATATACTACAAACAGGAGTCTTTCAGTGATGACAGTAGCTCTCTCACCAATACTTCTATATTATACCAGTGTTCAATGACAGCTCTGTCCTGCTCAATGAGTGTTCTGGAGACTTTACAGATGCCAGGCTTGATCTTTACTCTTTTGCAGAGAGAACACTAAGCCAACCACCACTTTAAAACGGTAAGCTGGAAGTCACAACTACTGCAGAGAAGTAAGCCAGGAGGGGGTTTTCAGCTGGAGGCAACTTTGTGAGAAAAAGCACGGTGCCAGGAAGTATCAACTACATTCCAGAAACACTAAGCCGAGTAGCTAATCCTCGACAGATTAACTGGACAAGACATCGAGCCACTATAAACAGCCAAACAACGCCCCGCATGGGCCTACAGTTTGATAATTCTATTATACAACATGTGCTCAAGTATGATAAGACATCGAGCCACTATAAGCCCCGCATGGGCCTACAGTTTGATAATGAGAAGAACGCCTAGTTCTATAAACCCTAAATTCTATTATACAACATGTGCTCAAGTATGATTTTTAGTTTCTATTGTCCCAGCCTAGTCAAAAGTCTTCTTTTGACCTTTGAACTCAACTGGGGTGCTGTTACTACCGGTTGGAGTAAACGATTTTCTGTCTCTACCACCGAAGGATCTTCTGTCACCGCCAAAGGACTTTCTGTCACCGCCAAAGGACTTTCTGTCACCAAATGATCTGGTGTTGTCTCTTGGGGCTGAGAAATCTAATCTGACAGCTCTACCTTCAATGTACTCACCGTTCAAAGCCTCCAAAGCAGCCTTGGCCTCGTCCACAGACGAGAATTGCACGTAACCAAAACCCTTTGGCTGCTCAGTGTCTGGGTGGGTTGGGATTCTGACTGAGATGATTGAACCGTACTCTTGGAAAGTGTTGGTCAACACGTCTCTGGTGACTTGGAACGACAAGTTACCCAAGAACAAGGTGTCTGATGGCTGTGATGGAACGTCACCAAACTTCTTAGCTCTGTCGTTGTTTCTGGATTGCGCAGTTTGTGGTTTGGCATTAGAAATATCCAAGTTCATTGGTCTTCCGTCAAGAACACGTCCTTGGTATTCAGCCAAAGCCTTGTCGGCAGCCTCTTTGCTCTCAAAGTCGACGTAACCGTAACCTTTGGATCTGTTGGTCTGTCTTTCGGTGATGACTCTGGCACCAATGACACCTCCCAATGGTTCGAACTCGCTCTTTAACCATTCGTCGTCAACGTTCCATGATAATCCACCAACAAATAACGTGGTTGGCTCGCCAGCGGACTTGGCTTTCTTGACTGGCTCTTCCACGTCTTCAGCTTTACGTTTTTTGGACTCGACTGGTTCCTCTGACTTTTCAGAGTCTGAGTCTGAGGAGTCTGAGTCTGAGGAGTCTGAGTCTGAAGATGAGTCTGAGTCTGAGTCTGAAGATGAGTCTGAGTCTGAGTCTGAAGAGTCTGAGGATTCTTTCTTAGATTCTTTCTTAGATTCTTTCTTAGATTCTTTCTCTGATTCTGAGTCTGAGTCTGATTCTGAGTCTGAGTCTGAACCTGAGTCTGAGTCTGAAGAGTCTGAAGAGTCTGAAGAGTCTGAACCTGAGGATTCTTCTTTCTTAGCTGGTTTAGCCTCCTTTTTAGCTGGTTTAGCTTCCTCTTCGTCTGAAGATGAGTCTGAGTCTGAGTCTGAGTCTGAGTCTGAGTCTGAGTCTGAGTCTGAGTCTGAGTCTGAGTCTGAACCTGAGTCTGAGTCTGAAGAGTCTGAGTCTGAAGAGTCTGAGTCTGAGGACTCTTCCTTCTTAGCTGGTTTAGCTTCTTCCTCGTCTGAGTCGGATGAAGAAGAGTCTGAGTCGGAGTCGGAACTGGAGTCAGAGCTGGACGAGGATTCTTCCTTCTTCTTTTCAGCTTCTTTTAAAGCAATTTCAGCCTTCTTTGCATCTTTCTTGGATTCTTTTTTAGATGGTTTGGTCACTTTGGCTGCTGGTGCAGCTTTGGAAACTGATTTTTTATCTTTAGATGTCTTTGTTGGTTTACCCATTGTGTTATTGTATGCTCGTTTGGTTGGTTTCCGTGTAGAATAGAAAGTGCAAATGAGAAGCTTATTGTATTGCAAGACTAAAAAAAAATATTTTTTTCACTCTGCATAAAAATTTTTTTTAAACGTCTTGCGGGTAATCTCATCGCTCAGGTAAGCGCTTAGCTCAGCAGGTTTAAATTTCTTTTGTTTTATTACTTCACAGCTTTACACACATGGCCGGTAAGAGGAGGTGTGTGGACGACTGGCATGCATTCCAGAGCTACTTCTGGTCATTACTGTCAACTATGATGGTCACTGGACCTTCGTTAGTTAGCCCGACACTCATCATCGCGCCAAAAACTCCATCCTTCACGTTCTCTTCTTTCAGGTCCTTCTTCAGTAGCTCCAGAAAGTAGTTATATAACACAATAGCGTCTGGTCCTGTTTCAGTACTGTTAATATCTTAATCAGCTTATTCAACTACAGCGAACTCACCTTTTGCAGCTGCGTGGAAATCAGGCTTGGAACCTTTCTTTGTTCTGGCCATCAGTGTGAACTGGGACACTACTACTGTTAGTCCTATACTGCAATCAAACCAAACCAAACCATCTATACTAAACGTCTGGCATTAAATCAGACTTACCTGACAGTATTTGCCCATTAATCTCACCCACGGATTTTTTCCACATGGTGCCAGTCTCGTCCTCAAACAACCTCAGTTTGAGGACTCTTGACGACAGCTTCTCGACATCTTCCTTGGTGTCCTGCGTAGAAATACCAACTAGCAGCATTAGACCATCTTTAATGCTAAGAACGATTGTTAGCTGTGTGAGCAATTAATTAATAAAATCTACTAACGATGAAACCACTTTGGAATCAACAGTCACTGAAGCAGACGAAACTTTCTGGATAACTATTCTCATACTTTGGTAACGTCTCAAGCGGACGAGTTATTGAGTTGAATCTGGTTGATTTTTCCGGTTTTTACCAACAATTTCTAGATTACCAAGGCATTACATAATGACAGTTAACGGTTTTTATACAACGGTTTTGAATGTACAAATTTAAATCAAAATCAAACAAAACAAAGAAAACAAACACACCATACGCCAAAAAAACACTCTCTATAAAATAACGTATTAATGATTAAACTCCCTCTTCCCTTATTCTTCACAATAAATCACTATTTAAACATCCTGGAAATCAAATAATAAACCGTACCTAATAATCTAAAAGCAGCCATGAATGCAACTATCCACAAGATAACAGTCAAAAACATCTCAGATCTTGCATTAACAACATCATCTGTCGATTTACCCGTTGTAGACGTAGACGAGTATGTGGCAGATAACTGGCTCACTCCTGCAGTTTCTAAAACAATTGCAATAATAACAAAGTTTGTGGTGATCCAAACCAAAACAACCATTGATCTAATAAACGCATAGTAATCTTTTGTTTTTTCCTCATCCTTTTCCTTTTGGGCACTTTCCTTTTGTCTTTTCATTTCTTCAGTTTCAATTTCTGGTTTGGGTACATGAGCTAAAATATCCATTTGCTTTTCATATAATTCATTGATCTCCTCTGTAGTAATTGGTGCATCAACAAATTCAACTTTACCATCTTCTGTAACTTTAGCATCTCCTAAACTTTGTGCTGTAGCTCCCTTTGTACCCCAACTAATATCATGTAAATTACAAAACGCATAAATGTTTAAAACATTGACATATGAAGGACTCAGTAATAAATATTGAATGAATGATGTGAACATATGCATTGGCTTCAAATGTATGAAAGATGCAATGAAGTATAACGCATAAGTTGAAGCTGTTGAAATAATCAAATCTCTAAATGTTGGGTTGTCAAAAACCAACTTAGCAGTGAGCTGCTTTGTCCCAACAACGTCTTTAACAGCATTGATAGACATAAGAACAGCTGCCGCAATCATATATGCCATTAAAACTGCAAAAAAAATAATTATAACCAGATAAAAAATGGGTGTACCTCTTGGTGTATTACCAAATGACAAAACAAAAGTAGTAACAACTGACAATAAATATAACCATAAGAATACAACTGAAATGTATTTACATGGATTATATAAATCACCCAAATTTGTTGTTAAAATTCTGAACACCAAAAAATATGACCCTAATGAGAACCATGAAACTAATAATGATAATGTTTGATAAACAAATTCAATAAATAATGCAATTTTTCTACCAAATGAATGTGATGACTGCATCAGTTTATGAAAATGGAAGATTGAATAAATTGCTGCAAAGAAGGAACCATTTAACCATCTTCTTCTTTGTGATATGAAATCATGAATTTCTTCTGGAACATCAGTTTCTGCACTTGCTGATCTACAGTAATTCAATATCCATGAACAGTTTTGCTTTGCAACCAGTTCAAAACACAAAATACGATCTTCTGCAAGATACATATTTGATTTGAAGATACCAGCACCTCTGTCATGCAACGTTTCACCTTCAAAGTACTTGGCTAGTGGCCCATTTCCATTTGGCTGGTTCAATAATGCAGCGTAACGATAAGCAGAAAATGCACCTGGTAGAACTGAAATAAAACCAAATGCTGACTCCATTGGCTTATCTAAAATGTTGGACATCTTATACTCAAAATTCTGTGCTGCCACTAATGGATTCAATAGTTTTTTAAAGTTTTTACCCAACATTGCCTTTATTTCACCACAAGTACCTGCAACTTGAGGATTTTTATCGAACTCCTTCCATAGATGATAAATCGAGTCTTTTGAAGGTTGAGTACCAGCATCTAGTAATACAACAACATTTGGATTTAAAACTTCAGCAAAAGCTTGTAATGCCCATCTATGAGAATTGATTTTCTTCTTATTTTCTTCCTTTAAACAAAATAATAATTGAACTGGCACAGAACCCGTTGTAAGCTTAACGTGATCCTTCTCAATTGAAGAGATACCAATCATTGAACTATATTCATAGATATGACTAACAACCTTCTTGTCGTTAACGGCATTTCTTGCAAAACCTTCTTGATAAACACCTAAACCAGCTAATAAAGCCTGTGCACTTTCATTAATTTTTGAACGACCATCTGCCACAATACAAACAACAACTTTTTTCCATGAGTCTTTACCCCAAGTTTGTGACCTATTTCTACGCTCCAAATGTTTGATGTTGTCAAATATACCTTTCAATGTTCTTGCTAATAAGACATCATTTTCATTATATATGGTGACGACAATCAATATTTCAATTTCTCTAGGTCTTTTGTAATAGCGCTGTCTTAAACTGAAGTTATCAATGATAAAATCTTTTGGATCACAAGTTGCAGCTTGATATCTCATAAATTTGAATTCTCTTGAATCGTCCAAAGCTTTGCTTTGATATTTTGACAAAATTTTATCAGGGACTGGACAATCCAAGATCAAATTACCATTAAGCAAACCCACTTCAATTTTTCTTCTTTGAGGGTGTTCTGGAGGATTGCCAAACTCATCCATTTCCTCGTCATCAATATCAGGAATTAATTCATTATCCCCACCAAGTTGATTTTGTTGTTGATCATAAAAAGTGTTCAGCTCGTAGTTATCACCTGAAATTGGATAATTTTCAAAACCCATGTTAGCTTCATCATCTATACTCATGTTATTCTCATTGTTCATGTAATTTGGTAAGTACGGACTCATCTCATAAACTTCTTCATTACCTCCATATCCGTTCAATGGTAGGTTTGCAGTTGAGCTTGAGTCATAGAATCCCTTGTTTGGGGGTTGCAAATCTATGTTAGAGGTTGGAAACGCGTTAAATGAGTTGGATGAAGCATTGATCGTTTCATTATTATAAAACTGATCATCATAATTGTGACTTTGTTGTGGGTACTCGACCGTTATACCTGGAATCGCCTGATTATTGTAGCCTGTATTGCCTAATGTACTGTATGGGGCGTTGATGGATTCTGTTGTTGTTGCAGTGGTGGGCGTGTTCCCGGTATAGTAGTTGGTATTTGATCTCAAACTATCGTACCTGTTGTCGTAATGCTCGTTCTGGTACCCACCTGTGTATTCCGTTGGACCACTGTTGTACTGCAGATGGTCTGCTGACGATGCCGGATCAGCTAGAAAGTCATGCGTTGTGCTCCTTCTATGTGGAGACACTGATTGAGGTCTTATATGAGAAGGTTCAACTGCCTGTAGTCTGTCTGAGGAGGAGTTGTTATACGGCTGGCGGTGAGGTGATTGATAGTTGTAGTAGTCGTCGTCCTGCTGGTGCTGCTGTACGGGCTGTGGCGGTAGTGGTGACTGCTGCTGGTACTGATGGTTGTACTGCTGTTCGCCAAATGGATCTGAATTCTGATCTTGTTCATAGTTTTCGGCATATCCAAAGCTGTCCCGTTGCTGCTCCTGGTAGTACCGGGAGTTGTGGTTGTTGTTGTTATTACCATAACTCATCTTGCTCAGAAATAAAGCAACCGCCCAGGGAATTAAGTCCTTTGTGCTCGGTATAAAGAAAGTTTTAAGTTTGTTTTGAAATCAAATTTCAATTTAAAGCGTTGACTTGTGGCGCATGAAAAGCTTTGAAAAACCGTTTGTGGCGCATGAGAAAAAATCTATTTTTAACTTTCTTTTCAGTGTCCCTTTACTTAAGCTGGGATGGTTACATAACGAACTGACGAATGAGATCATCACAGGGTCGGCAGAATATGCAGGTAACAGATGGTATTCTAAATTTAGTTTTTGAGAATATAGAGTTGTGATATTATTATTGGAGTTACTAAAACCAGCACCATTTTCTGTTGTTCTCCCAGACAATTAAGTCATCTTTGGAGTCGTTTAGCTGTTGATTATGGGCTCTCAGGGCAGACAATGAGCTATTTTCTTTGAACATTTCAACATTACTGAACTTTTCAATCAATTCTAACGCGTTCTTATGGTAACTGCTGTTACCTGACATTGTGTCAAACAGCGAGTCCCACAAAACGATTTTCTTTAGCCCATACTTGCTGGCTTCATTGAGGGCAGCTTTGAGTAGCACACTCAGGTTATCCAGGTCATCGTTTTCATTGAAAATGTTCAAAATCATCAACTTTTCTTCGTTCCAGTCGTGGTACCAGACAATGTAGCTGTTGGTGCTGTCTAACTGAACACCGTAATTTTCAACCTTGTGAGATGGATGGACCACGTTGGAAATGAAGATGTCACGGTCGAAAAACCACTTGAAGATTTTCTCATCTGGTTTCATTGAAAAGATTGTTTTGTCTCTGAATTCGTCGCTTCCACTTCTCAGTTTGAGTTGTTGGAGGTAGACGTTTTCCTCGTGTGCAGCTAGTTTGTCAAACGAGTTGTAGCCCAAGTACTTGAGCGACCCAGGAGTGTCGGAGGTGGTGTTGGACCCGACATCAATGTAATGCAGCGGGACTCCAAAGCTTCTGTAGCCAAATTTTGAATAGTATTCACCAACTTCGCTGTACAAAGTGGTGAAGCTCTTGTCACCTAGCTGCTCGTCAAGGTGCTTGTTCAACGCTTTGATCATCTCACCAGCATAACCTTGTTTTCTGAACTGTGGTCGTGTGAAAACTCCCCCAATACAGGCAGTCATCACCTCCTCAACTTGCCCGTTCTTGACACTCCATCCAATTCTGTTGAAAGTTTCCACTGATGAGACGATATTTCCATACTTTTCAGCCTCACCACTGCCACCAGTCTCAATAGAGTGGTCCCTCAAGACATAGTGATAGATTCCAGTCTTGAGTTGCTCATTTCGTTTGCCCAAAAGTGACTCAACTCCTAGTTTCCATTCTCTTTCCTGGTACTGTTCAATCGAGAGATTGAACTTCCATTGCTCACCATTGCACGAATGCGTGAACCGAATAAGTTCTGGGTCCTTGGCCAGCTCTAGCTTGAGATTCGATTTGGTCATCTTTTACCAGTTAACAAACAAGACAAATATTTATCATTGTAAACAAATTCAAATTTGTACTATCTATCAGTATAAATAGTGCCAAAGCCTAAGAAAAAAAAAAAAACTGGAGCACTAAAATAAGCTATTTGTAAGCAGCAGATGAGTTAACGGCATTGGGAAACGAGTTGATACAGCTAACTTCAGTTCAAACCGTGAAGTTAGTTCCAGGTTGCTAAAATTGCTGAAATAGGGCAAAACAAGCAGAAATCGTAGATAAGGCGTTCTCATACGGCATCTAGGCAAGCTGGACAGCTGTTCCCGTTTGGCTGGGTTAGGTAGCAGGGTGTGTCTGGATGTTTGGGTGGTTTCTGTAATTTCGTGTAAAGCTGTACACTAATTGTGCGAGTTCTGGTGTTATTGGGGACCGTGGTGGGTGCCGTAGACCGCCACCTAGCGCAGAATGGCCTACTCAAGTAACAAAAAATCCAAAAAAGAAGTGCCCCCTGCCAGAATTGAACTAGCGACCTTTGCATTACAAGTGCAACGCTCTACCACTAAGCTAAAGGGGCAGCTTTCTTGCATGCACATTGTCTCAAGGTGGTCATAACACGCGGGCAAATTACCGGATTAGGCAGAAGGCAGGGCTTCTAACCAATTTTTTAAAACAACTTGAAACCTATCTAAATGCTGTTCAATGGTTTTAAAAAAAGGTTCAGTAGAGAGAAATAGGCGGGAAGATTGGCATTGTGCCTTTAGATTTGTTTGAGGAAGCGTTTTTGTGAGACCAGCTACACATTTTGTCAAAAAGATGAATTCAAGAATTTATGCATGGAAGAACAGCACTGCATAAACCAGCAGATAACTGCGTCAGAGACTTTATATATTGAACAGTCAACTATATAGTACAAAGTGTTTAACATCTACTTCTTCTTTTTGCTTTCCTTGGTTTCCTTCTTACCTGCAGATTTTCCATCTGCATCTTCAATCAATTCTGCATCTTCACCACCTTGACCAAACTCATTAATTCTGCTGTAATCAACTCTATAAATCCATGTTTGGTATAAGTAAATCACGAAAATGATATCATCTCTTAAGGTAGCCAATCTATGCAACCATGGCATTTTGATGACAAAAGCAAACAAGTCGTCAATAAATGTGTTGACAACCTTATATGCCATTGCTTTCTTTGGAATATGCGCCACTGATTTCAGTCTGTAATTGATATAGACTGCAGGAACTAAAGTCAAAAATCCGTAGGTATAGACAAACCCGACCAGTGTAGTGATTATAAATGAGTACCATGATTTATGTTCCTTGTATAGCATTGAGTAAACTGCATAAGCCAATAACAATGGGACTGAAACCCAGTACAGATATTTGAATGCAATTGAATCATATTCTTTTGTTTTCTCTTCAGTTTCTGTCAACTCGTGTTTGTCAGTAACCTTGATTGATGGTATGATTCCTCCGTTATTGTAGTCAATTTCGAATTTCAAAACTGTTGTAATTTTCCATGCCTCGATCAAAATTCCAATTCCTTGAGAAAATAAAATCATGTATGAGGTACCCTCGCTATTATCAATTAGATACAATAATGTAATAGTTTGTTGAATAACATTTGCAACAATTGAACGAACTGAAACTCCAACATTATCCTTTTTATTTTTCCAATGAGAAATATCGTTTTTGAATGCCAGAAACTCCAAGACTGAGTGTAATAACGACACAAAGATCGTTATAGCCAGCAAATAAGGATTTGTTTCAATTAATATTTTCTTGATTGAATCAATTTCTGAACTATCAATTGGCATACCACCACCCAATCCTTCAGTTTGCTGTTTATTAAAACCATCATTAAGAACAGTTAGCATTTGAATTTTCCAAAACTTGGAAAACTCAATGTTCAGATTAAGTTCTAGAGACTCAACTGTTGAGTTAATCTCAGACATGTGGGTTCTTAATTGCCAAAACTTATTTGGGTAAATTAATGGGAAATACTGCACAACTAAACCTGTGTTATTGTCACGGCGGTTTAATGGATCCAGAACAAACGCGTCCTTCAGTGATGGTGTTATGGTTTCTGAATTGATGTCACCTGGTTGTTGAACAATTGAAATGGTTGTATTTGGGTGCCAGTAAGAAACAATTGGAACTTCACCATTTTGTGGCTCGTCCAATTCTTCAACCTCTTCCTCTTTAGAATCATCACCTATCAATTTACGCAGTTTAATCTGTTTCTTCTTTGGATAGAACGAGTTGAGTTGAATGTTTTTGATACCGACATCACTTGACAGTGCATTTTTAACTAAAACATGTAGGTAGATTGACTGATTATCATACTTTACAGAGTTTGGAATCTGTAACTTGAATGATTCCAAGTGATTGTTCTTAGAGTCATAGGTCGTGTTGGTCAATCTAACAATTGGTTTGGCGTCATCGGTGATAATAAATTCTGGAGAGTAATCAACATAGAACTCTAGATCAATTGGAGATTCCGGGTTCCAGATTGGCGTGTAGTACTTGGCTTCTTTCAAAGAGTTGGTGTAGACAATTGATTCGTAGGTTGGGACCAGCTTTGTGGAGTTGACCTCTCTTGTCAACTCAATGCCTTCCTCATTGGTATATTTTTCCAGAGTTGTCATGTTGATTGGCTTGAATTCAACCTCAGGTTTCGCAATTTCAATGAAGCTTGAGGACTTGATGTTCGGAGTCAGCTTGACCTCTGCACTTGTATCGTTTGGGATGATGTTTTCAATGGCATTCGAGCTGAGCTCTGGGTCCTTCTTTGTAAAGAAGTTGGAGATCATAGTGAACGCAAAATACATCAGAAGCATCTTCCTGATGTTGTCAAACCATGATGTCTGCTGCTGCTGGTCTTCACCATTGCCCGCTGGCGGTTCTGAGGCCATTTCTTCAGCTTTTGCTTGTTGTTGTTTATCAACTTAATCAACAACTTTTTTGCCACACTTTGGGGCGGCCACACGCTTACATAACAGAGATCTAGCCGATAACGGTTTGTCGGTTCGGGCACTACAGGGCGTCAGCTATGCAAGAATTTTATTTGTGTAAATAGGTCAGTTTGGCTGGTCTTTTATGGACGGCAGTGGTTGCTGGGAGTTGGTTGGGATCATTTTGAGCGGTGGCAGTGATTTGGGGGAGTTTTGCTGTGAGTTTTGCTGCGAATTCTGCTGGGAAGTTTGCTGCGAGGTCTGTGAGGTTGGCAGAGATGAGGTTTCAGACTCTGCTGACTGGGTAGGAATTGGCTGTGGGGCTCTCTGGTAGCCTTTTGAGTACATTGCGGTAAAGTCGACTGCTGGCTGTACGTACTGTTTGGTGTGTTCAGCGTTTATGGGCAGCGTTCTGATTGGCGGCAGGCGAATGGCTGAGGAGTTTGGCTGTGGTGAGGAGGAGTTGGCAGGCTGCTGGAGGACTTCTGGTGGGATTGGGTGCTGGATTTGATGCGGCAGTGGCTGTGGGATCATGTGGTGAGCTGGGATGAAGGGATGGTGCTGCTGCTGCTGTTGTTGCTGGTGGTATAGTTGTTGCTGCTGCTGCTGCTGCTGTAACAGCTGCTGCTGTTGGTAGTACTGAAGCTGCTGCTGCTGGTGCTCGACCTCATTTTTGTACAGCTCCATCTGCTGCTGGATCTTTCTTTTGTGAGCCTGCAGTCTCATTTCAGCAATCTGCAAATGGGCCTGAATTTCCGCCTCAGCCTGGGCCTTGGTATGGGCCTGGACCAGTTTTCTGGTCTCCACCTGCTGCGCCTGCAGACGTTGGATTCTGATCTGTCTCGGAGTAGGTTTCTTGCCCTTTTGTGAGGTAGCGGTTTCCGCATGCTTCAGATTAGGCGAGCTCTCAAGGCTTGAATTTGGGGACTGGATGGCTCGTTTCTTCTTGGCCTGTAGCTCTTCGTCGTCATCGTCGCCATCAGCTTCCCCGTTCACAGTAGAGGCGTCTTCGGACTTGACTTCTCCCTCCTGCACTTCTGTGTCAACGGAGCCTGTTTCATCCCCACTCGGCGAGTGAGCTTCTTTCTTCTGCTGGGCACCCAGATGACTTATATTGTGCGCGTGTCTCTTTCTTCTCTTGATGACACCTCTCTTCATTCTTATTGGTCTGTGGGTGCCGTGCAGTCTGTAGTACAGCCCACAGGCATTGCAGATGGTCTCACCGTTGTCGTCTCTTCTCCACAACGGCGTGACCGTGGTCGAGCAGTTGGTACAGGCAATAGCAACATTGCGGTTTTCGTCCAGCAGCTGTTTGGTCTCTGACTCGTTCAGGTTGCTGGTTGCAACGGGCGTTGCCTTGGCGGAGCCCTGGCTGTTGGCTTTGCAGCCCTTCTCGCCCGCCTTCAGCACCTCGCCCGGCACGATGATCCTGTTGTTGTATGCCGGGCAGCCCTTGCACGCCGTGGAGCCCCCCGTTCCGTTGCAGCGTCCATCTCCTTTGCAGGTGCCCTGGTTCAGGTCGTTTTTTTCCACCGCAACGATGTTTGGGGGCTTTTTCAGGTTAATGGGCCGGTGGCAGTTGTTGGCCCTGTAGTACAGGCCGCACGCGTTGCAGATCAAAGAGCTGTCGGGAGCCCGTCTCCATAGAGGCGTCTTGGTGGTGGCACAGTTGGAACATATCTGGGACGCCTGGGTGACTTTGGAGATGTACTTTTTGAACTTTTCCGCATCGCTGATGGTGTCAGCGTCGAGCTGCTGCATGTTGTAAGGGAGAGTGACGCCTGGCTGGGCTGGTGGTGGTGTGTGGGCCTGATCCTGGGCCTGAGCCGGCTGCGGTGCCTGTGCCGATTGGGGAGCCTGCTGCTGGTAGAGCTGGCTGTGCTGGTGCTGCATGTCGTGGATTGACGGCAGCTTTGGCGGTACCTGTGGCGACAGCTGCTGCTGGTGTTGCAGCGAGGGCAGCGAGGGCAAAGTTATTGGCTGCTGAGGTCGGTTAGGCTCAGCCTGTGATGAAATTCCGTGATCTGGGGCGCTCTGGTGCTGCTGGAGAGCTGGCTCGGACGTCCCAGGCTCCTGCTTGGGAGCCTGCACAGGTCCATCTTCTTGTTGCGAGCTCATTGGGTCCCTCTAGGCGGTAATTTACAGCAGTATCGTTTAATTGGAATTTTCTTATTGTCGTGATTTTCTTTTTCTGCTGCAAGAGCGTTTTGCAGCCGGGAACTCAGTTTGGGTGTATGCGCTGTGCGCGTTTGGTGAGCTGGTGGGTGCTGCTGCGTGGACTACGAGGGGCCTGGGTCACGTTGGCACCAGCTTGGTGGAGTTTGGCATTGGTTTGGGCGCCTGGGCAGAGGATTACTGGGGCGCCAGGATCTGGCCAATCAGCGGCTGCATAATTGTCAGCAGAGTGTTTTTCAAGCTTGTAGGGCAGCCTGGGCACCCCAGTTGCCACGAGAAGAACCACAGAGCGTGCAGGAGTTGGGCAGTGGCCAGTGGGTAGCTGTGGCGGCGCGTAGCGGCCAAACAAAACAACAAAACGGCTGTCACAACGGCTGCCAAAAGAAATTCGTGGCGCTGATTAGACTGATAGCGATAATCAGTAAATTTTCCGCTTTTGTAGCAGCTGAATTGCTTGGTAGTGGGCTGGGGACCCGCTGGGGACGCACCACCAGGGGCGCACCACCGAGGGCGCACCACCGGGGGCTGATATCGTAGAGGGCTGGTTGACGAGCGGTGTCGCAGGTGTCGAGATGGGGCCCACAACAAACCAGCCAATACATTTGCTGGAGATAACTTTATAGGGTGTTGACACGTAGTGCGCTGGTTAGCGAGCAGGTGACGGTCTAAATACACAGGTAAGACAAGGCTAAGCCACGGACGCAACCGTAGCAGTGCCAAAATAGTAAAAACACCCAATTTCTGCTTAGCTAGAGGCACGCAGCATCTGTATCTATGCAGCCAGCAAACAAACAGGCACCCAGATCTGAATGCCGATAAACTGCAGGCGCACTAAAGGTGTTTAACGTGGCTCCATGCACAGCGATAAGTAATTTGTCTTAGGAGCCTGGCAGCAGCAAATAGCAGGCCTGGCAATTCCAATTACTAAAACACCCAATTTTCATGCACACCCAAAAAATATTGCGCTTTACACCCAGTTTTGGGTGTGTGTTGCTCGTTGCGGTGTTGATACACTCGGTAAACAGCCATACACCCGTCTTTAGCCAGACACCCGTTTTTAACCCCAGGTGTAAACACCCAATTTGCTGTAGTACACCTGACGCTGCTTACAATGGCAGCTGGTTTCATTGGCTAGTATTTTAATACCTGGCTGTTGTGTTTTAGGGCTCAGTCAATTATCGCCTGGTGCTTGTTTGTTAGGGCTCAGTCAATTATAATCACCTCGCTGTTGCTCTTTTTGGGGGCACTTTCTGTGGCACTCGATTTCTCCGTGTTAACTGGTTTCTCTGTGACACCACCCTGGCCCCCACCAGGTGTTGCCTTCTCATCCATTCTCTGGTCTCCACTAGGTGTCCCGAGCTTCTGGTCTGGTGTCCCCAGCTTCTGGTCTGGTGTCCCCAGCTTCTGCCTCTTGTGGCCGCCCTCACCACCCCCTGACCGCTCAGGCTCGTCCAGGATCTCAATCACTTCCACATCACCCTCCTTGATAACCACAAACAGCTCGTCATCGCTCGGCAGGTCCTCTTTATTGGTCCCATCGTGACACCACTTATTATCCTCGTACCGCCTGATTGCGGCCTGCCTCACCAGTTCTTTCAGATCCGTGCTGCCACCACCAGCACCGGGCCCACTGCCACTGCCCAGTCTGTTCACCTCGCTAAACTTCTTCATGCTCAGCCTCTTAATTCGCTGCTCTCTGTCAAATCTTCCTCCACCAAGCCTGTACTTGGCTTCGTTGACCTGGAACTGCTCGAACTTGTCCTTCAGCTCCTCAAACAGCTTGTAGAACTTGCTGTCGTGGGGCCCGAACCTGTTATGCGTCAGCTCGTGCAGCATCGTGCCCACCAGCTCCTCCATGGGCAGAAACACCAACTCGTCGAACGCAGGCCGCAGCCTTATGTATATCCTGCCTCCCCGGTTCACGTTCATCCCCAGTAGGCCCCGGTTCTTTGGGAAGAACTCGCACAGCTCCTTCACGTTGAACCCGTACTCGTTCATGATGGGCTTCACCAGGTTGGAGATGTCTGTCAGCAGGTTCAGAGCTTCCTGCTGCTTGGGCTTGCGCTTCAGCGCTGCAATCTTGCCTATGCGCTCGTTGTGGTTGGGTGGAGCCACCACCATGGGCTGTGGGGGTCTCCTCGTGAACGTGCCGCGTACAACCATCTGCCAGGTGCTGTTGGCTGTCTGCTGCTGTTTACCTGTAATTTATTCAGGCTGGGTTGTATTATGTAACCAGCCAGACTGATATTACGTAACGACAGATACAAGTATTATATAAGCAAGGCCTACGCGAAGAGCAGTGTGGTTGGTGGACCTTATCGACCATTGGCCATCTAACAGCCACTACTGCGGTTACCTGTTACTCTTATACCTGCTCACTCTGCTACCTGTTTACTCTACATCTGCTCACTCTACATCTGTTCACTCTACATCTGCTCACTCTACATCTGTTCACTCTACATCTGCTCACTCTACATCTGCTTTCTCAGATACCTGCTTACTCTGATATCTGGGATTGTAGCGCGGGCTTAGAGTGGCTGCCCGTGGCCTGGGAGTGCCCAAGCATCCCTCACCGACATCTACTCATTGCTATTCGCATGTATATTCAGTGTTATAGTCTATGTGTGCAGGCTCACTTGGAGTCTGCCTGGTCTGGGTACTGGAAGTAGCCGTCCAGCTCGCGCAGGGAGTACGCAGGCTTGCCGTGCTCCCGGACGTACTTGATGTAGCCCTCCTTGATCTGCTTGACGGCGGATCTGATTTTGGTCTGCTGGGCGTCCCAGATCACAGGCACGTAGCCATAGTCGCCTGGCGCAGCCAGGATCTGCCTGTTGAGCTCGTTCGAGTACTCAACGTCCTTAGGGAACGGCAGGTCGTGGTGCTTGCGCTCCTCGGCACTCAGGTCCACCGACGCCTGCTCCTCGGCAGCCATCTCCTGCTTGGTAGGCAGCTTTATTCTGCCGGACCAGACACGAGCCAGCCAGCACCCCTGCGTCTCAGACAGCCTGGTAGGCAGCACAAACCGTGGCAGGCCGATCACTGCCAGCGTCGGGTTCGCAATGCTCACCAGGTGCTTGTACAGGCCGTGGACCTTGGCCCCGTCTGTGATGAGCGGCGGGTCTGTCTTGAGAAATGGAATCGACTTGAGGTACCCTGTAGCAAAGACGATGCGGTCTACGTTGGCGAGGTGCGACCCGTCCTGCAGCAGCACGGTCTTGGTGCCGCTGTCGAACGCCTTGAGGTCTGCCACGTCCACAATGCGGTCGTCAGCCCCGGCCGGCAGCTGGTTCTCAGACCGCACAGATTTGTAGATCTTTCTGTCGAGCGTGGTGGCCAGCTGGTACGCGATGTCTGCACCCGAGGCCGAGTTTCCCACAATCAGGATCTCGCCCTGGACGTCTGCAAACTGCGCAGGCTCGTCGTACGCTTTGGCGTGCATCACAGACCCTGGGAACTTGTCAGCCCATTCCTTCAGCCCAGTGATACTGGGAACCATGGGGTGGTCATAGGACCCCACCGCCACGGCCACCGCATCAAACAGCCCCGTGGACTTGGCCGACTCCACCTGCCACTTGCGCAGGTCCTCCACCCACTCCACGCGGCGCACCTCGTCGCTGAACGAGACGTACTGCTCAATGTCACGTGAGTAGTGCTGCACGTACCGGAGGATCTGCTCGTGCTTGGGAAACAGAGGCACGTCGTCCCCGAACGGGAACCCGCGGTACGCCATGAGGTCCTTGGGCACGTTCGCGTCCAGGTACTTGTAGATGGGGGACTCGATTCTGCTCGACTTCTTGGATGGGTCGGTCGAAGGCACTGAAATCTCGAAATTCTTCTTATCACCTGAGTAGTTCCACAGTCCTCCGAACCGATCGCGACGCTCAAACACCTTGATCTTGCTGAACGCCTTCTCCCCGACTAGGGCCTTGGTCAGCCCGGCCCCACATGGCCCGGCCCCAATCACTGCTATCTCACGCACGTTCATCGTTGTTCTTATCTTATTGATCTTGTTTTGAAGAAGAAGAGAAAACATAAAGCCAAAAACTGTGGAGTTAAGAGATTTCGATTGCATCATTGTTCGTGCTGGAATTTTCTAGCTATACTGGTGAAGTGCTTTTGTATGGGGTGAACTAGCACTGCAAACACCATGCGATAGTTTCTAGTAGGTCGTTTTGAGTAGGTAGTTAGACAGCTGTTGAGGCCTTTACAATCGAGGCGAATTCCCAGGTTGGCTTCACGTACCCGTAAGGTTTTCTTGCCGGTAGTGGGCACCCTCGCAAACAGTGTTAATATGGTGGCCAAAACAGTGAAGATCTGGTGACTGCCAAAGTGATGATCTGGTAATATGTTGTTCTGGTAGATTAAGCTATTCCGCAATGAGTAAAAAGGCAGATGATAGGCACAGAAGTGTAAAGCATAGGATAGCACATACAGGCGCCTAGATTGTTACAGATATATTAAACCGAGGTGTAGATATGTAAGAGACATACTAAAGGTGCAGATCTATAAACCTTGCTTCTGTAAAACCTACCAAATTTGCAATAAATGTGTATGTAAATCTATAAAATAGCCCCAATAAAAGTATATGTGTGAACACAGGATAGATATTGGTCTATATGTGTAAGGCATAGGATATATAGAATATCGGCGTAGATGGCAGGGGTATATATAAACCTCGCATAAGTAAACAGAGGTGTAGCACTGGACATGAGATCAATGTGAACGGTGTAGATCTGTGAACATAGATTTAGAGGTATCAGTTACAGGTACAAAAGTGTAAACCATAGAATGATATACAAGCGTGTATACCATAGGATCAATATCAGGTATATGTGTGTTCTGGATTACGTATTTTGGTATAGCTGTGTGAAACATACTATCGAAATATAGGTGTAGATGTGTATACTGGTATATTAAATATAGGTGTAGATGTGTAATACTGGTATATTAAATATAGGTGTAGATAAATATAGGTGTAAATGATATAACTGTGGAATGAAACGATATATTCACAAAATTATATAAATGTAAAAGTATAGATATGCTGAATGTAGGTTGATGTGCAATTTAGGTCTAGGTGTAACCTAGGACAGTTGTATTAAGTACTGGTATAAATATGCAAACCATAGCTAGATTTAAGTGAAGCTTTGCATAGACATGAAACAGGCATATATGTGTAGGTTACAACACAAAAATTTATAAAGCTTAGGCCACAGCCTTGCCGACAAGGTGTAACAAAAAGTATTTCACACTAAACTACTAAACTGACTACCGTCATTATCCTGTTACATACACCGGGAAATCAATGCACATAATCAACACTTAGTTGTTTTAAAATATAAGTATAATCCTACACTGCACTATTAAACATAAATCTTTTATTAAGTCGTTTCCATTAGCCATTAGAGGGTATCAGAAAAAAACACCTCACATCGTCATTATCATTACCACTATGGTGGGGTGAATTGTCTCTTTTCTGCGTTATTAGGAGCTGTGGACGAGCTAATCAATCAAACAAAAATCAAATACTATCAAACTAGAGCCAGCCTGTCTGCTTAGACTTGCTGTGCGCCGTCAGTCTTCTCAGCTTCTCCCGAGGTGCTGTCAATGTGGTCATCGATAGCGTTGTGCTGTGGAACAGCTCCGGAAGCATGTGATCTGACTGGTTCTGGAATGTAAACTGCATCTTCGTAGGAGAATTCGCCAATTTGGACGTGGTCAGTACCCAATTCCTCTTCTTCTGGGGACAATCTCAGTTTCAAGAATGGGATTCTGTCGAATGTCAACAAAACAATGGCTGTGATGGTACAGGTCCATGCGATGACTGAGCAGATGGCTGCTAATTGGTAACCAACTTGTTTGTAGTGGTGGTTAATCCAACCACCGTCGATCAAAGTGGCACCATCAGTAGCTGCAACGTAGTCTGCTGCAAAGATACCGGTCATGACTGAGCCCAGAGCACCACCAACACCGTGTAGAGCCCAGACATCCAGACCATCATCGATTCCAATCAGGCCTTTGAGGTCAACGGCAAGGTTACAGCCGGCACCACACACCACACCGATTGGCACAGCAGCCCACACTGGAGTGAAACCTGCAGCTGGGGTGATACCAACTAAACCGGCAATAGCACCTGAGCACAGACCGACAGTGGTCCATTTGCCACGTGATCTGAAGTAGTCGACGAACATCCAGGTTAGGGCACCCACAGCAGCAGCCAAGTTGGTGGACACAGCTGAGTACCAAGCTCTGATGGTGGCATTACCGGCAGAGCCTGCGTTGAAACCAAACCATCCGAACCATAGGAAAACGGTTCCTAAGACAACAGAGGACACAGAGTGTGGTTTGTATTTTGGAACGCCTTTGCCTGCGACTGGATCGTGTCTCTTACCCAGGATCAAAGCGTAGATGAGGGCACCGTGACCCGAGGAGATGTGGACTGGGCCACCACCTGCGTAGTCCAGGGCACCGAGGTTTGCTAACCAGCCACCAGCGTTCCAGGTCCAGCACGCAATAGGGCAGTACACCAAAGTGATCCAGATGAACAGGAACACCATCATTGGGCCGAGTCTGGCTCTCTCGCAGGCACCACCAACCATCAAACAGCCGGTGACACAGGCAAACATACCTTGGAAGAAGCAGAACAGGATGTCTGGGACGCCGCTAACTGCACTGTCGTTACCCAGCACATTGTGCAAACCAATGTACTCCAAAGTACCAAGGAACTGGGATCTGACGTCTGGCGCAAACACCAGAGAGTAACCCCAGAAGAACCACTGGAACGACACCAGCGAGACAGTCATCATGGACGCCCACAGCAGGGAAAGCGCATGCTTCTTTCTGGACAGACCGGAGTACAGCAGACCAATACCTGGAATCATGATCCACACCAGGGCTGCAGCAGTACCCATCCAGGCCAGGTTACCCATGTCGTAACCCTGGTTCAGGTCCACTTTCAAAGAGTCACCTCCAGTACCAGTATGTGTCAATAAGTCTGGCGAAGTTGAGATTTCAGACATTTTTCACTTAATTGATATTATTATTTGTCTCTATACTGTGAAAGCACCAAACGGGTTGGTTTAGGTGGGATGTGCAATGCTTAAATAGACTTTTTTTCCATCAAGGAAAACATTGAATGGTTGTTGTTTTGCGTTTAATTTGTATGATAAAATTCTCAGGCTGCTTAATCTTGCATAGGGACTGACAAATTGCAGAAAGAAGTTTTTAGAGACTTTTTTTGGGTAGTTTGGGACTAGCCAAGACCGGAAATGTTAGGCTTTTGGGGCTAATGGGCGGGCTCGGAGTGCTGGGCCGGCAAAGCTACGGCTGGGACTGGTGCAGGAGCTACCGGCACTGCTGCAATTGCCGAGTGCGAGTCCCAGCGCGCGCACAGCGCGCGCACAGCGACACACCAGCTCCTTCTGCCCTATCTGCTGCGTGCGGTCGGCTCACAGTAAGATTTTTACACCCGGACACCAGACCCTTTTTGAGACCCGCGAGACCCGCGAGACCCGCGAGACCAGCCGAGCGGTGCGCGGTGGGCTGAATAAAGTGGGTGGGCTGGGTCTTCTTGTGTTGCTGCGGCGCTGTGATTGGCCAGGACGGCTGCGCTGGGACTTGCCCGGGGCGTCTTTGTTGTCAGACCCTTGAAATACATCAGTTGTGGGTGCTGATGGGCCTAACAGCGTGTCCAAAGCAGCCTACGTATTTACAGTTTCAACGGTCTGTCAGTGTGGCAGAGCGGTAAGCCATCGGACGTGGAAGCGCTGGATGTCCCAGGTCTAAACATGAACACCTCAGTATCAAATAGAAAGGAAAAATCGTTGACAATAGTAGATTAGCAGCTTTTGCTGCAGCTAGCTAAGGCATCAAATTTTTTTTTTTTTCCTTTTGGGCAATTGACCAATAGATGTCGTTCAAAGTTTGCAGATCGTTAAAAGTTGTACGTTTTGAGCATTCTGGTAGGCTCGTACTACCAGAGTGAGTAATCGGGCAGTTTGGGCAGCCTGTGAGTAATAACCCCAGTCCGAGAAGCTAAAAAAGTTCAACTCCACCAATCTCCTCGTAATCAGTAAAATGCTCTTATCACCATTATTCCTAGTCACGCAGCATATCAATGTAACTGATGACACCCCGTAAAGTGAGCAAACTGATTAGGTTATTATCTCCATAGCCAATCATTTACTCCAGCCAACCAGCTCAGAGATAGTGTCACAATGTCCCAATACGGTTATTTCCAGAGTACCCGTTGACGTGGAGTTCTGTACCAGATTGTCATCAGACCTGGTTACTGCTGCTACTCTGTGACAGTTGGATGTGCTACATAGGTGTCCGTACGGCAGTATAGTAAACGTTCTAGCGGGTTTCTATCGCACTATTTGTGGTTTTTTGAAACCTGATTTTTACTGGGGCAGCACGCTGTTCCACGGCCTGTGAGCAGGGCCTGCCAGCCCACCTGAGCTCTAGCTGTTCGAACTACACACACAAACACTCTCCCTGGATACTGAAGATGACACTGATAACGCTGCTGATAGTGGTTTTTCCTGGCCCCAATAGAGTGGAGCCACCACAATAACCAATCATTGAAGTCCAAGACCAAAACAAATGACCAAGTCTCATTCTGTCAAACCACCATGGAACAAAAGGATGTTGAATTAATTAACAGCACACCTCTTATCTTTCCCTTCAGCAAAGAATAGCCTAAAATTGTTGTGGAAAAAAACTGGAAATCGGCCAAATACGCCTCAGCCTGAGGCCGTTTGGGTCACATCTGTACACGCCCCAAATCTACCCGGTTTAGGCAACTTGGCCGAGTGGTTAAGGCGAAAGATTAGAAATCTTTTGGGATTTCCCGCGCAGGTTCGAATCCTGCAGTTGTCGATTTTTTAACCCACCAAGGGTGGGGGTTACCCGGCATGCAGCTGGCCGAGTGGGCGGAAGCTGGGATTTCCGCGCGGGTTCGAATCCTCCAGCGGTTTGTAATTTTCAACTCCAGAAAGTGAAAAAGTAGCAACGACGCAAAGACCTTTTTTACTGCACTTAAACCACAGGAAAATGCCAGGATACTCGTCACCAATTGGCGGGATCACCAGAAGACTCAACTCGTCCACAATCATCCACTCCACCACCTTTAAGAGGGGTGGTTACCTGAATTTCGGCGCCAGATGTGCCATTATTAATATACCAAACACCAATAAGCTGATTTTATGGAACTCCATTCCGTACTCTGACGAGCTGCTGAGTGCCATTGACAAGACCCAGGTCACCAACTACGAGATCTTTGCCATCATCATTCCAGACATCGAGCACACCTTGGCTGCTGAAGGTATCAAAGAGAAGTTCCCACAGGTGAAAGTGATTGGACCTAGTGGCATCACTGATAAGCCAAACCTGAAAATTGACTACTTGTTTGACGATGCTGCAGCCAACAAAGTCATCAATGGGGAGGAGGTGCTTGAGGAGCTTGCTGACTACAAGTTTCTGTACCTAAATGGGCATAAAAACAAAGAGTTGCTGTTCTTGGACACGCTGAATTCCACGCTGTTTGAGGCTGATCTGATCTTCAACATCCCAGGCAGCAGCGACACAGCCAATGAGCAGTACGTGAACAAGAACCAGAATGCGGGCTGGTCGTTTTTGACGAGATATTTACACCCACAGTCCAAGGTGGGCGGAGTGCTGCTGAGAAAGCTGATTCCGCTCAACGAGGAGAACAGAAAGGGCATCCAGGCGCTGTACTCGCTGCCATTCAACTCGATTGTTGTGGCGCACGGCAATGTTATTGAGAACAACGGCAAGGACGCCGTCAAGCGCCTGTTTGGCTCGTACTTGTAGTTTGGCCAGCTAGAGAGGGCACCTGGAGTGGGTGCCTGGAGTGGGCACCTACCGTGCGCGCCTACCGTGGCCCCTGAAGTGGCCCCTAAAGTGGGCTCACTACTATGCTGACTACAGCTTTACTTTTATTCCGCTTTACTGTTTATTCACGGTCACACCGCGCTTTATATGCTGTAGGCAGGCCACACACTCAGAAGCTGTCCCAGTTCTCCTCCTGCTTGGACCAGTTTTTGTTGGACAGACTCGACAGTTTGGTTTTCTCCTTTGGGCGCGATAACCCGAACGCAGGCTTGATTTCCTCCTGTGGGTCCTGGTCCAGGCCATCAAACAGCTTGCCGTATCTGCCACCGGCAGCTGAGCCCGCAGCTTCGCCATTGGCGAGCTTGTTGTACGTTTCGTAGCCCAAATTGGTGGTTTCCTGCACTTTCTGGCCAAACTGGGCAGCAGCTCTTTTGGCCTCGGTGCTCAAATCCGCCTGGCTCAGCTGCTGCAGGCTGGGCTTGACAACAGTCTCGTTCACCTCGTTGATCGATTTGGAAACCGTGGACGAGAATAAGTTCCATCCTTTGGAGAAAGTTCCTAGAGGGTCGTTCTGGAAGTTCTCGACGGTGAAGCCCGCTAGCGAGCCCTGGGCGCCCCTGGATCCAGCCCCACTGTTCACAGGCTGCGTGTTGCCGAAACCAGAGTACTTACCACCCTGGTTTGGCGGCAAATGATCTGGTCTTGACTCGTTTTTGCTGCCCAGTTCGGCAAAATACGCCTCGTTTTTGGCCTTCTGGTTGGTGCCTGCTGCGGGCTGGGGCGTGGATCTGCGCGACCCGCTAATGCTGGAGGCGGAAGATGTGTTGGTGGTGCCAGCGTTGGCGCCCGTGTCGGTGTTACCCTGCTCCGTCAAGTCCAGCCCAGAATAGTCCCGAGGAGTGAACTCTGTGCCCTCAACCTCGCTGGTAAGGATCTCCTTGTAGTCCTCTGCGACTATGTTGTCGTACTTAACCTTAGGACTGAGGTTCAAATCAACTCCAGAATTCGTGAAATACTCCGCCAGGCGCTCGTTGCCGCCAATCTCCATTCTCTTCACCTCGTCCACCTTGAACTGGTCCATCGTGATCGATCTGACAAACGAGATGTGCACACCCAGCCCACGGTGGACTCCTGCACACTCCAGACAGATGAATATTCCAAACTTTGGCGACGCCCACTGCGGGTTTGGCGCCCCACAGTCGAAGCATTTCTTGTTCGTGCCCTTCTTCTGCAGCGCCAGCAGCTTTCTTCTCGTGTCAGGGTCAACCGTCCAGTCCCCAGCAGCCATTTTGCTTGTTAAACTTGATGCTGAGCGAAAAGGCCAAATCGCCAAATTGTTTACTTTTTGATCGCCGGCTGCTGATGTAAGCGCTTAGGTAAATGGTAGGAGCAGCAGGACTGACGTAATCGCTTAGGCAGCAGGTACCCGGCCGCGGAATGTGTCACTCGCGCGGTACGCGCCGCAGCCGCGATGGCGGAGAGGCAGCCTATAAAGAGCAAGGTGGTGCCGCAGGTTTAGGAGCAGAAACACTACACGATGGAGAGCTATTTGAAAGAGACGTCGTTCAAGCCGGGTCTATTCAGCGGCAAGGTGGTTTTTGTGACTGGGGGAGCGGGCACAATCTGCAGAGTGCAGACAGAGGCCCTGGTGTTGCTGGGGTGCAATGCAGCCATCATCGGCCGCCAGGTGGACAAGACCGAGCGAGTGGCACGGGAGATCCAGCAGTTGAGGCCCGGGTCCAAGGTGATTGGGATTGGGGGCACCGATGTGCGTGATGTCAAGTCGTTGATTAAAGCTGTTGATACAACTGTTTTGGAGCTGGGCAGGATCGATTTTGTGATTGCCGGGGCTGCTGGCAACTTCCTCAGCGACTTCAACTCGCTGTCGACCAACGCGTTCAAGTCTGTCATTTCCATTGACCTGCTGGGCAGCTTCAACACCGTCAAGGCCACTTTCAACCAGCTGAAACTGAATAAAGGCGCAATCCTCTTTATTTCTGCAACCTTGCACTACTACGGGGTCCCGTTCCAGAGCCACGTTGGGTCTGCCAAGGCAGGCATCGACGCATTGTCCCAGGCCCTAGCAGTTGAGCTCGGGCCTTTGGGAATAAGATCAAACTGCATTGCGCCAGGTATAATTGAGAACACCGAGGGCTTCAACAGGCTATCAAATAAGATGCCAGCCAACCAGCTGTCCCGGGAGATCCCGCTGCAGAGATGTGGAACAACCAAGGATATTGCCAATGCCACTGTATTTCTGTTCAGTCCTGAAGCCAGTTACATCACCGGACAGATAACAATTGTTGACGGTGGTGCCTGGCACTTTGGACCAAGCTCCATCAGCAAGCAGCTGTACCCAGACTTTTTGGTCAAGAGCCTGAACAAGCCCTCTAAACTGTGATGGCGCTTTATTCACATGTGATTGTGTAATGAGCTAATAAAAACGTATCCTATGATTAAATCATCACTTGGTAAACTTGGATGTAAACTTTGTCAGCTTATCCTTCAATGATTTCTTCTTCTTCAAACTCATATTCTCAATGTTCTCGTTATTACTATTTTCACTGCTATTATCATTCACCATTATATCGTCGTCATCAACCTCTTCCTGATTAATATTATTGCTGTGAATAGGGTCAATATATGATGAAGAAATGTTTGAACCAAGTTCCTGCTCAACAAACTTAATCAAATCATCACCAGAACTTATGCAATTAATGGAGTCTAAACTTTTCTTGAAGTTCTTGACTATGTGATTGGCCAGCAGCTTGAAATTCTTCTTATCGTTGTTTTTCTCTAACCCAATAAGGATGATTTCAATTAGATCCAACACTGTTGAGTTGATTAGGTTTGATTGGGACAAGTTTAAATCAAAGAACTTGAATATTTCAGTAAACAAGTTATTTGAAATCAAATATCTTGTGTAGTAATCATCATTTAGTAAAATGATAGACTTGAAGCATCGTATTGCAGTTAGTTTGACTTGGACATTGTGATTAGGTGATGAAATTAATGAGTTGACTCCCAGTAGAATTTGATTTTCTAAAAAAAACGATCTTGAGACTACTTTGTCCTTCGAACAAAATATAATGAGCTCAATCAAATAGATGAACAGACTGTCATTCGCATTGGACTTGCCCTTACTGCCACCATCGATTAAATCAATCAAAGGCTTGAATAGATCTTTTGCAACCTGGGAATAAAATGCATTAAAGTAGTTGGTTGTATTGAGATAATCCAAGGAAGTTGTGTCTTCTTGGCCAAGATAGTTTGTTTGGAAGCTTGTAAAAGGGTCCAGCAGCGACTTTAGAGCCTCAAACGCTTGCATTTTCAACCCATTGTCGTTGTCTTCAATTAAAAAGTTTGATAGTATTTTCAATAGTGTCATGTCGTCTGATAACGTTATTTTCTCGTTACCCAGGAACGATTCAGTGAATTCATTTCTTTCTAAACTGTTGTAAAAGTCGTCATCTTCCTCATCATTTTTGTCGACAGTGCCCAGTTCTTGGTTGCCAATGCTGATATGCTCTTCTTTATCTTCAACATGATCCATTTTGGGCACGTCGTCATTACCATTTTTCTCATCGTGGTGCTCTTCGTCACTTTCCCCATCTGCTTCGTCATCTCCATCACTTGCTGCCTCATCATCTTCATCGTCACCATCACTTTCTCCCTCCTTGTAGTCCTCGTCCTCCTCGTCCTCGTCTTCGTCCGGATCATATCCATAGTCGTCGTCACTTTCATCAATTTCATTATCATTATTCGCGTCTTCTCCGTCATCCAGTTTTGCATTCACCAGCAGCACATCGTGCTCAATAATCGTCACAATGATCTCAGTGGCAATCACCTTGATCTCAGTTGAGTTGTCGTGGATCACAAAGTTTATAGTTTTGAATAAACCTTTCTTGATCAGACTTTTGAAAAAACTCGTCTTTTGTGGAGATTGTAGGTTCTTGGCTATTAGTATAAACTGATACAACAACTTAATGCCATCTTTTTTCAAGTTAATATCCGTTTCATCACCATTCGAGTATATTTTGAACAGTTTATTTATAAATTTCCCATGTTCCAAAAATTTTATGATTTCAATCTGGTTGAAATGGATCAAGGTTGAGATTAGGTTGAAAGTCGGGTCATCCAAAAGCCGTGAAAGCACAACGTCTTTCAAGAACTGCAACTTGAACGTTCTTTTGATTAGGTTCTTGATATAGTTATTATTAATCTTTATCACTTCCTTAAACTTGTTGTCGTCTTTCAGGAACGATCTATGATTGAACTTGAATTCTGGGAAGCTCGAATCGTATTCCAAGATGCCCACCACGCCTAGTAAGTTCTCGTCCTCTAAGATCAGTTCGATAATTGAGCTCTCGTTATACAGCACGAGTATTTTGATAATATTGCAGAGCAGATGTAGGTTTTTGATCTGGTGGTTCTTCTCGCAGTAGTTGAAAATGTCGATGAGCTTGACCAGGTAGTTCTGCTTCTTCAAGAACTCACCAATGGACTGTTTCTGGTAGCTGGAGTTGGGATTTTCATTTAGAATGTTGATTATATTAGGCAGATCTGAGATCTTTGGCTCTAGGGGCGGGTAGTTGATGGGCCCCGTGATGAGCTCTGTTATGTCGTTGCCCGAGTCGGTGGCTATCACGGTGACGAGGGAGATCTGAGGCGCGAACTCGCTTCGCTGGATCTTTATTATGAAATCACACAGCGAGATGCAGCCCTCTTTCTCCTGGAACGAGAGCGCAATGTTCTTGCCGTCCAGGTCCGTCCACACAATCAGCGTCTCCTGCTGTCTCTGGAACGTGATGTTGCCCTCCACCTTGGACTCTAGCAGCACCTCGTCCTGGTTCTGCTCGTTCCTCACCACCAAAAACGGCGTGTCGTCCTCGTTCAGCTCCCCAAAGCAGTACCCCGTCCCGTTGTCCACCCAGGCCTCGTCCAGAATGTACACCTTGACCCTCCTGAGCAGCAGGTCCTTCGACGAGCCCGTTTCTGCGCTCATATCTCTTGTTCAGTGGCGCCTAACTGTGGGTAAAACTCTAGTAGTAAGACGAGTTTTGCGCCTGCTGGTCCTTCTTTTTGCTACTGGCGCCTGCTGTCTGGGCTGCAAAATGCCTGAAACTCGTTGAAATCCGTTTGAAGCCCGCAAAAACGTCCTACTTCAACTCGTTTTCGCCACTAAAGGTTGTTTTGTTTTGTTTTGTTTTGTTTTGTGATTTTTTTTTCATTTTTTCCTACACGAAGCGCCCAGTCGGTACGCGCCACACTACAAATATCAGGTTCAAGAGGTGCATTAGAGCTCACACGAGCTCCACCACCTGGTCGTAGCCCGCGTAGGGGAACTTGTCGAGGTGGTACTTCTGGGCAATGTGGTTGTTGAGGAAACGGCCCCCGACAAAGTGTCTTGTGGTGGGACGGATGTGCTGCGCCACAGGGTTGGGCAGCTCACACGAGCTCCACCACCTGGTCGTAGCCCGCGTAGGGGAACTTGTCCAGGTGGTACTTCTGGGCAATGTGGTTGTTCACGAAACGGCCCCCGACAAAGTGTCTTGTGGTGGGACGGATGTGCTGCGCCACAGGTTTGGGTGCGGTGAGGCTCACCAGGACTGCTGGGTCTCTCAGTCCGCCAGGCACAAAGCCCTCGTCCACGTCCCAGCCCGAGGGGATGTCCACGGACAGGATGGGGATGTCGGAGTGGCTGTTGATGGTGTTGATGACGGAGTCGAACGGCGGTCTGATGCTGCCAGACTTGAACGAGAACCCAAAGATTGCGTCGATAATCAGCTGGAAGCTGCCGAGCCCGCTGTCCAGGCTCGTGAGAAACTCGATGTCCAGGTCTCTGAGCTGGATCTCCAGGTTCTGGAACAGCGGCTTGGCTGACGGTTTAGGGTAGTACACTGACGGGTTGAATCCCCATAGTTTGAGGTGTCTGGCAGCCACGAGCCCGTCGCCGCCGTTGTTGCCGGGCCCGACCACCACCAGCACGTTCTTGCGGTCTGGGAACGCCTTGTACGTAGCCTCGGCCACGGACAGGCCTGCCAATTCCATCTGGGGGACCGGTTAGTCCTGTGGTGCTTAATTGCTGTGCATCAAACTCACCAATTGGTCGATCGAGAACCCGCCCGTCGACATGAGCTCTTTGTCTAGCAGAGGTGCCATCTTGGCACTGAGTGGTCTGAATGCCATTGTGCTGCTGGGTGTGTTGTGTAACTGTAGCTGCTGGGTGTGGGTTTTAAATGTAAAATTATCAACTGATAATCTGTGCTTAATAACCCATTACTGTGTGCCCTGTGCCCAATTGGGGTTTGCTGGGGTGCGCTGAGAGAGCAGGCGCTGGGCTGGGCACGCCGGTTCCAGCAGCTCATCGCGAGACCCAATACAGGTGGCTGAGACCCGGCTGAGACCCAATACAGGTGGTTGAGACCCGATGAGACCCGTATGAGACCCGTCTCAGACCCGGCTGAGACCCGTTCTGCGACTGACCGCCGTCTTGCTGGGCCCAGCTGCCGCTGGCGGGCTCAATTGCTGTGAGAGCGTCAAGCGCGTGTGGGAGCGGCCGCCTGCTGCAATTGGAGCACAGCACTGCGGCGTAGTGCCGGGTCCAGGCACCATTTCTTTCTATTTACCCACATTCCCACTTATTTAGCCGGGGGCAGCCCTTGCCAGGCCTTGCCGGGCCTTGTCAGGCCTTCCCAGCACCCATCAGCACCCATCAGAGCCGAGTAGCACCGCCAGGACCGCCAGGGGCACCCCAGCAGTGCACACAACACGAAAATAGTGCAAAAAAATTACGCGTTTCCCAGTAAAACAAAAACTGAACGCAGCGGAAAAAACAACACAGCGCAACCAAACCAGCGTGAAGAGTCGCCCAAGCACCAGAACAGCACCCACAGAGCACAATGTCGTCGCTGCTGAGATACAAGAACGACGCAAAACGCATAAAGTACACGCTGATGGTCACAGGACCATCAGGAACAGGAAAGTCCACGTTCGTCAATGCGCTGCTGGACACCAACCTGCTGCCTCACCGGTACCAGCCAGTAGGGTCGACCGTGGAGGAGCCGACCGTGGTGTCGTACTACTCGGAGGACTCGACGCAGACGCGCGAGGTGCGGGAGTTCGACCCCTACAACGACGGGACATCGCCTACGATGTCCATCACCGCCAGCCAGATAGAGATTGTGGACGAGGACGACACCAAGATCGCGCTGAGCATCATCGACACGCCTGGGTTCGGCAGCAACATCAACAACGAGATCTGCATCGACGAGATCCTGAACTACTTGAAGGCCCAGTTCGACCATGTGCTGGCAGAAGAGACCCGCATCAGAAGAAACCCCAAGTTCCTGGACTCGCGGGTCCACGTGTGCCTGTACTTTGTGGAGGCGACGGGCCACGGGCTGCGGGAGCTGGACGTGGAGTGCATGAAGAAGCTGTCCAAGTACGTGAACGTGCTGCCGGTGATCAGCAAGGCGGACTCTTTCACGCCTGACGAGCTCAAGCTGTTCAAGAGGAACATCCTGCTCGACATATCCCGCTACAGCGTGCCTGTGTTTGAGTTCAACTACGACGAGATGGAGGACGACGACGAGATCATCGAGGAGACAAAGTTTCTCAGAAGCCTGCAGCCGTTTGCGGTGATTGGCTCCCAGGAGAAGGCTGAGATCGGGGGGGTCCTCAAGCACGTTAGAACCACCCCGTGGGGCGTGGTGGACTGCGAGCAGCACTCGGACTTTGCCAAGCTGAAGGACGTGCTGTTTGGGTCTCATTTGCAGGACTTCAAGGACCTGACGACGGACTTTTTGTACGAGAACTACAGAAGCGAGAAGCTGTCGAGCGTGACCTCGATCAGCGGCAACGGCAGCTCCAGCAGCATCAGCGGCGGTGCCGGGGGCTCCAGCAGCACGCCTGTGGCGGCAGCTCCTTCGCTGTCGAACCTGGCGGCTCTAACAGCCACCCCAAAGCAGCAGCACTCGCCTTCCTCGTCGCTCTCCTCCTTCCAGAACCACGTCGACATCAACACCTCGCCTATCAAGGAGATCTCGAACCAGATCAAGCAGGAGAACGAGTCCATCATCTCCTCGATCAAGAACTCTCCAAGAACCAACTACCTGAACAACCCGAACAGGGACCAGCTGAGGGTCATCAGCGAGACGGTGCCATACGTGCTGAAGCACGAGAGCTTCATCCAGAGACAGCAGAAGCTGCAGGAGCTGGAGGAGAGATCTGCCCGCGAGCTGGCCATCAGGGCTGCTGCTCTGGAGAGAAAGGCTGCCGAGCTGAAAAGAAGAGAGAAGCTCAAGAGAGCCGGCAGTGCCGCTGCTGCTCCGGGAGGTATCAAGAAGGAGGAGACGCTGACCGACCTGTCGTCGATTCTGAACGAGGACTGAGGTTGTTAGTATATGACAATGTAATCGTTGAGTGTAGTTAGCTTAAGCAGGGTGGATGGCTACTGTGACGCCACCAGGGCACATTCTAGTGCGAGCGCTACTGGACCGTTAGCTAGGACCGCAGTAAACCCTACTGTCTACTGGGAAATGCTACTGACTGTTGGGCCAGAGCACCCTGAGCAGCTAGAGGTGTGGCAGGCACTGCTGAGCAATTAGCAAACTGAATGCTGCATAGGAGGCAAGGTCAGTCATACTAGTACAAACGATGCAGTGCACTGAAGGCGGACAGAGGTATATTCTTTATATTATTACTAGTCCAGGAATAGCAGAGCTTATATCTGTAGTGAGTAGAGATCTATCCTGATGTGCCATGCCAACTCTCTCTGTTCAAGTGGTGAACCGAGCAAAGTGGTTGTAGTTAATGGTAGACCGCGGGTCACGCCAGGATGGCAGGTGTGGGTATTAAACCAAGTTTGCGACGTTACCTAAGACATGCTAAAACATCGAAATCCTTTAAACTCGTACTAGTAGTACTATCAAACGTACTGGTGGTCTGGGACAGTTTTAACACTTCTCAACTAGCTTTGTTTTACTAGAGGATGTCTATAAGAGAGCAAGAGAATGGAAACTGGGAAGTGTTATCATCGTCACTTCATATACTTGACTTGAGCAGGACTTAGAAGGCATGCTGGCAGGTGTTTGGGGTCAACCCATGCGATAGTGAATTTAAACACTATATTCACCTTTAGATCAGCTCCAAATACATTTGTGGTAGAGAAACATAAAGTACCTTTCCATATCAGAGTGGTTGTACGAAAGTAAGCTACGACAGATGAAGTTATCTATGGGTATTGATTACAAAACAATAATTCCACCATTGGACAAGTATGCCTATCTATTGTTGTATCACTACTGGCATACTCAATGCATTTCTTCCGTACTTCTTATTTCTTACTGAGCACTGGGCCCAAAAGTAGGCTAAGCTAGTGGGAGGCACCATGGGGTCACCACTGGTTACACAATGTAAAATATTCAGATCATGCTGCTGAACATGATGTTCTGATGCAGTGTGCTTGGTGTTGCAGTAGAATAAAGACAATGGTGCCACAGACTGTACCACTGTACCACTGTACCACTTATGACGTATTGCGATTGCTGGTACGGAGGTGCTGGGGGATCTAGGCGGACCCAGGAAGACCCAGGAAGGTGCTGGGGGGTCTAGGCGGATCCAGACAGGCGCTAGGCAGTGGGACGGGCAGGCGCTGGGGGGTCTAGGCGGACCCAGGAAGACCCAGGAAGGTGCTGGGGGGTCTAGCAGGCGCTAGGCAGCGGGACGGGCAGGTGCTGGGGGATCTAGGCAGACCCAGACAGGCGCTAGGCAGTGGGACGGGCAGGCGCTAGGCAGTGGGGCGGGCAGGCGCCAGGCAGTGGGACGGGCAGGCGCTGGGGAACGGGCAGGCGCTGGGGAACGGGCGGCCCGCCGGGTGACCCGGTACGGGCACGCCCACTATCAAACAAAATAAAAACAAAACCAACTCAAACCACTAAACCCAGCCGAAACACAACACAATGAGCGTTACAGTGCCATCTGCGCCAGCACAGCCTGCACCAGGCAACAGCGCGACCGCGCACTTCATACAGAACGAGAAGCTGATCAACGAGGAGTTCAAAATCTGGAAAAAGTCGGTGCCTTTTCTGTACGACACCATCCAGACGTTTGTGACGGAGTCGCCATCACTGACGATTGACGTGCTGCCGCAGTCGCAGCCAGCCAACGAGGACGAGCTGGAGGTGCGGTTTCTCAGCTCAACCTATTTCAGCAAGCCCGGGAGCGAGAACTACCTGAATCTGTCGTCCGTCAAAGTGTCACCAAACCTATCAGCAACAGCAGCCAAGCAGCACCTGCAGGTGCCTGAGGTGAACTCCAAGATCAATCCGAGCTTCAAGACGCTGCAGCGGTGGGTGCACCCGTCCGAGGTGAACAAGGCGCGGTTCCTGAGCAAGTTCAACCGGGTGGTGACGTTCACTACGACCGGGGCCCTCAAGCTGTGGGACCTGAGCAGCAAGACGGCGACCGGCACGCTGCAGTTCCACGAGAAGGAGGGCTTTGCGCTGGAGTACAGCAGCACGAGCGGCGACTACCTGCTGAGTGGGGGCGAGGACTGCAAGATTGCGCTGTGGGACCTGAATAAAGTGGGCGCGCCAGCCAGAACGTTCAGCCACCACAAGTCGATCGTCAACGACTTCAGCTGGAACGCAGAGGTGGCGAGCCTGTTCGGGTCGGTGTCGGACGACGCCACGGCGCAGTTCAGCGACCTGAGAGCCGATTCCGTCGTGCTGAGCGTCCAGGGCGACGACATCATCAACTCGATCGACTTCAACCCCAAGGTGTCCAGCCTGTTTGTGCTCGGGTCTGCCGACAACCTCATCTCGGTGTACGACCTCAGAAACACCGACACGCCCGTCAGACAGCTGTACGGGCACAACAACGCCGTCAGCCAGGTGTCGTTCAATAAACTGAACTCCAATCTGCTGGCCTCGTCCTCCAACGACAGACGCATCTGCGTGTGGGACCTCGCCAACATCAGCGAGGACTTCAGCGCAGACGACTTCATCAAGAACGACGTGGACGACCCGTGCCTGGCGTTTGTGCACGGCGGGCACACTGCTAAGATAACGGAGTTCCAGTGGTGCCAGGACCTCGTCAACACCATCATCAGTGCCGGCGAGGACAACCTAATCCAGGTGTGGAAGCCGCACCTGGCCACCGACAACGACGAGGACGACGAGGACGACGACGAGCACGTGAAGGACGAGGCTTAATCAACGGTAACTTGAGCTTTTGTAGGAAGCGTATTTAGCCCTTGACGAGCACAGCTGGGCGGTGCTGTACTTCAGTTTGCTAGAAAAGTGCGACAATCAAGCATTATACTTTTCAGCAGAGAAGTGGTTTTCATGAGATGAACTAAACCGACGAATTATCATTACTAGTAGTATCACGTCTTAACTGTAAACACCATCATAGTGAAATGATGGTGGTGTCAGCACTAGAAGTGGTAATTCTAAAAGGGCAGACAGATTGTTAGTAGTGTAGTACAGTATTAAAATTAGTATCAGTGTAATAGGTGTATTTGTATTAGTATTGATATCTACTTACTGAGATGTGCTGTGCTTTAAGATGGATTGTATTGGCTATGGTATCAAGCCTGTCCAGCTCTGCTTAAACCTCACACTTTTGCTGTAGAATCCAAAAATCATAGACAATGAGCCCAGAGTAAATACATGTACAGCTATCACCACAAGAAAGTATTACAGTGATATAATATAGTATACAGCAGTACAGTAACTACAATGGAACTCACTGCAATACAACTTCTCGAGTACCTCTGAACTCCAACCGGTAATGAACCAAAATCTATTTAAATGATATCGAACCATTACACGTACTCTGATATTCCACTGGGAATGTCCAATCTCAAATCAACCTGACAATCCTTTGATACTCATTGAATTTGATTTCTGATTAAATAAAACCTCATTTCCAAGTCAAGGCGCTTTCACAATGTCTGAGTAGCTTTCATCTTGCTAGATATAGTTTAACTTTATATCTAAGTTTAAGATTTTAGTAGATTAAAGTATATTTTGCTAGCTCACACTGAGTCGCAGACGTCGATACCTGTGATAGTAAAGCAACCCCATAAGTTTATGTGAAGTTCCTAGTACAAGTACATACAACTAACAAACCAATACGTCAGGATTCCACTTTATGTAAAGTTCCTAGTACAAGTACATACAACTAACAAAACCAATACGTCAGGATTCCGTGTATTCGCTCTGTTGGGTCTAGCACCAACTTGACTGCAAGCACCTATCCAATTGTAGCGCAAACCCCTATAATGATCCAACTTGTTGAGGGTGTAGAGGTGAGACCGCTGCCACACATTCTGACCTAGGCCTAACAAGAATCACAGTCTGACACCATGCTCTGCTACTTAGAGAAAGCTTGAACCCAGACCTGTCGATCAGCCAGGCTTCCAGGCTTTGTGCTTACAGCAGTCTCCTTTGGTTACGAGAGGAAATGCAAAACTAACGCTTTATACTTGTATGGACGTGTATTTACTTCAAGAGCAGCAAGCAGGTTTCTTCTCTGTAGCTTGAAAGCCACAGTAAGCCCTTTGACGAGCTGGTAGTCCAGCTTGGTCTTGGATTAACAGAACCCACAAAGCATGTTCTCCATAATCCAGTCAGCTGGGATACACTGCAAACCCGCGTAACACCGCAAAACTGAGCAGCTTTGACAGTACCTGAGGCGTCTGCTGACTTCTCAGATCCATCAATGGCTTTAAATGTACTACATTTGGATCTGAGGTGGAACCAGTGGTCTGCTGTCGCCTTTTGGTATTTAGGCAGTAGTACCACCACAAGCAGCTTTACCGGAGCTTTGCCATGAGATTGCAGCTTTACCAGGGCTTGGCCAGCAGCTTCACCAGGGGCTTCGCCAGCAGATTCACAGTCCTGAGGAAGGTCAAGGTGCGACAAAAGTGGCCAAAGTGGGCCCAAGTAGTTGCTGACACTCACACCAGCCGCTTCTCGTAGTGGTCAACAGTGAGAACGCGTCTCAGCTTGGCCAGCTTGTCCTGGCAGTGCGCAATCTGCTCGTTGTTCTTCGCCACCTTGAGCGCGATCTCGTCGCTCGCCAGGCTCGCCCAGTTCGCGTGCCGCAGGCACTTCTTCTTCTCCAGCAGGCACACGTCGCTCTCGGCAGCTCTGCCGTCCGCAAACTGCGCCGCAAGCTGCTCGAGGGCCGCGTCCGCTAGGGCTGCGTCACGTGACACGTTGAACCCGCACAGCTCGATCTTTTTGGCCGCCTTTCTGAGCGCAGCGAGCTCGTTCAGCCGCCTCAGGTTGTCCTTCTGGACCACCAGCAGCTTCTTCGCCTCCACCTGGCGCGCGTTGCTGGCCTGCAGCACGCTGATCTTGTCTGCCAGGGCCCTGATCCGCGCGTCCTCGCCAAACTCCAGCACTTTCAGCTCGTTTCCCAGCTCTTGGAACTGGCCCAGGCTGCCGCTCTTGAGCACAAACTTGCGTATATCCTCGCGCGGGACGCGCCCAGGCGCCTGCTGGCCCTCACTGCCCGCCTGGAGCACCCCACGCATGAACTGGACGCCGTGCTCGCGGCAGCAGTACTTGGACCCAGCCGCAATCGGGTTGTAGCAGCTGGCCAGACGACACTTGTGCTTCCACACAGTGACGCCCTTGCCTGCCAGGTCGCAGTAGGGGCAGTAGTAGTTGTTGACAAGCTTCTGGTACCGCAGGTCCAGCTTCACACACCTGAAATGGTACCAGTCGTCGCACCCATCGCAGCCTATCATCAGCTCGCCGTTGTCTGGCTTCCTGCAGATGCAGAACAGTTCCTGGCTGTTCTCGTTGTACTTCACGTGCGACTTGGGCGGCAGGCCAGGGTACTTGGAGCTGCCCGACTTCTTCTTCTTCCTGTCCATTTTGGTGCCCACTTTGTGTGTCCACTTTTCCTCTGAGTTTGTCTTTTTGTCTTTTTGTCTTTTTGTCTTGTCTGTTTATTTTCTTCTCTGCACCATATCAAACTGTACAAATAGCCTACGAGCCAGTCAGCAACACCGCAAAATGCCACTGAGAGAGGTGCCACCGGAGCCAATCCAGCCAGACGAAGTCGCGCACAAGGCGGCAGACGTCCCGCACAAGAAGAGGGAGCTGTCCGCGTTCCTCACCAGCGTCCTGACAAGACTGCAGAAGTACTCAGCGTTTGTCTTCACAGGCTTTGCATTCCTGCACACCACAACGGTCATGACCCCGCTGGGGTCGGTTGAAGCCGCCAACCAGCTGCTGTCAATGTCCCGGACCGTTTACCATGCCCCTGGCATGGAGACCGCCCTGGTCTGGGCGCCGCTAACCGTGCATGTGTTCTCAGGCATTGCGCTCAGACTCATCAGAAACTACAAGTTCAGACAGCTGCACGACGCGTCCAGACGCCACGACTCCTCTGCGGTCAGGGCCAGAAAGGACGTGCTGGTCAAGAACCCGGACAAAGAGGCTGGCCTGATTGGCGGGTTTGCCAACTACTTTGGCCTTGGTGTCAAGAAGTCGCTGTCGTTCAAGAAGTTCGGCCTGTCCCCACTGCAGCTCTCGGGCTACGTGTGCATCCCGCTGCTGGGAATCCACATCCTGCAGGCCAGAATCCTCCCCAAGCTCGTGGAGGGCGACAGCTCGCTCGTCAGCTTCGAGTACATCGGCTTCATCATGAACAAGAACCCGATCCTCAACTGGGTCGTCTACCCGAGCCTGCTGCTGTTCCTCAACTACCACATCATCTCCGGGCTCATCACCTACCTCAAGGTGAAGAACTTTAAGCTGAGAAAGCTGTCCATCAGCTGGATCAACCTGCTCACCCTGGTTGGCAGCTACAACCTGTACCTGCTCAGCAAGCTGGACTTTAGCAGCATGCAGGCCTTTGTGCTCAAGCAGTTCGAGAAGTACAGCTACTACATATAGCTGTCGCTTTACTATATTTATTATTTATTATTTATATTCACTAAGACTAATTGTAGAGTCACTCAGCTAATCGGTCAAAGTGGTGTCAGCAGATCGTACATCCGCAGATCAATAATGTTTAAATAGGTTGGCAGTAGCCAAGTTGAGTGGATGAACTGTGTTGTTAAAGCGTTCCAATGTTGGGGAGTTGGGGTGTTGGGGTGTTGTGTTCGGGTGTTGTGTTGGGGTGTTGTGTTCGGGTGTTGTGTTGGGGTGTTGTGTTCGGGTGTTAAAAGAATGGCGGAAGTAGATGAAGTAGATGAAGTAGATGAAGTAGATGAAGTAGATGAAGTAGATGAAGTAGATGAAGTAGATGAAGTAGATGAAGTAGATGAAGTAGATGAAGTAGATGAAGTAGATGAAGTAGATGAAGTAGATGAAGTAGATGAAGTAGATGAAGTGGATGAAGTGGATTTAGATGAACTAGATGAACTAAATGACTGAACCCTGGGTACTACGCAGACCTGTATTGTCATGTAGGATTTCTTACTTACTCTTGTTGAATCTGTAGTTGTTTCTCTGGAACGACAGGATGCCATCGATCTTGGTCAGCGCAAGCTCCAGCAGCTCCTTTCTCTGCTGCAGCTCAATGTGTCTCTTGATCTTTGGATCCTCCTTCGCAAAGTTCTCAATTTCCTCCTCGGTAAGCGAGTTCAGCCTCTGGTCCAGCTCCCTAGGGAATTTATAGAAAAAGTCACTCAGCAGCTCCACGTTCAAAAACAGTATAGCAGTGGTGGTGAGCTTGTCGTTGACGACATTCAAAAAGATCTCAGGGCACTTGAATTTGTTCTCCTTCGACTTACACGAGCTGGATTTCAGTGCTTTGAGCCTGAAATTCAGGATGGTGGAACGGTTCTTCAAGAAAATGGCCTCGTAACCCTTCTGGATCAAAATCTTGGAAAATCCAAGCGTTTCCTCATTGAAGTTGATCTCCCCGTCCTCAATGTACTTCACCACCTGGTTCAGCTTTCTGCCACCAATCGAGTTCTTCAGGTACTGGTAGCTCTCATTACACTGCTTGAGCTCCTCCTTCATCAGCCTGATGGTATGGTCCCGAGAGATGTTCCACTCCCGGTCCTCTATATCAATTTCATACTTATATGGCTTGATGCAGTTCTCCACCTGGTCTGCAGTGGACGTGAACCTGGAGTTCAGAACATGCTCGGCACTCTTGAACACAACATCTTTCATCAGCGGGTGATTTTTCAGCTGTGACTGTTCGATTATGTTGTTGATCTCTGACAGGATGGAGTTCGTGATCAGCGTGGTTGACAGTCTGCCTATTCCCAGCTTTGTGAGCGAGTTTGTCGTCAGCTCCAGTTTCTTCAGCCAGTAGCTGTCAGGCACCTTCAGGTCATTCAAGTTGGACAGGTTTTTGATGAGTATTTCTGTGTCTTCTTTACTGATGCTGTCCACCTGGCTGTACTTGTTCCAGTATCTTGAAGCCAGCAAGTTCAGCACGTTCTGGTCCAGCTCATTTCTCAGGATCGACTTCAGCTCGTTTCTGCCAAAGTTGGAGTTGAACTCCTTGATTGACAGCTTCAGCAGGTCGATATTCTCGGCTAGATACGTCTTTGGAGTCAGTGGTCTGTCATTGAACTCCACTTTAAACTTGTACGAGGTGTCGTCCAGCTCTTGCTGCACCAGCAATGACGTTGGTCCCAGCGACAATGACATGGTTCTTTCCAGGACTTTAACCAGCTTCTTTTTCAGCACTTTGGTCGAGACATTGCATTGGCCGAAGATGTCCCTGTGGGATTTGAAGTACTTGCTCTCAAAGCTCTGCTGCTGCATGAACGCATCGTGGTTTGAGTTCTTTCTTTTGAATATGGAGCCTGTTTTGCTTGGTGCCTTTGTGATGACACCAACATAGCCCATTTTCAACGGGTACTTCTCATTCATCAGAATGGATTTAGCAACCTCTGGTTCCACAAGATCCAGTTTTGTAATGACACCAATGGTTCTTTCTCCCTTAGGGTCAGCCTGCTTACTTGCTTTCAGCGCAGAGCTGTTGGCCAGATCCACATCGGCTGAGGAAATCGCCAATATGATGTTTGGGTTCTCGAGGTATCTGCTGCACAGGTCCTTGATCTTATTTTTCAACTGCACTGGCTGGTCCGCAGCTTCCACCTGGATGTAACCGGGCAGATCCACCAGAGACAGGTCTGGGATGGTTGGCGATTTGATGATTAGCTGAATAGGATCATTTGAAATGGCTTCTGATTCGGGCACCGCCATGTTCAGGTCAAACAAGATCTTCTGCACCTCGTTAAAGTCCGTCAGGTTGAACATCTTCAACGCTGGGAAGTCTGCAGTCTCAGAAGCTGAGTTTGGGGTGTTGACCAGGGTCAACTCTATTGGTCTTCTGGTGACCATGTTGGATCCCTTTGGCAAGAACTCCTGCCCGACAATGGCCTCCAGCACACTGGACTTACCGGAGGACTGGGACCCAATGACAACAATCGATGGCAGCTTTAGGGTATCCGAAGACTTGTCGATTTCCTGTAAAATAGATCTTATTTCGATCATTTGTCTTGTGAGACTAAGCATTTGGTCGTCTGTGGAGTCGTTGTCGTCGTCATCATTATCGTTATCGTTATCGTCGTTATCATTATCTTCGTCTTCAGGCTGGTCATCCTCGTCGTCAGCACTGACTCCCATGATTGCTGCTGCCGTGCCTAAAGTAGCGCCTGGGTCGTTATTGTTGCCGCCGTTAGGGTTTCCGGAGGCGCCAGCGTTGCCAGCAGCCCCGCCGCTGCCGCCAGAGTCGCCCCAGCCTTCAAAGAACTTGGACGCTTTGTCATAGGCGTCGCTGGACAGGTCTTTGAGCTGGGAGAGCTTGTCGTTGGTGTAGTTGGAAGCTTCCTCCACTTTGTACGCCACGTAGCTCCCAGCAGCGGCCAGCCCCCCGCCCACATACGTAGGCAGCTTCAGCGACTTGCCGATGATCTTGGGAATCGAGGTGAACAGCAGCCTTTGCTGGATCAGCTGGTGATTCTTTCTTCGTGCGTCTGAGATGGACAGGTACCGTTTATTGGTCAATATCGAGTAGTTTTTCTGCGAAAAGCCAGGTCTGGCAATTCTGTGCACCGCATACACTCTTCTGAGCGCTGTCTGCGAACCAAGCTGGTTCATTGTGGGCTGTTTTGGCTGTTATTTCGGTACTTTGTTTACTTTGCAGTGGCAAAAATTGATTTTTAATTTTTTCTATTTTATTTGTCACTAAGTGGGTTGACATTTTACGTCTTCCTTGTTTGAAGTGGCTAAGCGGGCGGTAGTGTGGGCGGCACCCCACAAACCGGCTACAGCTGCGCCCATGTTACGGCAAGTCGTCCATTTATAATGTACAAGTGGGAATTTCCACCCATTTGGGGAAAGAACAAGCGCAGACTCACACAAGTGGACCCTTTGTGCCTGGTTGTCTGCGTGCTCCACCCCATCACAGCACGTGGAAACCTTCTATTTTATTCTCTCAACAAACCTCAAACACACTCCAGCGTCACAGTGATTGCATTTCCGTTCCAACACTTCTAGTAGTTCTCCTTCTTTTCAAACAGGTTGTAGTGCATGAACTTCTCAATCAGATCCACGTGTGTCAGCACCATTCTTCTGCAGCAGTATCTCTTCAGCTTCAGCTTGTCCAGAGCCTCTCCCTCGCTGATCTGCTCGTCCTGCAACAGTGCCAAATAAGCTTCCCATTTGTCTCCAACAACCTTCACCACTGTTAGTACTGGGTCACTCCACCTAAGCCCACTCAAGCACCACCAAAACTCACTTTACCACACGAAAAACAGCGAACTGGAATAATCATCTTGCTCCTTTCTGCCCTCGTTCACTCGTCACAGCTTTCTGTATGAAATGAAAGTTTTCTGTTTTCTTTTTGTGTTTTTTTTTTTTATTTTTTTTATAGAAAATTTTCATTTCGGCTAAAATTTTTTTTTTTTAGGCAGAAATAAAATTTTATTTTTTAGTTTTAAGCACAAAATAATTTATTCTGCGCGATGAGCACTAAAAACGAGCCGAAAATGTCGCCCGACGAGTTCAAGATGGGCGTTGTTGCCGGAGGGCAGCCCCTGGCGGTGGGCTCAGGGTTCACTGCGGACGCTCAGCACTTTGTGGTGCCCTACAACAACCAGCTGAAGGTGTATTTCATCACCTCTAGACAGTGCATCAGGTCCATTAAGCTGCAGGCCCTGGACGGTGTGTCCTTCGAGCAGCTGGTGGACATCAGGCCAGACCGCCACAATGGGAACCTGCTGTGGTGCTTCATGGCAGACGGGCAGGTTGTCGTGCTGAACTGGAAAGAGAAGTTGGTTGATCCAGTGGTCAACAGGTTCAAGCTGGACTGTTTGGGCGATGGTACAGCCGACAGCTTGGTGCTGAAAGTGTTTGGCTTCAAGGAGGACCAGCTTGGGCTGGTCATTGGCAAGAAGGCGTCGTCCAAGCCCCACACCAGAAGTATCGTGAGGGTTGAGTATAAGCTGAGCGACGACAACACAATGGACCTGCAGTACACGGAGCTTGCACAGCTCAAGAATGTCGTGCAGTTTGCATCCTCACCAAGGGAAAACAAGCTGGCCTTCTTGGTCAAGTCACCAAACTCGCTAGTGCTGTTTGACAACGACCTGACCAACACCAACGTGGTTGAACCGGAATTGAAACACAACATCAACGTCATAGCAGTCTCCAACGACGGAATAGTTGCGCTGGGAACCACCAACGGGGTCATTGAGCTGATCTACCAGGACCTGTCTAAAAGATATCTCAAATGGCACATCGACCAGGTCAAGGCGCTGTCCTTCGACAAGGACACAAAGTACTTGCTAAGTGGAGGTTTGGAGAAAGTGCTCGTGTTCTGGCAGCTGGATACTGAGAAGCAGCAGTTCCTACCAAGACTGAACGGAGAGATTACCAGTATTAGTTACAATAATAACAACAACACTAAGGACAGCGAAGAGCTGTTCCAAATCACGCTGAAAATCGACGAGAAGAACTCTCATTACGAAATCCTAGTGCTGTCCTCAGTTGATTTACAGTCGAGATTGTCGATTAACGGGCCAAAACAGACTTTCAACTCTGACAAAAAGAATCTAAGAAACAAATCAAAACTCCTATCCAACCAGCAAGTCTCTGGGTCCAAATTCGACTTCACAAGCTCTTTAAGAATCCATCCAACTTCAAAGCAGTTATACTTCACAGGCAACTCAAGTTTACAGATCTATGATATCTACAAAAACGAGCAAATATCATTACAAACCATAACCGATCACCTGCAAATTGGTAAGGTGAGATCCGAGCTGAAACTGAGGGACCCTGTAGTGAGGGACCTGTGCTTCACTGCAGATGGCCGTTGGATGGCCACAGTGGAAGAGATTCAGCACGGTGAAGTTGATAACTTACTATCAAGAAACGACTTAACCGTCGTCTTGAAGATCTGGAAACTCTCTGAAAGCAACTCATGGGAGCTGGTCACCAAGATTTTCAATCCTCATGGCTCACAGACTGCAATTTTAAGCTTGATCCCAGCACCTAAGAGCTATTTTGGAGGGTTAGGATTCTTGACTGCTGACTTCAATGGCGGAGTGAGATTATGGAGACCAAATAACGAAAAGCATTTAACCAGTTGGTCACTGAGAAAACTGAAATCTTCTACGGGAATCAAATCCTCAGCAATCAGCTTGCATTGGAACGAGGACTCTAGTTTGATATTTTTGGGATTTGACAACACCATCTCCGTTATTGACACTGAAACGTTCGAAGAGATCGAAAATGAGTTCACACAAACCCTATATAAAATAGCGGGATCGAGAATCAGATTCTTATCCACGATAAACAATAACCTAATCATACTGACCAAAGACTCATTGAAAAGTATAGATTTACTGACACTGGAAGAAAATGAACTGAGTTTAGCACTGCAAGTTCCAAGACATGCAAGCAACATCATTGACGTGAACGAGTCAAAGGGACTGGTGTCTATTGCAGTCAACTACTTCAACGAGAACAAGGAATTGAACTCCAAGCTATTTATATTCAACTCATTCAGTAAGAAGCCATTGTTTGTTGGCGAACACAACAGTTTCATTTCAGCAATACAGCACAATGCAGACAATGAGATTGTATTCATTGACATTGATTCCAAGATTGGCATTGTGTCCAATTCCAAGATCAACTCAGAGAACTTGGAGGAACTCAACTCAATTGATTTCGCCAAAGAAATGAGCATTCTGCTAAACAATGCAACTACGACAGCCGCACAGCTGGCCTCCAAACAGTCCAAGGCTCTGGACAACTCTGACGAAATCAATACAAACAAACTACTGGACATCAACACATTCAATAACCTATTCGAAAACATTGAGGGAATCCAGCTAGAAACTCTATTTGAAAGAGTCATCCAAATCATTCAATAAAATTGTTGGGTCACCGCATTCTTATATAATGAATTTACTGCTATCATGTAATTCCAACAATTCAACTGTAACTTTCTGTTGCTGTTTACTAGGCAGTTTATTACTCACCGGCTTTCTTTTATTAGTCATCTTTCTGAACTATGTGAAATTTGAAATTATTTTTTGTATATAAAAAGATTAAGAACTATCTCTGGTTAGTTATTTGTGCTGATAGTGAAGATATTTAGTGGTGAAATACGTCAAGATGCCGGTAATTACTTCTTTGCTGGACACAGATTTGTACAAAATCACAATGCAGGCGGCAGTTCATCTCAACTTCCCGGAAACGGTGGTTGCTTACAGTTTCACCAACAGAACTCCCAGTAAAAGACTTAACAAGCAGGCAATTGAGTGGCTCTCCAAGGAAATTGACTCGCTGAAGGATCTCAGGTTTAGCGAGGACGAGATCAGCTACTTGCAGAGGGAAGTGCCTTTTTTGCCAGTGAGCTACTTCAGTTATTTGAAAGAGTTCACACTCACACCAAAGGAACAGATCGAGCTAACTGTTGATTCTGATCTGAACATCGATATCAAGATTGAGGGAAAGTGGGTCGAGACCATTTTGTACGAGATTCCGGTGCTGGCACTCGTGTCAGAGGCGTATTTCAGGTTTGTGGACACAGACTGGGACCTCTCAGGCCAAATCGAGAAAAGCTCCAGTAAGGCATTGAAACTGTTTGAAGCCGATGTCCCGTTCAGCGAGTTCGGTACCAGAAGAAGACGGTCGTTTGAAACCCACGACATGATCATGCAGGGGATAATGGGCTGTGCTGAGGCGCATCCTGAGAAAAAGAGTCTGTTCCTAGGAACATCAAACGTCTTACTGGCCAAGAAGTACAACGTGAAGCCAATTGGGACCGTTGCCCACGAGTGGATGATGGGCATTGCCGCAATCACCCAGGACTACACGATGGCGAACAAAAATGCCATGGACTACTGGATTAAAACGGTTGGCCCCGAGCATGCAGGCTTAGCTCTAACTGATACTTTTGGCACTGACAATTTCCTCAAGAGCTTTGTGCCACCATACTCAGATTACTACAGTGGGGTGAGACAGGACTCTGGCGACCCACTGCTGTATGCTGAGAAAATCGCAGACCACTACTTCAAACTGCTGAAGCTGCCAAAGTTCTCCAAGATTATCTGCTTCTCAGACTCACTAAACATCGAGAAGTGTCTGCAGTATAAAGCCAAATCTGACGAGCTGGGGCTCAAATCGATCTTTGGAATTGGCACAAACTTCACCAATGACTTCTGCACCTTGTCCAGTGGTGCCAAGTCAGAGCCACTGAACATTGTCATCAAGATATCAGAGGCTGGTGGGTTCCCAGCAGTTAAGATCAGCGACAACCTAGGCAAGAACACCGGTGACGCACAGACCGTCAAGCACGTCAAAGATGTCCTTGGGTACAAAGAGCACGAGTGGAAAGGCGTCTCAGAAGCTCACAGATGGTGATTTTAAATTCTGTTTTATGTTTTAAGGCTACAGTTTTTCAGTTTCTTTCTTAACTATGTAGGGCAAAAAACCAAAAATATTTTTTTTCTTGTTTACAACAACATAAAGAAAACCCTAAACGACGGCGGCAATGATGGATTTGGACCTGCTGAACCTGACAAAGGTGCTAGGGGACGCCAGTGGCTCTGAGCGAGGTCTGGAGCAGAAAATGGCCGAGAACCAGCTGAAAGAGTGGGAGATTCTGCCTGGATATCACTATTTGTTGCAGTCAATCTACAATGATTTAAGCTCGCCACTGCAGATCAGATGGCTAGCAATTATCAACTTTAAGAACGGGATTGAGAAGTACTGGAGATCCTCCAGGAAAAACGCTATTTCAAAAGACGAGAAGCAGCAGATCAAAGAACGGGTTTTTGAAATGATTGATGAGCCAAATGCCCAATTATCCATACAGAACTCACAGGCGATTTCCAGAATCGCGAGACTGGATTTTCCTAATGAATGGGAAGGGCTGTTTGATCAGATTGAGCAATTGCTTGCTAACGCGGTAGAAACTGAACACAATGTCAAAATACACAATATTCTACTGATTCTGAACCAGGTAATTAAAAATTTGGCTATGGCACGAATTGGTAGAACAAGACCTGCACTTCAGTCCAAAACCACCAAGTTAACTAACCTACTGATACAGATCTATACAAAATTCTTTAATGAGTGGATGAGCTCAAACGAGTTTGTCTACATGGAAATTAGTTATTTGAGTTTAAAAGTCCTGAAGAAATTCCTGACTGATGTATACGATGATTTAAACCAAGTTCCCGAATTAATGGCGTTTACGTCCTTGTCAATAAAGCATTTCCAAGTGCTAATACAAAACTACGATACAAAGTCTTCGGACATCATCATGGAAAAGTATATCAAATGCTTCAGCAAGATTTACTACTTGTTAACCAAAGCCAATCCAACAAATTTGATTTTACTGCCAAGTTCTAAGGAAATTCTATTCACATTGCTTGACATTTTACAGAAGAAAGCCGAACTGATTTACTCGGAAAATGATGATGATGAAGGTAACGATGATGCAATTAGTTTGTGGGAATTTCTAGCCATCAAAACTTTGCTCATATTTAAAATACTGATCAACTTCTTGTTCAAAAAAGGGTCAGTTCTAACACTGAAATCAAATTCCAAAGTGAACAAACTTGAAATCTCAAATGCAATTGAATTACTATCAAAAGAGTTTTTCAGTTATGATCTAATAATCAGTTTGACGGAACTGTTGATCAATTATTATATTAAACTGAGACCAAAAGACTTGGAATCTTGGATGATTGAGCCAGAAGAATGGTGTAATGAGGAAATCAACGAAAACTTTGAATATTCAATAAGAAAATGTTCAGAGAATTTCTTCCAGGATCTAATTAATAATTTCAAAGAACAAATTGTTCCATTTATTATGAACAAAATACAAAATGAAATGTCGAAATATAATGAGACTTCTATTTCAAATATCTTGATCAAAGACTCAATATTTTCAATCTTTCAACTGAGCGCGAATTCAATTTATGAATCGATTGATTTTAACTATTTATTTAAAACAATCTTTTTACCAGAATCAATCAAAAATGATATTTTGGAAAATAAAATACTAAAGAGACGAGTATGCTTATTGATCAACGAATATTTAAGCTTGAAAGTCATTGACAAAGAAAATATGTCTAATATTTTCAATTTATTGATCAACTTTTTGGATGGGAATAACCCAATTATTGATAAAGTCGTCAAGCTGACTGCTATCCAGTGTTTGCATAATATTTTGAATGATTGGGATTTTGACAAAAATGATATTAAACCGTTTGTTTTGGAATTTTTAACAACGCTGTTCACTCTGATTAATGAAATGGAATTGATCGAGTCGAAGCTTTACCTTTTTAACACAATTTCAGATCTGATCTATAAAACAAACCCACTGATAGAGAAGCAACAACTGATTGAAATTATTCCTAAAATTGAAGTTTACTGGGATAAATTCAATGATTCAAGTGAATTGATTTTGAAAAATTCACTGTTGAGAATCACAAAAAATCTAATAATTTCATTGAATGAGAACAGTGAAGTTATTTTACCGTTAACAATTAAATTAATTGAAATTTCATGCTCACCTAAATCCTCATTTTACTCAATCTTATCAGAAGAAGGGTTTGAATTGTGGCTAACCATTTTACAATACTCTAACAGTAACAATGAAATTTTCAATAGTTTATTCAACCAATTCTTTATTAATGGGTTGCTCAACCAGACTGAAATATTACCATTAATTCTGGAAATATTAAGAAGTTTTATATTATTGAATCCGGGATTTTTCCAAAATGGTGGAAATGCAGCAATTGTGAATGAAATTTTCAACATATTATCAAAGTACATGGTCAACTTAAGAGACGATTCATTAGAAATTTTAATTTCAATATTTGAAATACTAATTTTACAAAACTCTAGTGATTTGAGTTATTTATTAAACTTATTGAATGAATCAGGAATATTGAAATTGATGATTGAAACCATTTTAGATGATGAACAATCAAGTTTAGTATCTGCTAATTATTTATTGATTATTAGCAGAATCACATTCAACAATCCAGAGATTTTAATTGAGTTTTTCAAGTATTTGTTCAATAACGATGAAGCAACATGTAACAAAATGCTCAACAAGTTTTATTCCATTTGGATTATTAAATTTGAAATAAATATGGGCAATCCACGTAATAAAAAAATGAACTTATTGGGATTAACTTCATTGTTTAGAGTTGATTTGAACATTTTAGCTAACTTCAACACAATTTTATCAATTTGGATAACTTCACTGGAAGAAGTGAATGAGTTGGGCAAAGGCGACAGTGAGAAGTATCATTCAAACTATTTATATGAGTTTAAGTATAATGAAGATTTAACGATAATTGAAAATGGCGAATATAAAAGGTTCAATGAATTATTCAATAATAATGATCCAGTTCATAACATTTCATTAAAGGACTATTTGAAGGAAACTTTTGTTATTTTGAAACAAAATTTGGGCGGTGAAGATGAATTTAATAAGTTTTTGAAAACTTTGGATTCAAATTTAGTTGAGAATATTCAGTATTTTTTATACGAATTGTGAATTTATGATGGAGGAATCACTGTTTCGGTTTTAGTCTCAGCTTGAGCCCCAGCTTGAACCCCAGCTTGAATTTCATTTTGATAAAAATATTGTAAAATAGTTTCATAACAAAGAATAAACTGATTTAAATTTTGAACCATTGAGATTCTTTGTTTTCTTAGCTGCTGGACTGTGAAGTAGATCAAATCTTTCGATGTCTTCCATATGTTGTTATTTTTATCATTGAAATTCTTATTAAAAGCGGATAGAATCAAATCAACGGTAATGAACACACCGGTTCTTCCGCAGCCAGCAGAACAGTGGACTAAAATTGGTTTTTTAGTATTGGATTCGTTGATAAACTGGTTTTTTATTTGAATGAAATCCAGTAAATTTAAGGAATCGATGTTACCAAAGTCAATCCAGTTTTTCAAGTTCAGCTGAGTTAAAAATTTTGAGTTATTTCTTCTTGTTATTTTGATTCTTCTCATAGTTAAGTTTGTGAAGCCATTAAAGTTTTCAACCTCATCGATCAATTCAATCATTGAATTGTTTTCCCAGTAGACATCGGATTTTTTGATTCCATTTTCGTTCAAAGTTGTTAGGGATATCACCAGTTCGATGTCGTTATGCCATATCACTTTCCAGAAATCGTCCATGGTTGAAGGCAATGGTGCCTGTGTGGCAATGTAATGCGCATCTTTGTTGATTTCTGGCACATTTATGAAGTTGGCATTGAAATAGTCGTCGCTGTCTTGATTAATAGTGTTGCTGGCAGTGTCTTTTTGGGTATCGAGTAAGCCTCCATTTGGGGCTGTTAGGTTGACACTGGGAGAAGGTAGTAGCTTAACTCTGGAATGCTCATAGGGCAGGATATTCTGATATCTGTTTTTACAAATGTGTTCTGAGGCATTCAGAAGATTGTAATTCAGGTTATCGCAGCTGGGACATAGACAGTTTGGAGAACAGATTGATGGCGAGTGTTTTTTGGATTTCAAGTTGATTGAGGACTCCAATCTTATGTTTTCAAAAGTTTCAATTCTGATAAAGTTCTTTATTATCAGGTCAATTGTACTTTTCTTTTCATCAGTCAACTGCTGCAGCCAAACTGGCAAGGAGCTGGACTTGTTTTTGAACTCTGGGATGTGGATCGAGGAGTCGGAATTAAAGTTCAAGCTTTGGTTCTTCTTGATTGAGTTGACAAAACTTGTCGAGTTATTGGTAGCAGAGGGAAGCTTGAAATCAGACAACGAGTTTGAGCTTGCAGCGGAATTGTCGCTACTTATAGGGTTGAGGTCAATGATCTTGAAGTTCAAGTCAAAGTTCTCGAGGATGTTCTTGAACCCGTTGTTAATGATAAACAGGTTGATTGTTTTGTCGTCATAAGTGCAGATATCTTCGTTGAACTTTTTGATGATTTGGTATAGATGCGAATTGCAGTTGGTGATGCTGGAGTTGAGGTCATAGAAGATGAGGTTGAGCACCTTGCTGGTCTTGCTGTTGAGGGCGTTGCTGAGTTTCAAGTAGTGCTCGTTGGACATGGTTTTGAATATGTTTGATAGGTGGAACGAGCGTCTTTTCAACAGCGTGGAGGGAATGCAGATGCTCAGCGAGTTGGTTACGCGCGACTTGGAGTACTGGCTGAACGGTCTGAGGTCGATGATGACTGTCTCCTGGTGGTCGGGTCCCTCTGCAGGTGCGTCAACCAGTGCGTTGAACTGGCTCAGCTCAGTGATGGGACGGATGTTCGGAAACGAGCTGAGGTCGTAATGCGGGTGCATTTTGTTCAGTGGCGATGTGGCAGTGAACTTTGTTGGGAGGATGGGAATGCCGCCGGTGGTGGTGGTGATGCTGCTGGTGTTGGTGGTGGTGGTGCTGTTATTATTAGAACTGTCGTGTGATAAATTGGAACAAGGCGCAGACGAACAAGGCGCCTTGGTGATGGTGATCTGGACGTTCTGGTGCGGCAAAGACGACTTGCTGGACTTTTGGAAGAAGTAGTTCTGCCTCTCGGTGTCGTTTGGTGAAGAGCTTGATGAGATATCCAGTGAAATCGCAGACATTTTGTGTTCCTATTGTTTTGTTTTGTTTTAAAACTTGACACAATTCTACTTTTGCTGTTTTCCCAGTCAGGTTTTTAAATTGCAAGCTTCTTTCTCAATTGCGAAATAACCCAATGCAAATAGCAAAAAAACGCAGTTTATCTTGGTGATAGAAAGCGGTTCAAATTGCTTTTAAAAAGGAAACACTCAGTTTTGCTTTTTAAGAAGTTGTGAATTTTTAACTTTATTTTTACTTATTTTTAAATATTTTTAGAAGTTTTGAAAATCTAGAATTTCTGTGGTCGGAATTGGCAGTGAATTCCCGATGCACAGTTTCTGGGGTCGGAATGGCGCGGAAGTTTTTTTTTTTTTTTTTTTTTTTTTTTTCTTGTCGGAATTTCCGACCCCCGGATTTGCGCCGAGTTCCGACCCAAACATCACCCCCGGTTCTGGCTCAGTTCCGACCCAAACATCACCCTCGGATCTGGTCCATTTATTTTCGTTTTTGTGTTTGTTTTGATTTCTTGTTTGTTTTGTTTATTTACGACAAAGCACTGCCAGCTACGCGAAGCAATGGAGACAGAGAACTTGACGCTATTGAGAGAGCTCCGGTTGAGCAACAAGCGCGCAGCAGAGAGAATATCGAGCATTTTGGAGGAGGACAAGGCGAACGAGTACAAGCTGGAACAAGAGCCACAAGCACAGGCGCCAGCGCCAGCTCAAGCAGCTACACAGAGACAGCAGCAGGCCCAGCTAGGGCCAGCAGCAGCTGGGGAGACTAAAAGAAGGGGGTTTCTAGACAGGTTGTTCCACGGGACTGGCGCCAGTGGCAGCGGCAGCTCGCCAGCTCCAGTAGCTAACAGCAGTGCCAACACCAACCCCAATGACAACGACAGCACGGGCAGAGCGCCCGTTTATGACCGCAAGTTCAGGCGCCTGCTGGACAAGTACAACCTGCAGCCTGTGGAGGACCAGGACGAGGAGCAGCTTGGTAAGCTAAAAGAGAGAATCCGCTCGCTAGAGAAGAAACTAGCGCAATCCGAAACTAGAAACAGCCAGCTACAGAAAGAGCTGGACAGCTTGTACAGCGAGAAGCAGGAGCTGGAGACCAAGTACGACTTGCTGCTGAGAAAAAGCGACCATTTCGAGTTTGAGAAAATGAGGTTCCAGAAGCAGATCCAGGACATGAAGCAGTTGAACAAGAACTACAAGTCGCTATTGGCGGCGTCCAGCGGCAGTGGCAGTGGCAGCAACAGCACGGCAACGCCGCCACCTAAGCAGAGAAGCCCAAAGAGGCTATCGCCGCTAAAGGACTTTGCATTGAGAGACACGCTGCACAGCAACAGCTACAAGAACCTGCTGCTGGACTCGACAGACTACTTGTTGAAGTACGAGGTTTAGATGCACTGTTACTGAAAGCTTGCAAAGAATGCATTATTCACTGAGTATAGCTAATGCTTGACAGCCGAGAAACACTGTTGAAGCTAATGCTTGACAAACTTGAGCTTGAACTCCAGCTCGGCCCCAGCACCATCCGCAGCCCCTAACACTACTGGAATCTTTGCAAACCTTGTAGGCTGCTTATCCGAGTGCCACAGGTCCTTGCCGTTGATGGACAGTATGCCTGTCCCCTCATCGAGGCCGAACTGGAACGGCTGATTCCTGGAGGTGCAGCTGAACTCGTTGCTGGTGTTGATGTTGCAGTACCCGGCGTTGGTTCTCAGGTTGTACCCGCCGAACGGAGCCTTTTCCAGCCTGTACGTGGCACAGGTGCCGCTGGCGTACCACTGGCCGTTTCTGATGAGGCACCCCGGCTGGCCAGTCAGCTTGACAAAGCCCACGTCCGTGTCGCCACGGCCGGGCTTGCTGGGGTTGCGTGGTGGTGCTGGCCGGTGTGGCCGGGCCACCTTAGGCAGGAACTTGATGTTGTCGTCCGGACAGTTTGGCGAGCTGAAGGCGTCGATCCGGTGGAAGTTGGCGCTTCTGAGCGAGCCCTTGATCTGGTGGAAGTACCACACCTCGTTGAGCGCGTGCTGGCGGTCGCAGCTGAAGAAGACGTGCGCGCCAAACTGCTCCTGCAGCGCGTCGGAAATCTCCTGCTTGGAGTACGTCTTGTCCAGGCTGGGCACAATGCCCCGGGCCTCCAGCCACTGGAACGTTGGCAGCGTCTCATACAGCCCGTTGGCCACCCGGAAGTAGTCCACAACGTTGATGTTGGTGCGGAACTCTTCGTCGGAGTAGCAGCTAGGGTTGAGCGTGGAGATGCACGTTCCGTGTTTGTTGAATTCGTGCTTCCACAGGCTCTCGTCGTTGCCGTTCAGGTTCTTCCAGGTCTGCTTCATCTTGCGCAGCAGCTCGGTCTCGTTGAACGACACCAGGATGTCGGCAACGTCGTTCACGTTCAGCTTGGGGTTGCAGAACTGCTGGAACGTGCCGTCCTTGGAGCAGTTGTCTGGCCACAGCCCGTGGTTGGTGAAGGTGTCGTTGGCCCCGATGGGCGGCGAGTAGTCCCAGAACTGCGTCTGGAGGAAGATGCCCCCGGGGTACTCGAAGCAGCACGAGTCTGCGATGCTAGTGCTGTTGGAGCACGACAGGGGGATGTTGATGGGGCAGTTGAGCTCGTCCCTGAGCAGGCTGTCGCCGAGCAGCGGGACCTGGGACGCGTGCACTGCTTCGTAGCAGCAGCACGCTAAGAGTGTGGCCGCAATAGCAGCTCTGTCTGTGCGCGTCAGCTTCATGTCGTTATCGCAGCGATAAGGAAAGAATGTCGCTGACACGAAATAGCCAGGCGTATCACATTATGTAAGGCATGACAAATGCTTATGCGATGTATTAGGTAATCACCAATGCTGCTTTGTAAGACATTATGTAAGGTATTGTAGTTGCTTAGGCTGAAGGTGGTCTGTTGGACATCCTGCTGGCGAGGAGCAGGCACACAGTTGCTGGTACTGGGGTCTAGAACTAACGGGCTAAAAGACTTACTGCTGTAATCACAGGTGAGAGAATTGTTACCGCATGATCGACATTATGAGTTACAGCAAGCACGTTCTAGACCTTTTATTTTTGATGAGGCTGTGATAGTACTACAGGGGGTGGGTGTAAGCGCTAGCAAATGCACCCAGTGAGCTCACTAGGTGAGCTCATCCACCGTGCACAGAGGAAACATCGCTAGTCAGCAAGTTTAAGGGAAGTTTGCTGGCACTGAACATCCGGTTTGATGCTGCCACTCTCCTGTCCCGGGCCCAAAAATCAGCCACCCTAACGCGCAAGCCACTGCCCCAATCACCCCGGCCACCCCAAGTACTACAAACTGGGTAGCCTCAACTCAAAAAATGCTGCGTCAGATATTATGTAATATATATTGTGTTATGCAATCCCTGACATAATCACATCGAGTTACAGGTACAGATTTGCAGGCGTGTTTATATATACAGAGCTGCCACTACTCACCTATTTACAGAGTGCTCGCGCCAGTCAGCCCGAGCAGCTTTCGCAGTTGCCAGGGCTGTTGAAGTCGCACGACAGCGGGGTCTCAGAGTGGATGTCGACGGGGTCTTGGTCTAGGTCTGGGTCTAGCTGGTCCTGGTCTTGGTCCTGGTCTTGGTCCTGGTCTTGGTCTGGCCTTGAGACTTTTCTTCTCTTAGGCGGCGAAGGCTGGTCCTCACTCACGGTCTCAGTCACTTTAACAGCAGGCTCCAGGTGCTGCTGCTGTTCTTCCTGGACACCCGGCAGCCTGCTTGCAGCAGGTGGCGGCGAGGTCACAGTAAACTTGATAGCAGAGGACGCAGCCTGAGTCCTCAAATAGTACATTCCGGTCTTGAGTCCCTTCTTCCAGCCGTAGAAATGCATGCTGGTCAGTTTGCCCATCGTAGGCTCCTTCATGAAGATGTTCATGCTCTGCGACTGGTCAATGAACGGCGCCCTGTCGGCTGCCATGTCAATTATAACCTTCTGGGAGATCTCCCACACCGTTTTGTAAAGCTGTTTCAGGTCCTGTGGGACCTCTTCAATGTGCTGGACTGAACCCTCGGATCTCACAATCTCATTCTTCATGGCCTCAGTCCAAAGTCCCAACTTGATCAAGTCTCGCACCAAATACTCGTTAACCATTTGAAACTCACCAGAGAGCACCCTTCTGGTGTACAAGTTCGAAGTCAGCGGCTCAAAGCACTCGTTGAATCCCAGGATCTGAGACGTGGACGCCGTGGGCATTGGTGCCACCAGCAAAGAGTTCTTGAGCCCGTACTTTACAACTTTGCTCTTCAGCTCATCCCAGTCGCTGAACAGCCCTGAACCGGGTCTGTAGTTCCACAAGTCAAACTGCAGCTGCCCTTTGGACGCTGGACTCCCGTCGAAACTATCATAAGGCTTCCCATCCTCCATGGCAAGCTCCATAGACGCCTCAACTGCTCCATGGTAGATGGTCTCAAAGATCTGGGCGTTCAGCTCCTTTGCACCCTTGGAGTCAAACGGTAGCCTGAGCTCCATAAACAGATCAGACAGTCCCTGGACTCCTATAGCGATTGGCCTGTTCTTCTTGTTAGAGTACTCGCACTGCTCCAGCGGGTACTTGCCGACATCAATCACCCTGTTTAGGTTTCTGGTCAAGGTTTTTGTTATTTCATGTAGTTTGCCAAAGTCGAATGAGACTGGCTCTTTCCCACCGTGTATGAAAGATGGTAATGCAATGGAAGCCAAGTTACAAACTGCAATTTCCTCAGGGGACGAGTACTCAACAACCTCACAGCACAGATTGGAAGATTTGATGGTTCCCAAATTCTTTTGGTTACTTTTATAGTTGCATGCGTCTTTGTAAAGCATGAACGGACCACCAGTCTCAGTCTGGGCTTCCAAAATTGCTGCCCATAGCTTCTGTGCCTTGACCTTTTTAACGAAAACACCCTCATTGACATACTTCTCGTATAGGTCGTTAAATTCCTTGCCATAGACCTCGTTTAGTCCCGGCGCAGAGTCTGGTGAGAACAGGTGCCAGTCTAGGTTTTTTTCAACCTTCTCCATGAACAGGTCTGGTATCCACAGCGCCAGAAACAAATCTCTTGCCCTCAGCTCTTCTTTGCCATGGTTCTTCCTTAGGTTCAGAAAGTCAAAAACGTCTGAATGCCACGGTTCTAGGTAAATAGCAAACGCACCTGGTCTTTTGTTGCCACCCTGGTCCACATACCTTGCAGTGTTGTTGTACACGCGCAGCATGGGCACCAGACCGTTTGAAGTGCCATTTGTTCCTAGGATGTACGAGCCCGAGCTTCTTATATTGGAGACATGGATTCCCAAACCACCTGCAGACTTGGAGATAAGAGCACTTTGATGCAGGGTCTTGTAGATCCCGTCAATCGAGTCTTCGACAATCCCCAACAGGAAACATGAGGACAAGTACGGATTCACTGTGCCCGAATTGAACAATGTTGGTGATGCATGAATGAAGTACCTGTTTGACATCAGTTTATATGTTTCGATGGCCGATTTCAGGTCCGATTTATGAATACCCAGAGCCACCCGCATCAGCAGGTACTGCGGTGTCTCCACTATCTCGCCATTTATCTTCAGTAGGTATGATTTTTCTAGTGTTTTGAGCCCAAAATAAGAGAATTTGTAATCATTTTCACTTATTATCTCGCTATCCAGCAGTTTCTTGTTGTTGCTTACAATCTGTGCAACCTCAGGATCAATGGTAGTGGCGTACTTGTTTGTCTTGCTGTTTTTAAACTTGCTCAGCTTCAACACACACTCAGAAAATGTGCGTGGCAACACCTTCTGGAGTCTTTTGGCATAAACTCTGGCAGCCAAGCGTGCATGGTCAGGATGAATGGTGGCCATAGAAGCCAGCGTTTCTGAGATGAGTTCCACTAGCTGGGTTGATGTCACTTTATCGGGTAGCAACCCTTGTATTTTATCACAAATTATTTCAATATTCAGGTATTTTGTGTCTAAATTGTTTGTCAAGTGGTTCAAATGTGCTGCTAAAGTGTTGCTCCTAAACACTTTTTGGGTGTTGTTTCGCTGTACTATCACAGTCATTTGGCCCTTATTTGCTATCCTGTGGTTGGTTTGCTGTTTTCTTCCGTTGTGGTATGTGCTGAGCAGTGGCTAACTAACAACAAAGTGACAAAACTGTAATTTTTTTTTTCTAATTAAAAAGAAAAAGTTGAAATTCAAAAAAAAAAAAAAAAAAAATGAAAAGTTGAAAAAACCGTTTAAATTTGACAGACCGTTTTATTGTTCTGCAAAGTTTGACACTTAACGTAACAAACGGTTTTATCATATTGGTAATTGACAGGTAAAACGGTTATTTCTTTGACAGATGAGACAATAAAAAAAAACGGTTATTTCAATGTGACACTCCGGCAGCAGACCCTGCAGAGTGCGCACTTGTGTAGGCCAGGATCCATTTCAGATTGGTCAACAGAAACTTGCAAGCCGTTGTCCACTCATTGCTGCACACTTTGCTAGACAGCAAGATGGATTCGTTCTCGATGTAGTTTCCAGACATTTTGTAAGGAACTGTAAGGGCTTCGCCGCCTGCTGATGATGAGGATGTCGATTCAAAATTGGCTACTATTTGCCTCATTATGTCCACTATGGCAATCATTGCCTGGTCAAATTTCGAGCTGATAAACATTCGCTCAAACTGGTACTCGCCAGATGAGAAGACATCGAGTGTGGTGACTTTGTTTGATGCGGGCTCAATTCGGTCGATTCTGGAAGTGGACCCCATTGGTCGTAGTCTATATCCGGTAAGCTTGAAGTTGAGTCTTTTCGTAACAGTGGCCAGAAGCAGAACAACCTGACCCAGTGCGGCATTGATCTCCTGCCAGGGAACCAGGCATTTCTCGATGTTCCCCAGACGCAGCCCGTTGATTGTGCCAAAGGGTCCGTCGTGCGAGATGTTGAACGTGTCGTTCAGCACGTTTGTTTTCCGCAGCTTGTTCAGCTGGTCAGTGTTGAAGTTTAGTTCAGCCAGCAGCTTGTCTCGCTGGTTAAAGAACGAGCCTATTTCCAGGCTCTTGAGGTTCTCCTTTATGAGGATTTCCTGCTCCTGCTTATCGATTTGGGCAATCTCGGCCTCCACCAAGTCGATCTCCCTGTTCAGGTCGTCATGCTCGCGCTCCAAACTCTGCAGCTCGGCCAGTAGCTTCTGCTCTTCCTGGTTCAGCCGGTCAACTTCCTTGATGGAGTCCTCGGACTTTTTGATGTAGGGAGCCTGCTTGGTCTGCAGCTTGTCCAGGAACTGGATGTAGATGTCCCTTTCCCTAAGCGTCTTGTCGTACTGGGTCTTGAGGTTGCTCAGCAGCAGCTGCGAGCAGTCCTTGCAGACTGGGTAGTCGATCTCGTTCTTGGACGACAGGATTGAAAAGATTCGCGTCAGTGTGGTCACCCTGCTGGACAGTTGCTTGTCAGGGTCGTCCTCTGGCTCGCCGCTGGCACTTCCAGGGTCCCCAGCAGCATCCTCGTCACCTCTAAACTGGGGCAAAATCACAAAAGAGTCGCTGGAGTCAGCCACCTGCCTGATCACGGGCTCAGCGCCACTGTTCTGCGCGCTGACTCTTCTGAACAGGTCCAGGCGGTCTGGAGCCACAAACGGCTCGTCTCCAGCTTCAACCGGGGCGCCAGGCGCTTCGCCAGCGGGCCCATCGCCCTTCCCATACCCAGTCCTGCTGGCTATAAGCAGGTTGGCCTGCGCCCTGGTCAGGTTCTCCAGCGAGTTGTCTATCAGCAGCGGTAGTTTGCATCTCTGGCAAAAGTCGCTGGCAGGCATCGTCGGTACCAGGTGGTTGTAGTGCCTGTTTTGTGCTGTTTATGTGTTTGTTTACTTGTTTACGTTATTGTTTACTTATTTTTGTTTATTTGATAAAACTTGGTTTATAAACTTGGATTTAGGTGGCAGCTGCTACCACACCCTCTGTCATTCAGTACACCTTGCGGGACTTTTAACCTGCTGGGTGAACATATTAATATTTGTTGTAGAAGATGAGCATCTTCGAGTCTCCTAAGTATTTACCTTCTGCAATAGTATTCCAAATCATGTTCCTTTATTTAATGTGTTGCTTCTGCAGTAGTACTCTAAATCATGTTCTATGACCTTGTTAATGTGTTGTTTTCCAGCTGTTTGGTTTCAACCACTGATAACTCAGATACTCCACATTTGGTGGGCCTATCTCTTATTAGGCATGTTCCAGTATATAGATAGTAGGTGGTGCCAGACACGCACCCTGCTACGCCAGTTCTCTCTATTCAATCCTTTCGTGATACAAGTGTAATGCGTGCAACTTAGATGACAACTTGAGAAGAGGTCTCTCAAGTCCTGCTATTGAGGTTATCTATAAATGCATTGGCCTGTATTGCTTGCAATCTTTTTGATTTGACACTCTGATAGACGACTACACTGTTGATACTGCATGACAAGTTTAGTAGACTTGTCGAGGGCACTGGGCTGCTACTCTTAGTACTAACATGGGGTATAATACAACCTACACCATTATATTTCATCATCAACACACAAGATACAATAGATTTAACAACACCATTGGAATAGTATTAACATCGCTGCCATATTTAAACCACTGGAAAGTGAACGAGTCTTTAGCAAAAATCTTATGTATCTGGGAACGGTGAAACCACACACTACGCCTTAATTATAGTCTCTTTTCCTCGAATTTTGATTCAACTGACTTATACAACGTTATCAAAGCTGTTGATAGATCTGAACAGTTGATAAACAACTTTAAAATGTGGTATGAAGATGGTGGGACAAGTGGCGACTCGCAATGTCTGATCTGTCTGGAGAAACAAGCATTAGCTTGACAAGCTTGGATACCTAAACTCAAGTTGATATACAGTAAGTCGGTTAGTTCTATACTGCAGTTCACTCACATAGTTAATCTACACCTCACTCACATAGTTAATCTACACCTCACTCACATAGCTATAAACTTCACCATAGTTAATATACACCTCACTCTCATAGTAGATACAAGTCAGGTCATGAATCACCCTGACCAGCACTTTGCTAACCACTCTCATCAACACATCGTTATTATTTTATTGACTACATCCGCTTTTACAGGCTGGGATGAGTATGACTTGAAATGGTGAGCTTCTTTAGCCCAAGGCGTGTCGTGTTATTACAATAACAGAGCTGTACAGCTATAGTAACATACAGTTATTAGGCGTATATCTATATTTTTATAGTGGCAAATCGTTATATAGTTATATAGTTATATAGTTATATAGTTATAATAGTTTATAGTGGGCACTGCTTATAAAGTGGAAGTTAATGGACTCAGTGATACAGGTGGACTGGATTCAGCAGTTAGACTGGGCTCAAGAATTAGAGGTACTGGACTCAGTAAGTAGAGGTATACTGAACTCAGTAGGTAGATACTGACACCAACATTCTGGTGTTTTCTCGTCACACAACAAGCGAGGCAGCTGGGTATTCTCGACTTTCACTGGCATACACCACTATAGATATGCGGTTCCTGGCTGGTGGCTAATCACTGTAAACTTTGTCAGTCTGTTAAGACTGCTATCAGCAATGCCAATATACATGTTACTGCTTACGCGCTGTCACACGCTTTCTTGATCTGCAACCTCACAAACGCGCTATTTAAATAGTGGATGTGGTGTTACTGATGCTAATCTCCAATACTAGGCACATTCCACTATATACATGTTAGGCTGGTTTACTGTGTCCTGCGTTGATGGATTTGCAGCCAATCAGTACAATGAAACTAGTAGTTCGACTGTTAATCTCGAATACTATTAGGGTTCCACTATATACATGTTAGGTGCGGGCTCAGTACACCTTCTCGATCCAGAACTTCTTCTCCTCAAAGTCCTCCTGGGAGTAGTTGTTCCAGGAGTTGCAGGTGGAGGTGAAAGCGTCGAACTGGGCCTGCATTTCCTTTTTAACGTCTGTGCAGTCTGCAGGCACCTCGTAGAGCCTGGAGAACATCTTGCCCGTGGGTAGGGGCTCTCTGAAGGACTTCTGGCGCTGGCGGGCGTCCTTCTTTGTGAGCGAGCGGGCCAGGTACTTGCCGATGGGCTCGCGGATGCCCAGGACGACGCCTCTTGGGGCCCACACCTCGAACAGCTGGTCGGTCATCTTGCTGGTGGGCTTGAGCTGGAAGAAGCCCACGTCCTTCACCACGAGATCGACGACGCCGTGGAACGGCGGCACCACGTACCGCACGAGGGAGTCCATGGCTGCGGGCTTGACTACGAGCCTGTTCTGGAGCGCAGCAGGAGGGTCCCGGCACACCTGGACGGCCTTGTGGAGGTCCTTGAACACGGAGTTGGGTGCGCCGCTGAACGAGGTGACCTGCACCACCACGTCTGGTGGCGGCACGAGGAAGAAGAGCCCGCCGTTGGTGAAGACGTGGCCTCGCCCTACAGACTCGTACTGGCACTTTCTGATCTGGTGCGCCGGGGACTTCTTGCCCTTGACGATGTGCTTGATGGCGTCGGGCTTGAGCACGCGGAACACGTTGTGCTCGGGCAGGAACCCGGGCACGTCGTAGAACGACTGGTCCCTGCTGAGGTCGTACTTGATGAAGTCTCTGGTGAAGGCAGGGAGCGCCGATGCCTCTGCGTTCTTGAGCCGGGACTGGCCGCGGCACTTCTGGAGCAGTGCGTTGGCCAGCGACGTCTTGCCCGAGTTGACGTAGCCCACCAGGTGGGCCCTGGCAGGCAGCTTTTTGGCCAGGGCGTTGAGGCCCCAGCCGGACTGTGCGCTGGTCAGCACGGGGGTGTCCCCCACGAGCCTGGTTGCCAGCGCACCAATGTACTCGCTGGCGCCCGACACGCTGGCCTGCGTCGAGAAGAACAGGTTGGCCTTGTTCACCACATGCACCAGCTGGTGCTGGCCGTACTGTGGGAGGGCCCTAAAGTTGATGAGCGACAGTGGGAAGTCCTGGAACGACGCCACGTGCACGAGGGGCGCCCCGCGAGGCACCCGCTTCATCAGCTGGGCCACGGAGAGCGGCTGGTGCTGCTGCTCGTCGTACACCGACTGGTACAGCGCGTCGTGGCACCGTTTGCACTTTAGCGAGTGCTGTTTGGTGCGCTCGCCGGCCTGCGACCCCGGCAGCAGTGTTGTGAACGCCTCCTTCTCCTCCTCGTCGAGCCTGCTGTACGCCACGAGGAACCCCAGTGCCGTGGTGCGTCTGCCGGCGCCGTCTGGAGCCCTGGGCTTGGGTCTAGTGAAGAATCCCACTGCGTGCGGGTCCTCTGCCTGGAGCTGGATCCCGCAGCTCGCGCACTTTTCCTGGGGGGTTGTCCATGGGTCCTGGGAGGTGTCCTGGGGGTCCTGGGGGGCTTGCTGGGCAGCTGGCACCTGGAAGCCGTGCCTCTTGAGCCCGGCCACAGCGCCTGGGGAGGCTGCCTCCTGCTGAGGGCCCTGTGGGGTGTCCTGGGAGCCCTGGAAGGCCTCTTGAGGGCCCTGTGGGGTGTCCTGGGAGCCCTGGAAGGCCTCTTGAGGGCCCTGCTGGGCTGCCCTGAGCCCGGCCACAGCGCCTGGGGAGGCTGCCTGGGGGCCCTGTGGGGCCTGTGATGTTGCCCGGGGGACTGCCTGGCTCAGCTGGCGCGCCCTAACAGCCCCACACGCCGCCCTGCACCTAAAACTAGCCGAAATCCACCGCTGCATCGCTCAAACTGCTCTTTCCTGCTAAAATATTTGCAAATAAATTTTTATCTGAAATATTTCCCAGCAAAACCCCCAAAGCACCGCCCAGCACCCCCAAATGACCTCTGCGACGTTCAACTTCGAGGTGCTGCGCGTCACGGTGGCACAGATCCTGCGTGGCATCGGGTTCGACCGCTGCGCACCGTCCCTCATCGACATCCTGACGGACCTGTACATACGGCACCTGCAGCTGCTGGCAGAAGAAGCAGACAGCCTGGCACACGCTGCGGGCGAGCCCGAGATCCGCATCCAGGACATCACACAGGCACTGCAGAACGTGGGGATGCTGAAGCCGACGAACGTGCTGGACGTGTACGACGAGTACGACGGCACCAACAAGGGCTGCGACAACTTTCTGCTGTGGGTGGTGGGCAGCGTGCCCGAGAACGCGCGCACCGTGGCTAGGCCCACCGCGGAGATGCTCGACAGCAACAAGCTCAAGCCCAGCCCGGTCATCCCAGAGTACATCAACACCCTCAAGAACAATCACGTGACCGCCGGCGAGGGCGAGCTCGACGGGGCCACGGCGGCGCCCGTGCCCAGCTCTGTGGGCCCGGAGCACGCCCGCGCAGAGAGCGAGCAGCCCATAGAGGAGGACTGGCTCAAGTTTGTGATGCGCAAGCAGACCAAGCTGGGCCACGAGGACCGCTTCAAGAACACCGTGCTCAACACGGTGTCCCTCAACTCCCACAGCGACCACCTGGTCCACGGCCCGACCCCAGAGCACCTGCTGAGCAAGCTGCCCTACCACCGCAACGAGCCCAGCCTCGAGAGCATGGTGGACTCCAATGTAAGTATTGATTAATGTGTTATTGTTGATGTTGTAGCCTACCCAGACACGCTACCCAGACACGCTACCCAGACACACCTACCCAGACACACCTACTAATAGTCTAGTAGTATAATAGTCTAATAGTCTGATAGTCTAATAGTGTAATAGTCTAATAGTCTAGTAGTGTAATAGTCTAATAGTCTAATAGTCTAATAGTCTAATAGTCTAATAGTCTAATAATCTAATAGTCTAACACCTACCCAGACACACCTACCCAGACACACCAGTCATAGGTGCCAGCTGATAGTTTCAACTTGAAGACACAGTATGAGTAAATACTATTCAGTGTATTCACCTTCAATTTGCTGTCTATATCTACGTCAAAAGAAGCTAAATATCGCCTGAAGCGTGTCACCTAAATAAGGTGCTATCTTAGAATATGTCAAGGAAGCATCCACTGAGCTATTGGATTCACAGCAATAGCACAAGCCACAAATTTGTGAGTGAAGTGTTCACACCATAACAACTGTGCAACCAGTCAACTTGCCATGTAGCATTTTATGTTTGGCATAGCATGGATTACCTCAATATGTTATGGAAAGAACTTTACATTGTGGTGGAATGTCCGTTACGAAACATCTACAGCTATTTGGGAGCCTACAAACACTACTAAGAATACTCAGCATATACGTCCCTTCAGTTATAATCTCTAGTCTAACCTAAACAGTTTGACAAGCACCACTAATAACTTCTATAAATGTTAACAACTCGCCAGGCACTGGCTGGGTACGTGACTTTGGACACCTGTACCACTCAACATAATATCACTGTACCCTCACTGGATATATATCACGGCAAGTAGCTGTAGGTCTTATCCCTCACTAAATCACGCTCATAGCTAGTTATTAGCTGCAGAAGTTTTCAGCTGAAATACAGTACATTGTATCCCGCAGTATCATGGCACGTAGAAATAGAAGCACTACACTGTATACCCAGAAAGGGCACACCATCGTATCGAGCACTACACTACACCGCAAAAAAAAGTACACTTTTGTTCTGAATATTAGTACATCTGTCAGTGTATCCTACTGCCACCGTTAAATGATACTGTGTAGTGTGTACCTATCGAATGAGTAATAGCATGGCAGAGTTGTACAGTCATAGGAAATCAAGTGTTAAATTTACCACAGTTCAGCGAAAACACTAAACACTCACTAATACAAAATAAAAAAATATACACCAACATGATAATTAACGAATAAGCACTACAACCACTATCTGAATAAATCATATTCGCAGTACTAAATAATATACATAAACTGAGCCTCAACCCCCTTCAACGGTTTAAAGCTTCTTTCTCGATTTGTTCTTAGGCTTAGAAATTTTACCGCCTTTTTGGAATTTTGGGTTTCTCAACTTGTTTCTTGAGTCTGTTCTACCGTTTCTTTCTTGCTGCTCACTATCATCAGCACCATCATCGCCATCGTCGTCATCATTATGCGCTTTTTTACCTCTCTTAAACTTGAATTGGTTCTTAATACCTCTAACAGGACCAGATTTAACCGCATCAACATATGCGTTAATTCCAGACGTCAAGGACGCTAATGGATCAGCCTCTTCATCTCTTCCCCTGCCGGACTTCTCACTGAAGTGTAGCTTTCCGCCTTTCTCGAACTCACTGGCGTCAATTCTTCTATTGGATTTGGATTTTGGTTTCGAAGACGAAATATGCGATAATGCTTGACGGTCTAATAAATCCAGAGGTGTGTCCTTGGACTCAACAATAAACTGAGACGATTTCTTATTAACAGGTTCATCATCGATATCATCTTCATCATCTGAATCGTCAGAACCGTAAATAACATCTTCGTATGAAGTGGCTGAACGTTTTGGCAATGGTCTGGCATTAACTCCAGAAGCAGAAGACGCAGCAGCAGCTTCTTCTTCTTCTTCAACAGCTCTTCTCTTAGCTCTGGCTTTGGTCTTTCTGATGTTGGTCAATAACTTCTTATCTTCTTCTGGGAAGTTCTGTTCAATGGTGTCAAATCCAAATCTTCTAATTAATCTTTCAATAATATGTTTGACTTTTGATTTGAAGTGTCCAGTGTGTTCATGAGACCAACGCAGCAAATTCTCCAACAATGATTTCAAATTTGGTCTAACTAAATCTTCAGGTAAACTGATTGCAGCAATCTTGACAAAACCAATTGTTGATTTGACAATTTCCCTGTTGTTTGAAGTCAAAAACAGTTCCACGGTAGACGACAATTCCATCAATAACTCGGTGTTGATTTTATCTTTGAACTCATAGACCAAACAACTGATTGCTGTAATGGTGGCACTAATCATGTGTGGAGCTGATCCCGCTAAACCTGCGCAAATCATTGTGAAAAACTCTGTTAGATTTGCCTCAGAGTCTGCCATTGATTCATCAAATCCTGGAATCAAAGAGTTCTTGATTATTCCACCTTGCTCCATTTTGTTACCCATTTCAATCAATATTTTGTACGATTCTTCTCTTGTCTTCTCGTTAACATCTTTAGTTGACAAAATAACTTCTGATAGAATTGATGGTATGAAAAACAGATCTTCCTTTGGTAACAATTTCAAGATTGTATTTATTGCCAGCAATCTAGAACTTCTAGCAGTTAGGTGAACAGTGGCACTAGATTCAATCAAAACTTTTTCAATTGATGAAATATACTTAGTCAAAGCTTGTTGACCCAATTCACTTTCATTGAGTTTTGAAATAATTCTATATGATCTTTTCTGTAATAATGGGTCTTGTAATGAAACGGTTTGGTTGAAAATAGTAAACAAAGAGTTTAAGGACTCTTCTGGCAAGTATTTGGCCATGGCCACAATCAAATCCATCATTGTGGAGCTTAATTTGGTATTATTCTTTTTACCACCAGAAGATGTATCATTTGCTTCTTTATCTAAACTATCTTTTAACAACGAACACACTTTATTGAATGAATTCGTCAAATCTTGTGGCTTGGAAATACTCAAATAAGCATCAATAGTTTCAAGAACAAAGTTTCTTGATTCTGGTAGTGTTTGTGAAAAAACATTGAACAACACAGCCAACAAATTTGATGATTTTGATGATAAATAATCCAGGTTCTTAACAGCCTGGGATTTGTTAAAAACTTGGTTTAAGAGCTTATCGTCATCCAAAGCACCTTTGGAAAATGCCAAGTTGCTCTCAACCAGCATTTTTAAACCATTGCAAATAACAACTCTTAGCTCAACTTTTGAGTATAATAAACTCGATAAATTAGCAGCAAATTCATCAGTGAAAGAGTCAACCAGATCTGAAGGTAAATCCATGAAATGTGGTAATAAGGACCAAATTTGATCAATGATTGTTTGGTAGATTTTACTGTGAATTGAGTCTGGTTTCAAATTCGACATCTTGACAGTGAAATTATCAATTAATGGAAGGAAGTACTCATTGAAGTAACCTAGTCTTGCGAATCTTATGTTGTCTCTCAACAATGGTAGCAACCAAGCTCTTCCTTCGCCCTTTGGGTCAACCAGATTCAATGGCAAGACGTTAAGCACAACCTCAGGACCCAATTCAGCAATGGCATTGGAAATCATTGATTCAGCACTTGGAATGAACTGGAACTCTTCGTTAGTTCTCCATTCACCAACGATTTTCAAGGCAGTCAAGAATTCAGGATTGCATCTTGTTCTGAATTTGTTGAAACAGGTTGTGAAAACTTCTAAAATTTCCTTCGTGGTGTGGTTGTACTTGATATCAAGCAAGGTGTTTAATATTTCAGCCAGCTCGGTTATGACATCGTCAACTGTTTCAAAAGTTTCGATGGTGATTTGGTTATCTGAACTTGGTAACAGCAATAAATCATCTGGAATTGACTCAGTGATGATGGAGATCAAACACTGAGAAGCACTGATGTAGATATCAGGAACTTCAGACTGGAAAAAGTTCAACAAGATTTTGAAGATAGAAGGCAACTTCTTCAAGCAGTTCATAGGCTGTAACGCTGAGTATGAATTGACACCTTTGGCAATAACTGCGATCCAAGCACCTGCTAAGTTAGAATCGTTGATGGAAGGTTTCAAGTCAAAAATGACGTTCAGCACTTTGATGAATTTGTCTTCATCAACATCGTTCTTCATCGAGTTGAATAACCCTTCAAACCCGTCAAAGGCGTTGGAGACTAAATATTGATCGTTGGTTTTGGAGATTTCCAGCAGCAAATCACACAGAGTCTCGATTTTCCCGGTAGGCCATGAGTTAGACGAGGTTATAGCGGAAATCAGCTTCAGGTTGTGGATGATCTTTGCATTGGTTTCCTTGTTGTTGCTGGTGTCTCTGGACTTTCTGTTGGAAATTGAGTCAACCAACTCAACGATGTGAGCCAGGGCGAATTCTGCAGCCAGCGCACCCGCAACGTGCTCCAAAGTAGGACCAGGTGGTGGGTTCGACAGGATTTTGTTGACAGCGTCCAGGGCCCTCTTTCTGACTTTAGGTCTTGGGTCTAAAGAGAACTCCAGCAGCCCATTGAAACCTCTTTTTGGGTTGATTTTAAGGGCAGTGTTGTTCCAGGAGTGCAGGTCCTGCGCCAGCAGCAGTGTCTCCAGGGACCCAATGGACGACTTGATGATAGGCGCCTCTGAGTCGGAGTTGGTGATGGCTGGGGCCAGCTTTGTCAGGATTTCTGAGAATTTTGATTTCAGCAGTGGTTTGGGAATATGTGGGAGCGTTAGGTCCAGTAAGTATGAGGCGGTTGTAGCCAGACTCTTGTCGGTGATTGTGTCGTCTGCAACGTTGATGGACTGCTCCAGCAGGGCCAGAAATGAGACAAAATAGGCGACTGGAGTGATGGAGTCGTTCTGCTGTTGGGCAGTGAGATTCTCCTCCACGGCGCTCAGAACCAGCGCAACGTGCTTCTGGTTCTCCAGCTTCGAGCTCATTTGCTGTCTGATTCTCGACAGCTCCATCTGGAACGTGTCAGCAGCAATCAAAGCGTCCATTTTACCACGGTCTCAGTATGTTTCTTTCTAATAAACGAAAAAAGTAAATAAATAAAAAAAAAATTTTTAGCTCATCTCATCGCCGGAATTGAACAAGGCTGATGAATTCCGGTCGACGAATTAAAAATTATTTTTTCATGTTTTTCACCTTAGCAGAAGGAAGTTTGATTCAGGCAGGTTTGCGAGGCGAGGCAGACAGAACGGGACTTGCAGGCAGAAGCAAATAGTAAAAAGTGGACAATGAAGAACCAGCTGCGCATCAGATTGTCGAGATTCGGAAGAAAGAACCAGCCGGTGTACAACATAGTGGTGGCACCAACCAGAACTGCCAGAGACAAGCTGCCCCTGGAGGTGATAGGCACGTACAACCCTGTGCCAACCGCGAGAAGACTGCTGCCAGACGGGACAGTGCTGGAGCCGGTGAAGAACGTGGAGCTGGATTTCAACAGAGCCAAGTACTGGCTGTCAGTGGGGGCCCTGCCTTCAGACACTGTGAGCAAGCTGCTCAAGAAGGCTGAGCTGTGGGTCTGAGCGCGCAGGCCCGGCTCCAGCCTGCGGTAGAGGTTTCTGCTCGGCCTGGAAGGCAGTCTGGGCGGCATTCTGTGCGGCCCAGGCGCGTAGACTCTTTTTTGCAGTCTGAGCGGGTCTCACCCCGGGACTGCTGGGACTACTGAGACTACTGAGACCACTGGGACTGCCCACTGTGTACATAGACAATAATGACGGATAACTGTAATTTCCTCACTGTAGAAATCCTGACATAATGGATTGCTAACACTTTTAGCCAAAACTAACAGCGCAAAATATCAAAGGGCTCCAAAAATGTATAGTGAAATAAATTGAATTGAACTATTTAAAGCTTTTTCGATTTTTTTCATTTTTGATTTGCTGATTTTTTAATTTGCTTTGTGCCTTGTTTGGTTGTTTGGTTGATTGGTTTTGGCTGAACACGCAGGTAGCAGAAACTCAACCGCAGAAATGGCTTCAAGAACCAGAAAAATTTCAATCGTGGGAGCGCGTGGAGTAGGAAAATCCACTTTGGTTGTTCAGTACGTGGATAACTACTTCTTGGAAAGCTACTACCCAACGATCCAGAACCAGTTCAACAAGTCAATCAAATTCCGTGATCAGACGTACGAAGTTGAGATTCTGGATACCGCAGGACAGGACGAGTTCACCATCATAAACGATTCAACCATTGTCCACGGTTACATTCTGGTATTTGCGCTTAATAGCAGATCGTCATTCGAGCTGCTGGAAACCATAAGAGATAAAATACTGGAGAACAATGGGTCTGACCAGGTGCCAATGGTGCTTGTTGGGAACAAGCTGGACCTTGACAGAAAGATCAGCAAAAGCGAAGCCGTGCAGCTCGCCAACAAGTTCAAGGTTCCATACATCGAAGTGAGTGCTAAGCTGAGCACTGGCGAGAACAGCGAGATAAATAATATCTTTTTGAAGCTGCTCGAGCAGATTGAGGGCGAGAAGATTGATGCCTCGAATGAGAAATGCGTGATTGTTTAGTTATGTTGTGTTTTGAATAAATATTAGTCTATGAGGGACACTTGCTGGCCACCAGGTCTTTGTAAGAGGCATAAACAGAAACGAAAAGCACAAGACACCTGGCTAAATTTATGGTTCACCACACCAAAATAACCCGTTCCAAGGGCACGTGGGAGGACCCGATTTTCGTCATTTTGTGTGCCCGTTCCTCTCGGGTGCTTGTAGCAGTGGTGGGTGCACCCAGCTTGCCCAAAACAACTGTTCCCAAGCACTGTAGAATGCGGCAGTCGTTTTCCACTACTAAAACCCCCGAATTGCACCCTTTAAAAGCTTATCTACTGGTGCTTATCACCAACTACGACGTGCACATAAACGCGCAGCACGCGACAACTTACACAGCTCCAAACACGCACACAACACAAAAACAGTTATTTATTGAATTACACTTATATAGTTCATTTTGTATGTATTGCTCACCTCAAAGCTGGCGTGCTTATAACAAGAAAGCAGCTAAACCAGCAACAGCGACACCTGCAAAGCCCGCGTTCTGGCCATTTAAGACTGCAGCACCGTTGACTGATGAAGAGGTGGAGTTAGAACCGTTGGAAGCGTTCTTGGTTGCTTTGGAACCTTCCAATTCGACGATTTCCAATGGCTCAGCTTCTTCTGCAACCTGGCTGGTGACTTCGGTTGACTCACCGGCTTCTTTGGTGGAAAAGATGTTGGAGGCTGCTAAAACAGACGCAATGACTTGTTGAACTTGCATTTTTCTGGTTGTTTATAGACTGAAGTGAAATGAAGTGAGTGAAATGAATAAAATGAATAAAATAAAAAAGGATAATTTTTTTTATTATTCTTTTTAAATTTTCTGCAATATTTCCGTTTATGTCAAATAAAAAAATAGTCAAAAAAATATAATAACCAAGCAGTTAGAGCTGACTGGATTATCTATTCAGGCTGTGACGCGATTTCGCTTTCATCTTCTCGATTCTGGCCTTCAACTGCGAGGTAACCTCAGCAGCTCTGCTCCAGCTCTCGTCGTTTGTGTCAATCACGCTCTTGAACCCAGTTTCTCCTGCAGCCTCACCTGCAGCTGGCACCGTTGTGGTTGCTGCTGCTACAGGTGGTGCAGCTGCCGCACCGCTATTGATAGACAAATTTGAGACTTTTTCGTCAATGTGGTCGATTTTGTTACCTAAAATCTCATTGTTGTTCAAGTCTTGTAGTGCTGTGGATGCTGCTTTGTTCAGTCCGCCTGTTAAGTATAGCGATGTGTTTTTCTGCTTCTGCAGTAGCTCAATTTCACTCTCCAATTGCGATATCTTCAGCCTGGAAATCTCTAGATCTGAAAACACTCGCTGCAATTGTGTCTCTTTGGACTTGATTGTCATTATATCATTAGTGTGTTGTTCGTTCAGTTTATCAATCTTTGCAGAATACTGTTCGATATCCCGGGCTAGCTTATTGTTCTCCTTGTTTGCCTCCTCGCACATCGACGTTAGCTTGCTTCTCTCGTTAAGCCAGCTCTGCTTCTCCTGTCTCAACTCTTGCAACTCCTGCAGTTCTATACTGGTGATACTGGTGGTGTGGGTGTTAGTATTACTATTACCATTACCAACAGCTGCGCTCGCAGAATTGTACTGCAATGATCTTCCCGTTAGCCCACCTCTACCAGTAGTACTACTCACAGCACTAGATTTATCGCTTTTGAGCGGAGATGTAGGTGGTCGTTTGCTTGGGATTGTTGAGTTTGGTAATAATGATTTCTTTCTTAGCATACTGCCTGATGGCTTAGCCTGCTTTGGTGGTGCCAGACTTGATGCCGCGCGCCGAGATGCAGATGGTAGTGGAGTATCTGCTTTTGAACCAGAAGGTTTAGCATTTTTAACAATTTTTATCTTGATTTCTTCATCTTCAAAATACTGCTTGATTTTCTTCTTCTTAATATCATCCAAGTTTTCTAGGTATCTGTTCAATTCTCTTTCTCCAGTTATTTTCATTAGCACACCAACAAGCTCAGAGGCATTATTTCTGATATCTGGTAAAGTATCACAAACTAGTTTGACTCCAATGGTAATTATACTTTCAACTTCGCTTTTATTTGGTGCAACTTGTGTAGTTTTCAAGCATCTTGTTAGAAACTGTGTTGATGATAATCTTACTTGAGGGATTTTGCTTTTCAACGCTTCAACTGTATCAGGCAAAATATCGCTCATGGAAGTATACTGGAAAACTGAATCCAATGCGCTATTTAATGAATCTAAAACGCTTTGTTTCTTTTCTTTCAATCTTTCTAATAACGGATTCAACACAATTGAGTAGTATTTATGAAAGCGCTGTCTTAGGCCTTTGCATAAACTCTCAATACTTTTAGCTGCAAGCGATACAACTTGAATATTAACATCTTTAATTGATTTTGCTAACACTTTGAACAGTTCAAAATAGTCATCATCAGCCATTTTAACAACATTCAATTTTTCAGCAACATCTGTCAATGTTTCAACTCTATCTTTCCATTTTGGTTCTGATAGTTTTTTAGATAAGTCTGTTGGTAATTTTGCTAAAACATTTACCGGTTCAACTAAGTCGTACGGATCTATGCTTTTTGGTTCTTGATCAACCATAACAACATCGCCATCATTCTCGGCTAAACCCAGTTCAGCATTTGCATCACCACTAGTTTCAGCTGCTTTTTGTGATTTCAAAAATCTTGTTTGAACTGCTTTCTCATTATTACATTTTTCAAAAGCCTTAGTTAGATCTTTTTGCTGGACAGGTTTTAGTTCAGAAAATAAAATAGTCTCCAATGCCGGGCCCATCCATTTATATAACTCAACAGTTAAATTGGATGTTTCTAATCTAACAGTTCTATCTGCATGTGAGAATAATTTACTTAGACTTGGTAAAACCAACTTTGGACTTATTGTTTCTGCACCAAACGCAGAGTAAATATCAACCAATGCCTTAACCACACCAGATACTAGTTTTGGTAATCTTGCTGATAATGATGGGATCATAGCTTCAATAACTGGATCTGCCGTATCTAATTCAATAAATAACATTAAACATTCGGTAACTTTCTGCTTTGTACCGGCTCTTGATGAAGACAGTCCCTTTTCACATAATGCTGGGACTATTGCGGATCTTAGTCTCAATGTCTGAGCACCGCCATAAGTTAATAGCATTTGTAGTGTGTTGATGCCTGATTCTTGTGCAACCACATTGCTGTCAGTTACCATCTTTTTTATCAGTTCAGTATTCGCGCTATACTTCTTCAAAATCTCGCTCTCCTCATTTGGCGTGTTTTCAAACTCTTTTGCTAATTCCTGGTAAGCTTCCAGACGTGCTTTCCACAACTTGAAATGTTAGTTAACTGTTCTGTAAACTGCGGCAAAACATCAAATTAAAACTCACTTTGTGCACTAGACGCTCGTCCAATGGAAGCGCCGTGTAGTCTTGCTCCTCTGCTGACATTGCGGCGGCTCAAAATTGTGCAATCTGTAGATCTACCCAACTGATTCCGGTTTTGTTTATATTTTAAAAATGATATTACATTTTTTTCTAAAAAACAAAACCAAAATATCGTTTCTGTGGCAACGCAGAAACCAAATCGGATTACATAACAAACAACTAATCAATAGCTTATATAATATATTACAAACAAACTAAACACTTTTCTCTCTTAAATTTAACATCAGTCATTACAATTTTTTCATATCATCGCCCATATGCATTTGTTTGAGCACTTCGGGCAGACTGTTGTACAGCCAAGCGATGGATTTCTTCTTTCCGTCTGAGGTGAGTCGAAGATTTTCAAAAAAATCAAAACTTTCTTGTAGTGAACAGTTATTGGACTCTTTGAATCTGTCGATACGCACTGCTAAAGCTTTAATTTTTTGAAACTTTCTGATCTTTTTGATCTTGTACGCCTTTTGAACTCTGTCAACTTGTGGCTTTAGTGAATTGTGGAACTCGTAGTAAATGTCGTCAACTTTTTCGAAATTATTATGAATCAGCAAATCGTAGTTGTCACCATCCAAGGTTGGAATTATATTGCCATTTGCGTCTTTAACTGTCATTTCTTCATTGATATTAGCACCGTTTGCTCCAGATCTCTGCAAGTGTGGGTGGATTACTGAATTGTGTTGAACCAACTGCGATTGTTGGCCTGCTCTCATTCCACGCCCTTTGCCGTTAGCTGGATCCATGAATACAAAATCGAGTCTGCTGGTATTATTTGCTGATTGTGCTTGATGAAGTCCATTAGCGGCGGTGGTGGTGCTGCTGGCATTTGCACTATTGGAATTTGAATTGGATAAGGAAGAAGCAGCCGCGGCAGCAGCAGCAGCTGCGCTATTAGATGTTTGCAAATTGGTATCTGATTCGTCCACATACTGGTTGTTGATGAATCGCAAGATCCCGTTATTGGTGACGCCTTCATTCAGCCCTGTGTCAATATTAGCTCTTGCAGATTCTGCGTTACCGCTGTTATTATTATTATTGTTGTTGTTGCTGTGATAGCTGCCACTACCATTAGTCGATGAGTGTGCAGATTGTGCTTGGATTTGGCCTCTTGTTCTCTGTTGAAACTGAGCCTGCTGCTCTGCAGAGACATTCTGGCTGGACGAAGAGCCCTGCGTGCTGCCAACTGGCTGTCTTGATGGATTTGTTGATGCTGATTCGCTATTTGCACCATTTTGTGGGTACTGAACCGGCTGAATGACAAATCTCTGACTCGACAACATGGCCTTCAGCTCGTTGTTTTCTCTGTACAAAGTATCAACAACTGTTCCCAGCTGTGAAATCTTGCTCTCAAGTTCAGTCACCTTCTTCACAATGGTTTCATTATTGATATAGTTGATATTTTTCTGATCCTGAACAAACACCTTCAGTTTCTCGATTTCCTTCTCAAACTAGAGCCATTTTGTTAGAAATTTGCAGCCCACTAAGACTCAAGTGCCAATACTTACATTCATTCTTCTTTCTGTTCTCTCTACCCTCCTGTTTCACGTAAATAAAATAAGATGTTCTGCTAGTAAGAAAAAAATATTTTCTTCCTAAAGGAGTTGCTGTGTCAGATCGTCTGCGTTTCTTGTAAATCGATCTCAGCGCAGCCAGTTCACGTGATCCTAAATTCTCTACCAAACCTAAACCAACTGGGAAATCAGCTTCTATAATGCGCCAATTGATGTGTTAATTTCTTTCAGAAAGCTAATTAAATTAACAAAAAATATTTACAATAAACAAATTGTGCAAAAAAGCGCAAAAAAAGAAAATTTGAAAAATGTTTTAAAAAAATCGGTTTACCGAATAGGAAATTTTCGTTTTTGGCGCAAATTGGGTTTTTGGAGAATTGAAAAGAGGAAAAATAGCAAAAAGCCTTGCAATACTGCTTTCTGAGTGACTTAAAGCTGATATGAGAATGTGCTTACCGCAAACAAAAAGGGCATAATGCATATTTTGGGTTTGGAGCTTTGTTTTTGTGTTTTTTAAACTCTTTATTTTTTTTTTTTGTGGTTCTTTGAGAAGGGAAGCTGCTTTTATTAAAATAGAGCTGGCGGTAGCCGCCGAGCTGGGCTCAGACTGCTGATATAATGGTATTGGATACACGTGACAGGTGATGTTGGTGGATGGTGGGTGTATCGTGTGCCATGACAGAGCAAACACCAAGTTCGCTTTTAGAAGGAAGTTACTATTGACCAACAAATATAACCTGGCAGACGCGTTACACGTACTGACATTAACCAAAAGCAAAGAGAAGTAGCTCTTCAGAGGATATATTCTGGCATAAACCACACACCGCCCCAGCCGATAACAAAGTAAAGACTCGAATCATAGAAATACCTGGGCAGGAGCCTAATTAGACATTCTGGTTTGGTACGAAAGTTGCACGGAGCACGACAGACACTCTATCAATCCACAGCTTGCCTTGTGTCTCGTTGTGTGGCCAAAAAGCAGTACTCAGTAGTGTGCGCCCCATACCATACCGTTTTAGGAAATTTATTTGATAAGCGATCCAAAACCGTTATTAAGGCATTTATCATACTACAACAACAATTACTCCACTGCTTATCTATCACAGCACTATTACAAAGCAAGCCACTTTCAAAATGGAGCGCAATGGTTATTAAGCATTCAACACCCTGTCAACCCAATAACCAGTCAAATCATGTTTACAAAAATATTAGCAAATTCTCATAATTAACCTATAGGGTTATCATGACACTTTTCATTTATAAAGAAATATGAACCCTGATGATTGCGAAACTCTTAATAGTACGAGAATAGCAATCAACGAAAAACAACCACCATGGCCTACGAAACATTTGATATCCCAGCAGAGAACTTTTTTGAAGTTCTAATAGTTGGAGGCGGACCTTCAGGTTTAGCTGTTGCGTCAAGATTATGTGAATCCACACCAAGTGCCATTTTTTCAGATGGTGAGCACCAAAGATTCCACTGGCTTAACAAGAGGGGCAACCTAAGCAATATAATAGGCAAGAACAAAAGAGCATTGATTGATTCAAACAAAAAATTCAAACCTAATGATTTGTTAGTATTGGATAAAGTGTCAGATTCATTTATGGGGCAGTGGGACAACCAATTCGATGTTGTTCAAATTCCACACTTGAGATCTCCAATGTTTTTTCATCCAGACCCTTTTGACATTGACGCACTAGTGGCCTTTGCTTACGGAGAAAACAGACAGGATGAGTTGATGGAAATTAAAGGTGTGGTCGGTAAAGAACTTACCAAGCACAGACAAAAAATGATGAGAAACAAGAGAAAAAACTCTTCTTCTGGCAAACAGAAAATGGATACATCCAAGCCATTGAAAAGTCCAGGTTATGCAGAGGTTGATCAAAGAAGTTGGAAAGATTACTATAGACCAGGAACTAAGCTTTTCAAAGATTTCTGCCAGCAGTTAGTTGACAAATACCAATTACAAAATGTTGTTCGTAAGCATGAAGTTGTCGATGTGGAGTATGGATTTTTAAATAAGGTCAACAGTGATGGTAAAGTTGAAAATGGCTTAGGATTTAAAATCACTGTTGAAAATGGTGATGTTTTTGGTTCGAACGTTGCTATTTTAGCACTAGGACCAGTGGGACAGATTAATTATCCATTAAACCCAAAACTAGACTATCAGTATTTGAAAGGAAGTTGTCATACAACTGACCTATTCATGAGAAGACAGTACTTCCCAACCAAGTCAATGATGTCTAAAATCTCGGATGAAAAGAAAAGTATTGAGATTGTGATTGTTGGTGGTGGTTTAACATCAGTGCAATTGTGTGAATTAGCACTTAGAAAAGGAATCTCTAAAGTCCATTTGGTTACAAGAGGTGAAATCAAAATCAAGCACTTTGATTTCCATTTAGAATGGGTTTCGAAATACCAGAACTACATGAAATCCACATTTTGGATGAAAGACAGCGATGAGGAACGTTTCCAAATGATTGAAGAGGCTAGAGAAGGTGGTTCAGTGAATCCTCAGTATCATAAAGTTTTAATGAATTTGATGAAAGCTGGTAAAGTTATGTTGTACAAGAATTCTGAAATTGTTGATCAAGTTTGGAATAATGAAACTGATGACTGCTGGGAGTCAATCAAAATCAAAAATAAAATGACCAAAGAAGAGACAGAACTGCATGGAATGGAATACATTTATTTTGCAACAGGTAGTAAAGCAGACGTCAACTTACCAATGTTGTCCAAGATAATTCAAGAATACCCAATCAAAACCATTCATGGAATGCCATGTTTGACTGATGACCTACAGTGGAGTGAAGATCTTCCATTGTTTGTGCTTGGACGTCTTGCATCATTGAGAACAGGCCCATCATCGGCCAATCTTGATGGTGGAAGAATCGGGGCTGAAAGAATTGGCTGGAAAGTTCAGGATATGAAGAGATTAAACATGTTAGAACTAGAGAAAGAGAAAGTGGTTTCTGATGAAGTCAGCTCAGGTTTCGAAAACTTGCTGAACTGTGCAAGTGGTAAAGTTAACTGGTACACATTCTTGAAGGATAACTAAATGCATATATTGAGTTAAATATTTTTGAAAAAGATTAAATAATACACTACTTCTTTCTCAGAGCCCTGTTAGCGTAGGCCACCACTTGGAAGTTTCCTTCCTTCGTGATGAAAAACTTTTTTGACTGATTATTCTTCCATATCAGCACCCCAATTTCCTCTGCGTATTTGACCAGTATTTGGTACTCCTGGTCGGTGGTGAAGTCTGTAAATAAGTAACCATCAAATGTTAGGATTCTATCCAGCTCTAGCTGCCATAGTTTGATTTGATCTTCGATGGTTGGCTGCAAGATTTGAAGCTTACTGTTGTTGTTTCCAGAAGAAGCATTCTTTTCATGTGCCTCTTCTGCTGCTCTTATTAGCTGTGGATGAGCATGAGTTTCCAAGTACGAGATGATCTGCTCTGCTGTGATCCCATTGAGCAGTGCTCTTCTAACAGATTCTCTAGTTAGCTGTCCGGTTACCAAGTTGGAGAATCTGGATTTCAAATGCACAAAAAGGTTGAGAACAGCAATCTGTAGTGGGGAGTTTGTATAGGCGTACAGCTTGAAATTGGTTTCAATAATAATGGTTCCAGCGTTCTCGATGTTTTTGGCAGAATAAGAATTAGATTTGGCCTCTTCGATGGCCTTATTCATTGCTTCTGAAGCTGATCTCAGCGTGATGGTATCAGAAGTCAAAGTAGTGGCCAATCTGGTTGGGTAGAACCGTCTGGAAGTAGACTTTCTCTGGTAGATGAGCCCGTAGTCTCTAAGATCCTCTAGCAGGTTCAATTGAGTCTCACTTAGGGCCGACAGCGAATAGTCCTTTCCCAGTTCTAGTGAGCCTAACATGAATATGAAGTTTAGCACATCAACCGAGTCCATTTGCAGAGTCTCAGCCATGTTCAAATACTGCAACAGCAGTGTCCAGAGCTGCGCATTAATGTCTTGGAGTAAAAACTGGAAGCCCTCATTGGTAATTGTCATTTTGTGAATATCTTTTCCCTCCATCAGTTTACTGTGCTGCAACAAACTCAGGACTCCTGCGCTTGGAACCTGGTTCAGCTCGGTCCCAACCATGAAATGCAAAATCGTCTCCCATTTATTGGCTGCGTACTGGTCCAGAAATTCTATTGACACTTTATGGGAATCATTGGTCTCGCACAGAGTTCCAAATGAGTTCTGTGACTCGTTTCCCGTAAGAACGTTTCTGAAATTCTTTCTGAACGTCGGATTTAGCACTGCCTGCGAGCTCACTTCCTTCAGAATATGTAGACTTTTAACTGCTCTTAAGGCTTCAACTAACTCAGCTTTGGAATTCTGTTTCACCCATAAATCAAACACGCTAATCGGCAGGTGATGCTCATTAAAGATCATCGACATGATAAAGAACTTGGACAAACTGGGCAGAAGTCTATAGACGGCAAGACAAGTCGCTGGCTGAGTTAGCTTGGTTAGTATACAGTATTGTGACAGTAGCAAAAAAAGACACTCATTGAACTCACTGATTGGTACAGTTTTGTCTGCACACTTTCGGGGAGTCCCTCCAAATACTCATTGACCGAGGAGTAGGAGCTCATTTGGACCTTCAACTGTTGGCTTTGAGTGTGAAATGTGCGAAAAAAAACGAATTTGCTGTAGTTTGGATATTTTTTTTGTAAATTGAGAAAAATCAAAAAAAACGACAACTGCAGGATTCGAACCTGCGCGGGAAATCCCAAAAGATTTCTAATCTTTCGCCTTAACCACTCGGCCAAGTTGCCATATTCGTCAAAAGTAAAAGTAGCGCTTCACTAAGCTGGGAAATGAAAAAGAAGAAGAAGGCGCTCGACGACGGTGTTAAATTCTAGTTTAAAGCTAGTTTATTGCAACATAAAACCCAGTCGGAAGCCATGGTGCTTGAGTTTTGAATTTAAGGGTTACTGTTAGACCCGTTGAAGACTGATTTGCGTGAAATGATTAAAATTTCCAGCTGAACTTGTGGGATTTGACATGCGGTATGGCCAAGTGCATGCCGCTCACTAAGTACTGAACTGAATACAGCAGCGACACAATTGCTGTTTCTACTTCTCAGTGGGAAGACCAGCTTGTAACCTGGTACCTTTTATTACTCTCACAATTTTCGCCTTTTCTACTCTCTCACAGCCCAGCACAAATACACAGCTATGCCAAACCTATAGTCCAGCTCAGTAGCTGCTCACGCTTTATACAGCTCACTCCAACGCAACAGCTGGCGCAAAAACGACTCAGCACCGGGTCACCTCATCAGGTCCTGGTACGCGCAGCAGTAAACAATGAAAAAAAAAATTTATAAGCTGTACGCATTTGTAATAAACATTTATTGAGCTGAGTATCTAAGCGGTACAGCCCAGGAGAAGTTGAACGATGCCAGCAAAGAGAAGAAAGTCTGTGTTAAAGGACAATGGACATCACCACCACGGTGCGAATGGGAATACTGTTGCAGATGACTCGTTTAATGATATGTTAAAACCAATGTACAAAGGTAAAAGCTTAACAGATGAGATCAGTACAGCAGAAGATAAATGGAACTTGTTACCAGCTTTTCTGAAAGTGAAGGGGCTTGTGAAGCAGCATTTGGACTCTTTCAACTATTTTGTGGACATTGATCTGAAAAAGATCATTAAAGCGAATGAAAAAATTTTAAGTGATGTTGATCCAGAGTTCTATTTCAGATACCTGGACATTAGAGTTGGGTATAAGTCGACATCCAAGTCCAGAGACGATATTTTACCCCCACATGAATGTCGTTTGAGAGATTTGACCTATTCCGCACCGGTTTACGTGGATGTGGAGTACACCAGAGGTAAAAAGATTATTGTCAATAGAGATATTGAGATTGGTAAGATGCCAATCATGTTGAGATCCAACAAATGTATTTTGAACGGTGCGTCACATGCGAAGATGTCGAGCTTGTCCGAGTGTCCGTTGGATCCAGGTGGATATTTCATTGTTAATGGTACAGAGAAGGTGATTTTGGTTCAGGAACAATTGAGTAAGAATCGTATCATTGTGGAGGCCGACGAGAAAAAAGGGATTGTTCAGGCGTCTGTTACTTCGTCTACTCACGAAAGAAAATCTAAAACTTATGTTGTGACCAAGAATGACAAAATTTACTTGAAGCATAACTCTATTAGTGAAGAAGTTCCAATTGTGTTAGTGCTGAAAGCTGCTGGTGTGGTATCAGACTTGGAAATCATGCAACTAGTTGCAGGAGGTAACACCCAGTACCAAGACCTGTTTGCCATCAACATCGAGGAATGTGCTAAGATGGGTATTTTCACTCAACAGCAAGCCCTAGAATACATTGGTTCAAAAGTGAAAACCATCAGAAAACAGAAATTTTCAGTGCTACAAGAAGGTATTGAAGCTATTGCCACCACTGTGATTGCACATTTGACCGTGAAGGACCTGGATTTCAAAGAGAAAGCACTTTACATTGCGCTGATGACAAGAAGAGTCATCATGGCTATGGATAATCCAAAAATGGTTGATGACAGAGATTATGTTGGTAACAAACGTTTAGAACTAGCAGGCCAGTTGATGTCATTATTATTTGAAGATTTGTTCAAGAAATTCAACAATGATTTCAAGGCAAACATTGACAAGATCTTGAGAAAACCAAACAGAGCGACCGAATTTGACGCCTTGCTAAGCATTGATATCCACTCCAATAACATCACATCTGGGCTGAACAGAGCTATATCAACAGGTAACTGGTCGCTGAAGAGATTCAAGATGGAAAGAGCCGGTGTCACACACGTTCTAAGTAGATTAAGTTATATAAGTGCCTTGGGTATGATGACCAGAATCTCGTCGCAGTTCGAAAAGTCCAGAAAAGTTTCCGGGCCAAGAGCATTACAGCCTTCACAATTTGGTATGTTGTGTACCTCTGATACACCAGAAGGTGAGGCATGTGGTTTGGTTAAGAACTTGGCATTAATGACACATATCACCACAGATGACGAGGAAGAACCGATCAAGAAGTTATGCTACTTGTTAGGGGTTGAGGATATCTCTATATTAGAAAGTTCAGCGTTATATTCTGTGTTTGGGGTTTACTTAAATGGTACTTTGATTGGTACCACCAGATTCCCATCCAAGTTTGTCACATCGTTCAGACTATTAAGAAGAACTGGAAAGGTTTCAGAGTTTATTTCAATTTATACAAATTCACACCAAATGGCTGTTCACATTGCAACAGACGGTGGTAGAATTTGTAGACCATTAATCATTGTGGAAAATGGAAAGTCCAAAGTCAAAGCTCACCATTTACTGCAGTTAAAGCAAGATAAACTGAAATTTGATGATTTTTTGAAACTTGGGTTGGTTGAATACTTGGATGTGAATGAAGAAAATGACTCGTTCATTGCACTATACGAGAAGGACCTGGATCAAAATATAACACATTTGGAAATCGAACCATTCACCATATTAGGTGCTGTTGCAGGTTTAATTCCATACCCACACCATAACCAGTCGCCTCGTAACACGTATCAGTGTGCGATGGGTAAGCAGGCGATTGGTGCCATTGCATATAACCAGTTCCAGAGAATTGACACACTGTTATACCTGATGGTGTATCCACAGCAGCCAATGGTTAAGACCAAAACTATTGAGCTGATTGATTACGACAAGCTACCAGCAGGACAGAACGCCACGGTTGCTGTTATGTCGTATTCCGGGTACGATATTGAGGATGCGCTAGTGCTGAATAAATCCTCAATTGATAGAGGGTTTGGACGTTGTCAAGTTTTGCGTAAAAATACCACGGTGTTGAAAAGGTACCCAAACCACACGAAGGACATTGTTGCCGGTATGAGAGTGAACGAGCAGAACGAGCCTATTTTCCAGCATGCGTCACTGGGACCTGATGGGCTGGGAGAAGTTGGATGTCGAGTTGAGAGTGGGCAAGTTTATATCAACAAATGTGTTCCAACCAACTCCACTGAGGGAGTCACCACGAATGGTAATGCGATGGGAGGAGCCACCGAGCACAGAGAAACCCCAGTTTTGTACAGGGGTCCAGAGCCAAGTTATATTGACCAGGTGATGATGTCTGTGTCCGACAACGACCAGGCATTGATCAAAGTTCTGTTGAGACAGACCAGAAGACCAGAACTGGGAGACAAGTTTTCGTCCAGACACGGGCAGAAAGGTGTGTGTGGTATTATAGTGCCGCAGGAGGACTTGCCGTTCAACGACGACGGTATCTCGCCTGATATTATTATGAATCCGCACGGGTTCCCATCCCGTATGACAGTTGGAAAGATGATTGAACTGATAAGTGGTAAAGCAGGTGTGCTGAACGGGTCCCTGGAGTACGGAACGTGTTTTGGTGGGTCCAAGCTGGAGGACATGTCCAAGATCCTGGTGGACAAGGGGTTCAACTACTCCGGGAAGGATATGCTGTACTCAGGTATCACCGGTGAGTGTTTACAGGCGTACATATTCTTTGGGCCTATTTACTACCAGAAGTTGAAGCACATGGTGCTGGACAAGATGCACGCAAGAGCGCGTGGGCCAAGGGCTGTGCTAACTAGACAGCCTACTGAAGGTAGATCGAGAGACGGTGGTTTAAGACTGGGAGAAATGGAAAGAGACTGTGTGATTGCTTACGGAGCGTCGCAGCTGCTGCTGGAGCGTCTGATGATCTCGTCGGATGCGTTCGAGGTGGACATCTGCGAGACGTGTGGCCTGATGGGTTACAACGGGTGGTGTACCACCTGTAAGAGCGCGGAGCACGTTATCAAGATGACCATTCCGTACGCTGCCAAGCTGCTGTTCCAGGAGCTGCTGTCGATGAACATTGCCCCAAGACTGAAGCTGGGCGACGTGTTCTAGCGTCAATACACATCATTTGCATAGAGCTGGCTGTAGAGGTTTCTCGATGTTATTTCTTGTTACATCCATCTTTAATCTTGAAACACACAGATGGAAACTTGATGCTGTACTTTTGAGTTGAGCCAAAGTATTGAACATCTCTTGCTTTAGTGATGTCTCCCAGCACTGTTAATTGTTTTAGCACTTGACTGTTTGGGTTAACACCTCTAAATTGTGAAAGGTTGTTCAAGCAATAGTTTTTCTTGAAGTAGCTGCTCTCACCGCCTGTTTTTATGCTTGGTACATCGGATATTCTGTACTGGACTTGTATCAGGTCTCTGTATTGTTTGAACAGGATTGGTAAATTACTGACCCTAAGTTGGTACTTTAAATGTATAGATTAGCGTGAGAAATGTTGGCTGGTAAACCACAAATTACTTGCTGTTGTTATTAGTGATCTGGACAATATCATCAATAATAACTGCATATACTAGTGCTACAAGTAAATTATGAATATAATGAGAGCTAACCCACAATTATTTGACTATTGTTATTGCTGTTATGATTCTATCACTCAACTGCATGGTACTAGTGCTATAGATATAACTAGATACGAATATACTCAAAACTGTTGGTATAGCATACAATAGCGTATTTGCTATCGTTAATACTGATATGTTATTATACTGACCAAATACAAATATAAGACTGCTGCTATGAGTGAAATAATCTCATTCCATAAGCTATTGTGTTAATCCTGTTTTGTTAGTCTATTAGTATCAGTATCAACTTCACTATAATAGTAGTACTATAACTGGATACGAGTATCATGAGAAAAGACGCACCACAAGTTATTTGGCCATAGTGATTACTGTTAGGTTATTATATCATTACCATTATTAAATGCGTAGTACTTACAGCGTGCAGAGATGATGAGACTGCTGGTGATATGAAACTGTCTTTTTTTGTAAGCTGTTGTATTACTGCTGTTATGCTTTTGCACGCACTGCACAATACTAGTACTATAAGTAAGGTAGGAGTATCAGGAGAAGTGTTGTAATGGCATAACATAGAGTATGCATGTCCTTATCCCGGCTGTTATGCTATCATTGTCTGCAGTAATACAATACTAGTGCTATAAATATACTATATACGTTGAGACTACTATAGAATACAATGCTCTTACTTTATGAGCTGTACTGCTGCTATTTTATTGTTATTACACTATTAGCTGCATTATAGCAGTACATATAACTAGATACAAATATTGAGACTACTATAGCATACAGTGCCGTTATTATGAGCTATTACTGTATCAACAGGATTATAGTACATATAACTAGATACGAATATTGAGACTACTAATACGATACCATTTTTAATGAGCAGTTATTGTGTGGTTTTACCATTATTAGAACATTAGGGCTCACTTACAAGCAGCTTTACATTTTTTGAGGTTGCCAGGCGAGTACAAAACAGAGCTGTGCTTACCCAGCTGTTTTGGATTCAATTGTTTTAGTTTAGTAATACGATACTGACTTTGTAGTTGTAATGAATAGTCTTATCATAAAATAACTGACTCATGAACTAAGTTTATGCTAAGATGGTCTTTTGTGAGATGGCGCTTTGAGAATATACGTGATGGTCTAACAGTGCTATTTTATTAAAACATCAGTACTAACTGTGAAATACTAGTACCTATAACTAGATGCAATTATGAGAATACTGTTGAGCGTACCTTTACTATCTTAGCTGTACCCGCTTAACCTCATAGTACTAGTACATTTATAGAGAAACTGAGGGATACACCCGCAACAGTGCTGCTATGTCTGTTACCAATACTGCTATGTCACCAACAGTGCTGCTATGTCTGTTACCAGTACTGCTATGTCACTGTTACATAACCAACATGCTGCTATGTCACGCTACAAAATAACGTGCTACTATGTATACAAGCAGCTTCGACTATCAATCTTTGAAGCTGGCGAGTGAACCAGCTAGAGCTGGGGGTTATGCAGCTTTCAACTTGTTGAGCTCAATTGCTGACAGGTTAAACCGTTTTTGTGGTACGCGCCACAAACGGTTTCTGGTACGCGCCGCAGTGTCAGTTTCCGGTACACACCACATGCCGTTTTGGTACGCGCCACAGCTCATCGCCTAAATTTTTTCACAAAAATTTTATTTCGAGCTTAAAGAGCATTCCGCAGCACAAGATGGGTAAAGTCGCCAAGGCCACGAAGAAGTTCAAGAGCAAGCACCTGAAGCGGACGATCGACCACCGCAAGGAGGTGAAGAAGCACAACGAGCTGGTTTCCAGGCACAAGAAGGGCAAGACTGGCGGGGCGTCCGCAGAAGAAGTGGAGGCCCGTGCAGAGGCTGCGCGCAAGAAGAAGGATGTGTTTGACGGTATGGACGTTGAGAAGTTCTTTGACAAGGGCTTTGAGGTGCCTAAGGCGAAGGGCGAGGCGCACAAGGCGAAAGGCAAGGCGCACAAGGCGGTGCAGGAGGCTTCAGACGAGGAGAGCTCTTCTGAGGAAGAGGAGCACGAGGAAGAGCTGGCCAAGCTGGCCGAGAAGGACCCCGAGTTCTACGAGTACCTGCAGAACAACGACAAGGCGCTGCTGGACTTTAAGCCTACGAACCCGCTGGATGCTATGTCTGACGATGAGGAGGAGGACGATGAGGAGGAGGAAGAAGCAGAGGAAGAAGTGAGGGAGGCGAAGGTGTCGCCAGCCAAGACGGAGATCACGCTGCAGCTGGTGAGGGAGTGGAGCAAGAAGCTGGGGGCGGCGCCATCGGTGCCACTGGTGAAGAACGTGTCCATTGCGTTCAAGGCAGCGATCAACGTGAACCGCAACGAGGAGGACTACAAGTACACCATCACGGACGGGCAGGCGTTCCAGGAGCTGATGCTGGTTGCGCTGAAGAAGCTGCCGGGCGCGGTGCAGAAGCTGGCACCGTACAAAGTGGTGAAGGGCGCGAGAACGGTGGACTCTGGGGCGGGCTCGAAGAGCAAGAAGCTGGGCCCGGTGATCAAGTCGCACGCGGGCTCGCTGGTGACGCTGCTGCAGGACATCACCAACACCGAGACTGCGCTGCTGGTGCTGTCGTCGACGCAGGAGCTGCTGCCGTACCTGCTGTCGTTCCGCAGGCTGCTGAAGCAGATCCTGGGCGCCATTGTGACGGTGTGGAGCACCACCCGCGACGTGGAGACACAGGTGGCGGCGTTCGCGTTCCTCAACAACGCTGCCCGCGAGTTCTCCAAGTCCATTCTGGACAACGTGCTCAAGCTGACATACGGCACGTTCATCAAGCACTGCCGCCAGACCAGCATCCGCACGATGCCGCTCATCAACTTCCAGAAGAACTCTGCGGCGGAGCTGTTTGGCATCGACGCGACCCTGGCGTACCAGGTGGGCTTCGAGTACATTCGCCAGCTGGCAATCCACCTGAGAAACAGCATCAACAACAATAAGGACGGCGTCAAGACCATCTACAACTGGCAGTACGTGCACTCGCTGGACTTCTGGTCGCGTGTGCTGTCGGTACAGTGCGGCGGGGCCCAGCAGAAGCCCTCGCCGCTCAGAGAGCTCATCTACCCGTTCGTTCAGGTCACCCTGGGCGCCATCAGGCTCATTCCTAGCGCCACCTACTTCCCGCTCAGATTCTACCTGGTCCGCAGCCTCATCAGGCTGTCCCAGAACACGGGCGTGTTCATTCCTATCTTCCCACTGATCTTTGAGATCCTCAACTCCACCACGCTCACCCGCAACCCTAAGAACGCCAACCTCGAGAGCTTCGACTTCAGCCACAACATCAAGGCCAGCCAGGCGTACCTGGGCACCCGCGTGTACCAGAACGGCGTGTGCGAGCAGGTGGTGGACCTCATTGGCGAGTACTTTGTGCTCTACTGCAAGAGCATCTCGTTTCCTGAGCTGTCCACCCCGGTCATCATTGCCCTGCGCCGCTATGTCAAGCAGAGCACCAACGTCAAGTTCAACAAGCAGCTCGTCAGCCTGGTGGACAAGCTCAACCAGAACAACGACTTTATCTTGAAGAAGAGAGCCACCGTCGAGTTCACCCCAACCAACCGTGCTGAGGTTGCTAGGTTCCTCAGCGACCTCGACTGGACTGCCACTCCGCTCGGCGAGTTTGTTGCCGTCCAGAGAGAGATCAGGGAGAAGAAGGAGGCTCTGCTCAGAGAGAGTTTAGAGAGCGACGACGAGCCGGAGGAGGCTGAAGATCTAGAGATTGAAAACAGTGGCGACGACGACAGTGAGGCCAGCGATTCTGAGGGGGAAGACTCTGAATAGCCAGCCAGCTCGGCGCACAGCTCGGCGCACAGCTCAGCCCAAGTAAATGTGTATTAAAATAAACAGCTTTATCTATGTCCTGGCATACTACCCATCATCTCAAGCCTAACCAGCTCAGACCGGCCTAGTACCCACCATCTTTCAAGAACAAAATCTATTAGGACCTTTGCAATAGTCTGCAAATGCTCAGAAGGGAACAATGAAGCACACACAGGAAGACTTTGGCCTGTGTACTAAGAGTCACAACTTAAGACTAGCACACTTGACCAACGCGCGCAGTGCCTCGCCCGTACTGAGAATCCCTCAATCTAACGCAGGACGTCCCAGCAAAAAGCCTCTAACTCTACACATCACCCTAACATACTAATTCTACAATTGAAACATCACCACAACGCACTAATTCTACAGTTAGAACATCACCCTAACACTACTACCCAGCACTACACCTTAACTCTTGTTCCTAGCATACAGTACTTGACACATCTGTCATGCCGTAAAAATACACATTACTACACTATAAACATATACCCTCACCACTTGTCCCTCACCACCTGTGCCTCACCACCTGTCCCTAGCCATGGCATGCGGTTTACAGCTAGCAGCAGGTGTTCAGCAGGTGCTAGGTGCTGTGGTAGGTGTCAGGGTGTTGTAATTGGTGTCAGGGTGTAGCTGCATCACCTCAGTAGGCAGTAAACACTCAGCACGGTGGCACATAGCTGAGCCCAGGTTGTCATTGCAACAAGTGCTGGAGAAAACCTTAGCTGGGTTTGGTACTGGAAAGAATTTACCGCATCCTGGAGGCTTAAAGAAGGTTAATATTTGTCTCGTCAAAAGTCTATAGGAGAATAACCAGCAAAGACACAGCTTAGAGCAGTGAACATACAGTTTCTCCCGATACCTAGCTGTCAAGGAGCTACGTTGATTTACCTGGACTTTTTTGCATGCAATGGGGCCAAGATCAGAGACTCTAAGTTTAGAGTAGTACATATCACCTCTCTGTTCCATAAACTATACCCGTGTTGGCTCTGTGCATGAGGCTTCTCAACGTTCAAAGAACAGAGTTAAAAGCCAGAACCCAAGAAAGATATGTGAGACACAAGAAACTAGGCAGCTACAATCGAAATGAAGTTAAAGAATCATGATACAAATTGCCTAGCAGATAGTATAATGGCCAGTACTGGTTTAATTGTCCTGTAAAAAGTAGTAATGACATGCCTTGAACACTTTTCAGAAGTAACAGCAGTTGTATCAAGAATCACCAGAAGTAACAGCAACAGGCACATCTTGAACACTTTTCAGAAGTAACAGCAGTTGTATCAAGAATCACCAGAAGTAACAGCAACAGGCACATCCATTTTTACGTGTTCACGGGTTAATCTGGGTATATCAAAGTAGAAATACAGTGCCTATGTACGAGTGAGAATACAGAGGAACAGCTAGTGTGTGTATTGGCAAGCACACGTATAATGCTCATTCAAAAATAATCTGGTACGAAGTGTAGCACATTGCCATGGCACCCAGACCCACCAGCAGGTAGTCAAAGTTTCTGGCTTTGCTCTCCAGTGGCACAGACTTAGAGTGCAGCAGCGGAGGGTACATGTAAACCAGCGGGATGCAGGCAAAGCAACCAACAAACGAGACAAACTTGTCCAGATTATTGGCACCAAACCACGCAATCAGAATGCACGACACCACGATCAGCGATCTCAAAAAGTTCTTGAACCACTTGACTTTCCAGTTAAACTTGCCACTGGTGGTGGTAATGTCGCTTGGTTTGAAACGGAGCAGTTTTCTCTCGATAATGCTGATGGCTGGAAACAACTGCAATGGTGTTGATAGCATGATGGCAATGGAGTAGAAGAACTGGATCAGGTTGACAAACAAGCTGTCCTGTGGCAGGTTAAGCAAGATCACCGTGTGGATCGCCTCTCCATACGCTAGGTACCCAATGGTTGCAATAAGAACCATCAGCAAAGTGATTGTCACAATCACCATTGATAGCACAACTGGGAACTTTTCCGGGTTTTTCATGGAGTCCTGGATGGGCAAAATGAGCCCAATCCCTTCAAATGCAAATATGGCAGTACCAATAAACAGCGAGAACTTGGATGTGTTTATCCAGGGCTGGAATTCTTTGATCCCGTTTATAGCTATCTCCTTCACTGTGAAGTAAACCACTATGAGCAAACCGGACAAAATGCAAAAATTTGCCAGCAGCGAAGTTAGTGACAGCTTTGAAACGTTTCTGATGAACGATAGCGGGATGAAGATCACCAACTGAATGATGAAAAACCAGTAATAATTTGGATCAAAATTGAAAATATTGTGAATGAATGCTTTCAAGTTGTCAGTGGTAAAAATGATGTATGCACACGAGAACCCAATCTGCGTCAGGACCAACGAGATCAAAATCAGGTTTTTCATCCATTTGCCGTACAGTTTAAACCCAATCTCACCAAATGATGACACATTTGTGAACGTTTTGGCCTGCACCAGGATGTAGTAGCAGTAGTACGAGTACACCCCAAACACTGAGATCATGACAATACTGAACAACAGCCCACCGTTACTAAAGGCCTTTGGTAGGAACAGCACACCGGTGCCAATAAACGATTTCAGCATGAGTAAAAAGGCCTTAAGCGTAGATGTGGTTCCCTTGACGGACTTTATCTGCTGGGAGCTCGTGTTTCTCAGCAGGCTCGTGCGCTCGTCGGCACACACAGCCTCCTCACCATCGTTGAACTCGTCAGCAAAGTCTTCTCCTGCAAAATGCCCGTAAAGGTATAAAAATTCTATAAAGTTGTGGGTCAAGAAGGGGACTTGCTGCTTGTTTGAGGACTTGGCCTTGTTGGTAATAAACTGTCTTCTAAATCCTCCTGGGACATTCAGCGCGCTGGCACTGGAATCTCTTCTGTGGTTAATGTTGGAAGTGGACTTTGTCCTCTTGAGCTGGGTTTTGGTCTTTGCCTGTGATTTGAGAATATCCCTGGAGATGTCGCCCCCCTGCGAGTTGATGTCGTCGTTTATGTAGTTGTCAACCTCGATGTTCTCCTTAGTGGTGAAGCTGGGGGAGTCTGTGTTTATGATAACGGGCTGGTTGCCACCTGGGGCTTGATTTAGCTGGCTGAGTGACTCTGAGGATGAGAACGCTGAGTCCAGCGGGTACAGAGACCTGGACCGCGGCGAGTCCACAGGGGACCCCAGCCGCACTGTCGACAGCCTGCGGTTGATGCTGAGTGGTGTGGACATCCTTAAGCGCTGGTATGTTGTTGTTTTAAGTTTCTTTTGATTCATTTGTTTTGATACGGCTGCTTACCTCAGCAAGATAACATGTGGCTGAGTCAGCGCTGAGGTGAGCGCCGCCGTTGATTAGGTGAGCAGTTGGCAGGGGTGCTGCGGAGCTGTGCTGGGGCGCTGGGTCCAGGTGAGGGTCCTCAGGATGGGCAGGCTACCGCAGTGCAAAGCACTGTAAATTTTCATGATGGCATTAAATAAATACAAACGCATAGGCAGAGCACGTCACGTGGGGTAGTTGAGGCCTACTGGAGCAGTTGAGGCTCACTGGGGCAGTTGAGGCCTACTGGAGCAGCCAGTCCGGTGCCTGGTCCTCGTTCACTTCCACCATGTGCACGTCAAAGGCCTCGATCAGCAGCTCGACCAGAATACGTCCGCCTCTGCTACCGGTGAACCGTCTGTACTCCTCGCTGACACTGGCCAAGTTCCAGCCCTGGAGCTTCCTGAGACACCCAATGACAGTGCCCGTTCTGTGTCTGCCCATCCCGCAGCACACCAGCACGGGATAGTTGGCCTTATTGGACAGGATATTGAGTGCCTGCAGTATGCTGTTTTCGGTCAAACCGTCCCAAGGGCTGTCCACACCGTCTGGATTGATCCCAGCCAGGTGCAGGTTGATGTGGTTCTGCTCTATGAACTCGAGAAACTCGTCGATGGGGTCCTCTGAAGCCAGCCAGATGATCGAGTTCAAGTTGAGCTCTTTCAGAAACTGGAAATTGATCTTGGTGGGTTGCCCACTGCGGTACAGCTGTTTCTGGACTGGGCAGAAGTTCAGCGGCGGGATGATCCTCTCTTTGACCGGTTTCAGCAGCATCTTGTTGCGGTTCCTGCTCCTGTACAGCTTTTTTCCTGTTATATATTAATTAAAGGGCAAATTGATGTTTTTTTTAAGAAAAAAGTGAATTGTCGTGTCTTTTCACATAGTTGAACCAAACAGAACAAGACGAAGATGAGTAAGAAGGCTGTGAAAACCACTGGGGGGATGGCCAGCGAGTTTGTGAACTCCTTGGAGGAGTCGTACAAGCATTACAGGAGCTCGCTGACTGCGAAGACAATGTTGATTGACTCGTTCCTGGTGTTTTTGGTTTTAGTGGCTGCTTACCAGTTTGTTTTTGCAGTGGTGTTTGGCAGTTTCCCGTTCAATGCGTTTCTGGGTGGGTTTATCTCGACAGTGGGGCAGTTTGTGCTGACTGTGTCGCTGAGACTGCAGAGCAACGAGCAGAACAAGGAGAAATTCACCGTTTCCAAGGAAAGAGCTATCGGCGACTATATCTTTGCCAGCTTGATACTGCACTTTATCGTCTACCACTTTATCAACTGAGAGTGCTTTACCAGAGGCTTTGCTCTAATAAACGTGTTAACTTGTTATGTTGTATGACGGGGTGCTACATTCAAACCGTAATAGCTGTTCACATTGCTCATTAGTGAGCGTAACGCAGTAATCTCAGCTCGAGCCGCATTACTATGGTGAAACCATTACTGTGGTGAACATTACTATGTGGTGGACATTACTTTGGTGAAACCATTACTGTGGTGAACATTTCTATGTGGTGAACATCACTTTGGTGAAACCATTACTGTGCTGAACATTACAATGTGGTGAACATTACAATGTGGTGAACATTACTATGGTGAAACCATTACTGTGGTGAACATTCCTATGTGGTGAACATCACTATGGTGAACATTACTATGGTGAAACCATTACTGTGGTGAAACCATTACTATGTGGTGAATGTGGTGAGATATTACTATGTGGTGAGATATCATTAATCCACAGTTAATAACACAATACATTACACAGCATCTACACAATGACGCAGCAGCCGCTGCTGGAGTCCTTCTCCTGCTTTGCTGGGGCGGTGGCTCTGCCCGCCTTCTGCTGGGCGGCAGCCTGTTTCTGGCTCGGCTGCTGGGCGGCGGCTCCCGCCTGTTCGCGGGCGCCGGCGGCAGCGCCCCCGCTGGCAGGCGAGCCCTCAGCAGGACCGCCTGTGGCCGGGCCCGCACCAGCCCCCGCCGCAGCGCCTGCCGCAGCGTCGGCATGCTGGCTGGCAGCCGCCACGTCACCGCCAGGGGACACCTTTCTGATCTGTCTGACAAGCTCGAAGAACACCTCGTCCACGTTGACGCCCTGCTTTGCGCTGGTCTCGAAGAACGAGCAGCCAAAGGTTGCGGCGAGCTTCTGGCCCTCCTCGTAGCTGACAATACGCTCGTCCGTCAGATCGCTCTTGTTGCCCACCAGCACGAGCGGCACATGCTCAGTCTCCTTGACCCTGAGGATCTGCTGGAAGAATGAGCTGAGCTCGTTGAAGGACTCCCGCTCGGTCACGGAGTACACGAGCAGGAACCCCTCGCCCGTACGCATGTACTGCTCGCGCATGGCACTGTACTCCTCCTGGCCCGCGGTGTCTAGGATGTCCAGCAGGGCCACCTCGTTGTCGATGGCCACCTGCTTGCGGTACGAGTCCTCAATGGTGGGATCGTACTCGTCCACAAAATGCGACTGGATGAACTGGATCGTCAGCGCAGACTTACCGACGCCTCCACCCCCAACAACCACTAGCTTGTACTCCTTCACAGTGTTCATACTCGTCTCTTGGTGCTCGTTTCTCAACTTGCTTAGGTGGTCAAAAGTGCCTACAGCTACATTTTTTCGCAACAGCAAAGGGATTTATTGTGCGCTTAGCTAATTCTTGAGCTTGCAGTCATCGCAGTACCATTTTCCTCTTGGGAGCGTCGACAGGCCTGTGCAGGGCAGGTGGAACCACTCGCGCACGCAGTGCTCGCCGTCGCAACCCACCATCTCGCCGTACGACACCTGGTTGCAGTAGCAGTACAGGGGCTCCTTGCCCGCGCCGGACGCCTGCGACGTGCTGCTCTTGCCCGCGGCGGCTGCGCCTGTGCTGCTGCTGGCCCCGGCCCCAGCCCCAGCTGCCCCAGAACCGCTCGCGTGCCCGCTGCCCGCCTGGCCTGCTGCGCCACTCCCGCCGTGTGCTGCGCCACCCGCTCCTGTGCTGCTGCCCGCCTGGCCTGCCGCGCCCGCCTCGGGCTTCCTCTTGCTGCGTGGGCGCTTGCCCGACGTGGTAGGCGTGCGCTCGCGCGAGCTGGCCGTCGCCCCGCCCGTGCTCGAGGCCCCTGCGGCGGGCCCGTTCGTGGCCCCGTTGCTGGCCTGCGCGTTCACAGACAACGCCCGCTTTGCCGCGATCGCCTCCCTCCTGCTCTCGCTCTTCTGCGTCTGCGCGCTCTTCTCCGCCTTGGTGGCACCCTCCACCACTATCGCAGGCTCGCGCACAGGCCCAAACTGGATCGTCTGCGGCACTTCCTTCTTCACCAGCTCGAAATCCTGGTCGATCCGCCCCAGGTGGCCCACCACCGTGTCCACTGCCAGCCCAGCAACGTGCATCTTCTCCTCCAGGCACGGCAGCACCTCCTTCAGCAGGCGCACGATCTCCGTCATCGTCTGGTTGTCTCCCTTGCGGAATCGGCTGATCTTGTCGTCCAGGTTGCTGTTCACCACCGCGCACTTGGCGTCTATCTCCTTCAGCAGCGTGAAGTAGCGCACCACGTCCAGCGGCAGCGCCTCGAACGCGTCGGTGATGTCGTTCAGTCCCACAAACGCTTCCATCTTGTTGCTTAGTTACTGAAAATAAAAATTTCGATTCTAGGAAGAAATGGCAGCTGCAGAACTGTCTACTACGAGACTTTCTACGGATGGGTGTACCGTGGGCGTGCTATTATAGGGGCTGCACTACACGCACTACCGGCACTACAGGCTGCACTACCGGCACTACAGGCTGCACTACAGGTACATGGCATCCTGGGAATTCTGCTGAGCAGCACATACGAGACTGTAGGCCTTCCTCTATGCTCACTGTAATCAACGTGACCATGTAAACCAATGAAACCAATGGAACCAATGAAACCAATGGAGCCAATGGAACCAATGGAACCAATGGAACCAATGAAACCAATGAAACCAATGGAACCAATGGAACCAGTGAAACCAATGAAATACAATGTACATAAATGTAATATGTAAATACTGTATATTACTATTAGAGGTGCTACACTGGGCACCCGATTACCAACACTGGTAGCCACCGTCCACAACCAGGTTCTCACCAGTGGTGTAGGACGAGGCGGTGTTGGAGGCCAGGTACAAAACACTGCCCACAAACTCCTTTGGTTCCGCCATTCTGTGGGTTGGGATCTTGGACTCCCACGTGTGCTTGAGCTCGGCGTCGTTGCCAATAACGTGCTTGGTCAGTGGGGTCAGAATGTACCCTGGGCTCAGGCAGTTGACTCTGATGCCGTACTTGGCCCACTCCACAGCCAGCGACTTCACCAGGTGGATAACCCCAGCCTTGGACATGTTGTATGCCACCTGAGGCTGTGGGTCGTTGACAATGACTCCGGACATGGACCCAATGAGGATCAGGGAGCCTGGCTTCTGCGCCTTCACCAGCAGCTTGGCCATGGACTTGGACACGTAGTACGAGCCCAGCAAGTTCACTTGCACCAGGTCTGCCGCCTTCTGGTCCGGGTACTCGAGCGCAGGGAAGTTCTGGCAGTACCCTGCGGTGTGCACCAGCAGGTCTGGAACCTCGTTGAAGTGCTCAGCCACCTTGTTGACCACGATTTCCACCTCGTCTGCATTTGCCACATTACAGCTAAAGCTGGCAACCTGAGGTACCTGGGCCTGGGGATTGGCGCCACGCAGGTGGGTCTCACCCCACTGCTTGAGGTCCTCTGCGGCAGTGTCCACAACCTGCTGGTTCAGGTCGAGCAGAGCCACTTTGCAGCCCTGCGCCAGCAGGGCCTTGGACAACACCACTGCCAGGCCGCCTGCGCCACCTGTGATGACCGCAAGACGGCCATCGAGTCTGAACGATGGCACAATGTTCTCAATAGAGTCCTCTACTGCTGCTGCTGTCATTCTGTATCAATCTGAGCTCTGTATGTGCAACTGGACTGTCTTTTGTGCTGGTTTATATATGGGGGGCAACCTTCCTTTATTTCCTTTTAGCCAATTAACTATTTAATTAGCTGGGAAAAATATCTCACGATGTCAACAACTAACTCAACGAAACCTGCGGGCACAACTGTATGTTTATAGGTCTATGCGGGTTGTAGTTTGCCTGGGGTTTACCTGGTTTTATAAATAGCAGCAACCTTAAAATTATAGCGAGAGAAATAAAATGAGAAACAAAACACGAGACAAAACAGACAAAATGGAGCCCTTTTAAACAGCTACGCCAAAAACATAGCATGATGGGAATTGCTGGAAAATGCTGCACAAGCTGCACAAGCTGCAAACGTTAATATTTGATAGCGTTTTTAGTTGGTGCTGATTTGCTTAAGTCCCAGATTTTGGTGCGGATGTGCAGTGGGTGTCTCTGCCTTTTTGTGGGGAGTGTGACCAGGATGCATCATTTTCCTGCGGTATGCAGCCAGGTGGTCAGGAAGTTGGTGGTATTAAGTAAGAGCGTAGATAAGATTTTTGGCTGGCCTGAGGAAATGGTTGGGGCGGGTGAGAAAATCGACTAGGCGGAGGCTGGAGAATACTCGGGCGGAGGCTAGAGAATACTCGGGGGTGGGGGAGGCTGGGCGGGTGAAAAAAGGTTTAGGCGGAGGCTGGGCTCAGCGGGAGGAAAATTTGTTGGAGGAGGCTGGAAGGCGGAAAGGCGGATAATTTACCCAACAGTACACAGGCCAAACATGTCGTACGAACGAGTGGCAGGCGACTGGGACGGCCCAGACGCGCCAGACGCGTCAGTCGATGATACCAAGACTGTTCTGGCCGCAGGGTCTGCGGACATGCTGCAGTACGCAGCGTTTCTGTCGCTGGGACTGTCGCTGCTGTGGCCCTGGAACTGCCTGCTGTCTGCGTCGCAGTACTACCAGGATAAGTTCCACGCCACGCCTGCGCTGGCGTCCGGCTACTCGCCCACCATGATGACTATCTCGACGGTGACCAGTGTTGCTGCCAACTCGTACCTGTCCACAGTGCAGTCCGACAGCCTTGTGCGCAGGGTGTACGTTGGTTCTGGCGCCAACATGGCTGTTTTCCTGGTGCTGGCGCTGGCCGAGGGCCTGTTTGGGCCCACCGGCGCAGGTTACTTTGTGCTGCTGATGCTGCTGATCTGCCTGAGCGCCGTGGGCACCGCGGTCCAGCAGACGGGCGCCATGGCCCTGGCCAACGTGATGGGCCCCATCTACGCCCAGGCGGTCATGGTGGGCCAGGCCGTGGCGGGCGTGCTGCCGGCGGTGTCGCTGATCGCCACGAACCTCGCGACCGCGGCTCCAGGCGGCGGCCCAACCCCAGGCGGAACCCCAGGCGGAACCCCAGGCGGAACCCCAGGCGGACCAGGCTCCCCGGCGCCACGCCCAGGCTCCAGCACCAGCATCGTCATCTACTTCCTCACCACCTCAGCCGTCGTGGGCGCCAGCCTGCTGCTGTTCAGGCTCAGCACGCCCGCCCGCGACGCTGCGCCTCGCGCTCCTCACACCCAGCAGTACGTCCCGTTCCGCCAGCTGTTCCGCAAGCTCAGGTACCTCGTGCTCACCATCTTCACAACGCTGCTGGTGACGCTGGTGTTCCCAATCTTTGCTGCCAACGTCACCAGCGCCAGCTCGCGCCTCCCAGACACCCTGTTTGTGCCGCTGGCGTTCCTCGTGTGGAACCTGGGCGACCTGCTGGGCAGACTCGCCGCGGGCTACGTCCAGCTCAGCTCAGACAGGGCTTTGCTCGCGTACTCGGTGCTGCGCAGCCTGCTGGTGCCGCTGTTCTTCCTGTGCAACGTGCCGGGCCGCCCCAAGCGCGGTGCTGCGGCGGACGTGCTCTACCTGCTGCTGCAGCTCGCCTTTGGTGCCACTAATGGTCACTGCCTGAGCTGCGCTTTCATGAGCGTCTCCAGCTACGTGGACTCCAACGACGAGAAGGAGGCTGCGGGTGCCTTCACTACAATGTTTGCGAGCCTGGGGCTCGCTGCAGGTGCAGTCCTCAGCTACCTTTTTGTTTACCTTATTGTGTAAGCTACATGTTTCTGCTTGTTCTTCATTTAATGTTTACTGTTTGTCTACTGTAGTGCCACTTGCTTTGTTCTGCTGTTAGTCAATGTGTTGTCTGCTTACTGCCCACCGTTTTTGTCTCCCATTGTGCGTTGCGTCTACTTTATCCACAGCTCGTCTGCTCGTTAGATGAAGTCAGCTGTTCATTAATGGTTGTATAGTGGCAGCTACCTTTTGTTACTCACTGTAATTAACCCATTGTGTGTTCAGCTACATGCTGGTGTACTGTTTGTCTGCATTGTCTAGTTTTCTACAGTTCATACCCATTGTGCTACCTTCTGTTTATACTCGTTGTCCTCGTCTAACTCACTGTGTACTGCAGCTGCTTAGGTACTCACTGTGCTTTTACTTTATCTCTTTGCGCATCTCAATTACTTATCTTTTACTCAGTACTTAGCCCTCATTCACCACTCGTCTATTAACTGTTGCTCCTCATCTACTGTTGTCTACTCATTTTCACTCTGTAGTGCCAGCTACCTGTGTATTACTTTATCTATTTAGTCTGATCGTTATATAGTATCAGCTACCTGTGTATTAGTCTAATCGTTATATAGTGTCAGCTAGCTGTGTATAAGTCCAATCGTTGTATAGTGTCAGCTACCTTGTATTACCTTATCTAATGTTAATCCTTATATAGCCCAACTAACTGCTCAACCGCTCATTGTGTTGTTCGTTCACTCCTCGATTAATGCCTGTCTACTTTCTACTGCCTAAACTCATTGTGTTAATTGTGTGCCGGTTCTTATGTTGTTCGTCTATTTTGTCTACTGTTAGTCTACTCATTATATAGTGTCAGATACCCAATTCTGTACTACATGGGTTGCTTCGCTACTCATCTACTGGCCGTCCACTCACTGTGTAGGGCAAGCCGTCATACCTCACTGTGTAGGGCAAGCCGTCCTACCTCACTGTAAAAATGTGTTCATGACATGACTATATTAACCCCTACTCATTGTGTAGATTGTGTCTATGGTATTCTAACTGTATGTTCGCCTACTCATTGTGATCCCAGCTACATGCTCTTCTCATTGTAGAGTGTTTGCACTTAAAAAATATTTTTTACACTTTTTCCTTCACAGTAAACAAACCTGATTTGATGAGCTCCAAGCGGCCTAAGATTAAGTCGCCGTTCGCTGCGCGGAACGATTTCGAGTGAGTGTTGCTGTGGGATAGCCAGCACCGGCAGACTTACTAACCAGCGGGAGTAGATCCAACAACAGCACCAGCACCAGCAGCACACCTACAAAACAGCCCAGCAGCACCTTTGCCAGCCCAGCGGTTAGTGCTAGCGAGATCCAGTCTGATGCCAACCTCATCCTGGCTGCACCCAAGCGCAAGTACACGAAATCGGGCGCTACTGTGCGGAATGGAGCACACAGTGGCAAGACAAGTGCAAAATACTCGAACGAAAAGTTCTTGGACCCAAATCCCATTGCGGTGCCCACTGGAGCGCCCCAGCACCCCAGTTTTGACCTCAAGCTGGTCTCGGTAAAGGAAAAAGTGTACAAGATGGGGTCCAACTACCTCAATCTGACGACAGACTCGTCTTGCAGGCGGTTTGAGTTCCTCAATAACAAAAAACTGCTCTTCAGCCTGAACGTCTCAGATGTGTACAAGATCTACTGCACGTCCAACAACTTCCTAATAGTAATGAAGTTCAACAAGCTGGGCGGCCTGGAGCACAACGATGCGGCCAAGGAGCGCGTTTTCATGGAGATCAACCACCCAGATGTCGACAATTTTATACAGTTCTGGAACAACAAGATGAACCTAAACACCGTCAACAAAAGATCCCCCATTGAATTTCAGAACCTCAAGAACATCAACGAAAACATCAAGAACTCATTCTTTTCAAAGGCTTTGAACTCGCTGTCCAAGGGTAAACCCAAGAAATTCAGTCCTGCGCCAACAATTATCAACTCAGACTCCAAATCTTTCTACCAGCCCATGCCCATCAACATGAGCTCCAGTGCCGGCAGCAGCACTGACACAGGAACTACCACCATCGACATCACTTCCCCTATGAAAAGAAGATCGACAAGATCAACAAGTGAGGGCGTCCTGCTGTACTCAGACTTGTCAGAATCTGAGCACAGCACCAAGAGAACTCACCACTCGCCTTCCAAAAGGATCAAGTTCAGTCCATCACTGAACTACACTTTTCGAGACGGCTCGCACCACCACATCACAGACACAGACTTCCAGGGACTGTACAACCACGCATGGCTCAATGACTCAATTGTTGACTTTTTCTTGAAATATTTTGCAGAGCTCGCAGAAGACAATATTGAGGGCTTTGACTCCAACAGCTACGAGATATTCTCATCATTTTTTTACATAACGCTGACCAGAACGGAAAGCAATTACTATGAGAATGTGAAAAAATGGGTCCTCAGATTAGACCTGTTTAAGAAAAAGTTTTGCATAATCCCTGTTATTGAAATGAGCCACTGGTATTGTGTTATCATCTATGGACTGGACAAGCTTCTGGAGAGCAGGGATTCAGAGGATGCAGGATCACAGAAGTGCTATTTGTACGTATTTGACTCGTTGAATCAAAACCACTCGAATATCGAGAAACCAATCAAGGAGTTTTTAGTTGGTTACGGCAGAGACAAGTACAATGTTGATGTTAGCGCCAGAAACATCCAGCTAAGGAAATCGTGTGTTTTGAAACAGCCAAATTTCAACGATTGTGGGATCCATGTTATATACAACGTGAATGTGTTTTTGAACAATCAGCAAGAGATTATCGAGATCTGGAACAAGCCACCAGCTGAAGGCAAGAAACTGATTAGTAAATACTTTAAGAAGTCATTGATTGATGGGATGCGAGGCAAGTTGCGGAAGATACTGAGGGAGCTGCAAATCACACAATTTCCAGAATTGAAAGGCGTGGATGATGAGGAGGAGATTGAGAAGTTTTTAACCAGTAAAAGGGCGGACAAGGGGAGTGATGATGAGGATGATATTGTGGAGATTAACGACGAAGAGGTGATTAAGAGGAATTTCAAGAATATAGAGAGTAAGAGGAAGGATGAAGTTATAGAGAGTCCAGGCGATACAGAAGAATTGCCCAAGGACGCTGTGGGAAGTGAGTACATGGATGCGCATACCGAGGAGAGCGACTTTGATATAGAGAAGGAGAGCCAAACGTTGGTTGAAGAGAAAAGAGAGACTGGTGGGACTCAAGAGACTGACGGGACTCGAGAGACCGGAGAAGGTCTCGGCCCAGAGACTAAAGAGACTAAAGAGACTCACGAGACCCCGCAAGCACACGAGGGCATAGCGATAGACATAGAAGCAGAAGCAACGCAGGACGATAGCGAGCTTGTGGGCCTGATTGATGTGCACGGGACTCCCCCAGCTCACGAAGTTGTGGAGGCTATTGACGACGAGAGCGAGGTGGAAGAGATCAGCTCACCACACAAGGCCCAAATCCTGCCAGAACAGGACCACAGAGAACTTAGGTTCGAGTACATCCCACCAGCTCCAGAGCTGCTATTCCACGGAGACCACAATGGGAAGGTTAAATGATTAATGAAGTTTGCATAACAGATAGCTGTAGAAATTGAAAATTGTAGAAAATTATTTCTTTGATTCATTAATAATTAGCAAAAAGGGCAGGAATAATGATTGTTTTGAGACGTTTTGGAGCCGGTAGACAGGCGGTGCGCATTGGTGCGGCAAGCAGACTAAGCTGGAATGTCAGTACGGGGACCAGATGGCTCAGCGGCGGGCTGAGTGAGGAAAATAAGGTGCCAGAAGGAAATGTCAGTGCTGAAGGTGCTGGTGCAGCTGGCAAGCTCAGAAAGAAGACGTCGCTGCTGAACAGCACAGCCAGAAGCTTTGGCAACTCGCTCAAGCTGGAAATCATTGACAAGAAGTACACAGACGAAGGGAAACTGCTGTCTTTGGATATCACAGACAGAGCAGTTAGCAAGCTGAGCGAGCTAATAAAAGAGGAAAACAACCCTGATCTGGCACTGAGAATAACTGTTGAGAGTGGCGGGTGCCACGGGTTCCAGTACAACTTGAACTTGACGGATGTGTCTACCAAACAACCTCAGGACTGTCTGTTCAAGAAGGGCGAGGCCAAAGTACTAATTGACGAGAGCTCGCTAAGCATCCTGCGGGAGTCCAAGATCGACTACACCAACGAGCTTATCGGGAGTATGTTCAAGGTGGTGGACAGCCCTTACACCACGAGCAGCTGCGGCTGTGGGTCGAGTTTTGATTTTGATTTCAGCAAGCTTGGTACGTAACTTGGATGTGAGTTACTGAGGTTTTAGATGATGAGACTATGTGGCTGAGCTTTGGCTACTGATGGCCTCTCGCTGGCTCTTCTGGACTGGGTGTGATAGTGCTGTTATGTGTTACGATATGGTGTGCCTTTTGCTTACGCTTTACGATATTTATATGCTACACGTTATTTATGCTTCTGCTGTAGACTGTTACTGTTACTGTTACTGTTACTGTTACTGTTATTTTTACCCATTGTTTTAATTACAATCGTCTTGATTTATATTACTATTACTATCACTATTACTATTACTATTACTTTTACTATTACTATTACTATTACTATTACTATTACTATTACTATTACTATTACTATTACTATTACTATTACTATTACTATTACTATTACTATTACTATTACTATTACTATTACTATTA